>VWZN01007015.1:376664-448437 GCA_013396955.1 Regulus satrapa
CCTCCCCCCCTCTTTTTTTAAAACTTCTGAAAGATGAAGACAAAGGAGATATATTACAATTTTTTTTTTTTCCTTTTGGAAATCCCAAGAAAATTATGACCATATTCTTAAGTTTTGAGCTATGTAGAGTCGACTGATAAATACTTTATATGTTCTGAGCTAGCTGATCTTACTGGCTCCAATTTGAGCCATAGGACTACATGACCTCTGGTGGTTCCTTCCAAACCAAGTTATCCTATCATTATTTCCAAAGAGAACAAAGACTAATTTGTGCTTTTCAGCCAAACACAGCCAAAATTTTTTTGATGTTTGCCACCACTTTTATTGTATACATCTTCTCCAAAAAGCAACCTTTCAGCAGTCCAAATCTATATGCATTTTATATATGAAAACTCTTTTAAAGTTATTTCAACCCCTCTCACATGCCACAAACTGAAAGGATTTCATGCATTTAGGTTAAACTAGCCTGGTAAGAAAACTAAGAGGATGTACCCTAAGTCCTCCACCAGGTAACACTAAAGAAGGAACTGGGGGTGGTGATATTTCCTGTAGAAGAAATTCCAACTTTACAGTAATGCGTTTCCTAGCTGTGATCCTGAAGGCAGGACACTGCTTTTTGAATCAGCTCTCATGTCACATGGCTGTCAGCCCTGTCTGCAGTGAAAGCAGTGGAATCCTTGCACACCCCACACCTCTTCCTGCCAGCACCAACCTCCAGTAACACCTCCCTGTGCCAAGGCCCAAGGTCACACACAAGCCCTCATCTCCTGGGGATCATCCCACAGCCTCTTTCCAGCCCTACAGCTGCCTCCACCACGGCTGTGCCATGTCAAACCTTTTAGCTGCCTGACAGCTTTACTCTGCAGTAAAAAAGCTGACTTTTCAAAGAGTCTCGTGGATGATAAACATTCTGAGGCTTTTTTTTCCCCAAAAAAATTCTTAAAAATGTGTTTTTTTGATTAAATGCAGGGGAAAAAAAAAAAAAAAAAAAAAAAACCAACAAAAAAACCCCCCCTTGTGCAATGCAGCAAGATCTTTTTCTGTTCCTCTGTGTACCTGCTCTCAGCAGATAGGAACAGAGACATTATTTAATAGATAAGATAACCAGGGAATGAAGTACAGGAATCCCAGTCCTAAAATACCATAAAGACAAGATATTAAAATAAAAAATAAACAGACTACTTCCATTATTAAGGTGAAGGAATGTAATACAGGGTTGGAAATTTCTCCTCAAATATAACTGAGCCTTATTATTGTTGCTCTGACATTTCTGTCATCGCTGTCTTCTCCCTTTCCCTTTCTCCAAGAACTGCAAATGCCTTCTCTCTTAACCCCAGCAATATACTGCCCATCAGACTCTATCACTGCTTCTGCTGCAAGGGAATACTGAGACAAGAAACCTCAGGAAACCACTCTCATGGGTTTACCCAGCAAGGGGATAAATTTTCCAAGAATCACAAGTACATCTCTTTTCTAATAAAATTATTTCAAATAAATTAACACTGTGACCACTTTTAAAGTTGAGCCTTAGCCCCAGAATCTAAAAGAGACTGCTGATAGACATGAAGAGCTTTTTCTTCAGCATGCCCATAGTTTGCTTCAAAGGTCATTGTTTAAATAGGAACAGTTGACATGCAAAGTCAAATTTAAGGATCCTGGGAATAGCTGTGCATGACGGGCAGCTGGCAGGCAGGTCTACTGAAAGGATGCAGTTCTGCACATGAAGTCACAAGAGTGAGGTTCCTAATTATATGCAGTAACCAAGGCATGGAAGAAAAACCAGTTCATCAGTTAGCATCCAGCAGCACAGTGAGGAAGCTTTGTTCTCTTCTCTGGAAAGAAAAACCAGTCGATACTGCTCATATCAAAGCCTGGATCCACAGCCCTCCAGGCTTAATTAGAAAATCATGAAGAGTACAAAATGGCATTGGACACAAAAAATGATCATTTTTCAAGTAAATTTAGTGGAGTGAGCACTCTTACATTTACAATCCACACTCCCCCATCCAGCCTTTTTCCCTCATTAATGATACAGAGTTGGCTGCAGATGCAACAAAACCTGTCAGCAACTGCAGGGTGTCCTAAAGCAAATCTTGCCTATTATTCCAGCTGTATAGATGAAGGTCGCTGACATTGCTAACACCTCTGACATTTCATAATCAATTGCCAACATTTACAGAAGAGAAAATACCACTAGCTTTGAACACACTCAGAAAGAAAGAAATTCTTCTCAATTAATTTTAAGCTTGCTCTCTCTGAGCCAAAACATGAAACATGAGGCAACCTAACAAGTCAAATATTAGTGAAATTGTTTTCTGGCAGCCAATGCCATATTCTGTTTGTATATAAACAATTGTAGTTTATCCATCTCTTCAAAATAACTGCAATATGAATCATCATAAGGACAGCATCAGAGAAAATTGCCAAATACTTGTAGAAGAAAAATAATAATTTAACTTTAAAAGCAACTATAAATATCAGACTATCAGCATGCTGCTAACACCAAATACCTATTGGAGAAATCTAGTATTTTGTGGCTTAGACTCTTGGAAGATGAAAGGGGATAGCCTTTACCTTTGCTGGTGGTAAAGGATGGCGAAGCTCTTGTACACTGCACATTCACCTTGTGCCTGCTCTTCAGAACAGGAACAGAGTTTGCTGCCTTTAAACTAGTCTTACCTTGATATTTAGCCAGCTGCAATATTCCACTGCTATAGCTAAGGATGGAGGGCTAAGGAAGAGATTTTCAAACAATACTTTGTAAAGGGTCCATGAGTCCTGTCTGATTTATAAACTGTCAATGTGCTTGATGAGTTCAGCAGCTGGAAGCCCTGGATTTGACATTACTGCCCTTACTCTATAGTTCAAAGCAATCATTTTGAGTTAATACAGGCCCTCAGAGAACACAGGGATCTCTAACTTAAGACCTCCTAAAGACCTATATTTTGGTCAAAATTCTTGCTCCTGACAGTCCTTCTCACCGTTCAGCTCCTAATTCAAATGATCAATCCACCCTCGTTTTTCACAGGAGCTCGTTGCTGTATGTTGTAATATTTGCATCAAATACAATTGCCAAAGGCACTCCAATTTTCACTAATAGTTATCATTAGGAGAAAAAAAAAACCCCAACTTTTGTCCAAAAAGAGTCATTTCCTGATGTTTAGCATAGGCAGGGTAACGGTCACAGGCAGCATCTTGGCTCAGCAGGCAGCAGCAGTAGGTGGTAAATGAGAGTGCTGGGGAGGGGACAGATCTTTTTCCAGGGGGGAGAGGGGGCAGTGTCTGCTAAAGGAGGCACCCTGATGGCAGTAGATTTATGCATCCACTCTTGTCAGTCTAGGAGGAGGGAATCATTATGCAGGGCCAGCTGCAGGGGTGTGCACTGCTGTCGGGAAAAATTAGAAGTCTAGCAATGAACTATAAAGAAGGGAGAAATGACAGAGTGAATGAAAACTCCATGATAAACCCATTTAGGCTCTCTTCTCCCTGGGATGAAATGTGAAGCATCATCTCTTTGGCATATATGCTGGCAGAGACTCAAACACATATTCCTAGGTACGCTCAGGCTCATTGCCCAGAATGTGCAGTGACAGCGTCCACCCAAAGGACCATACACTGCCCAGGGTATGGAGCAAGAGCCCCTCCTCAGCACGTTCAGCTCAGAGCTGGGGAAGGGCCATAGCACACTAAGATACTTTTGGAAGAAATCTCCTCTGCTGCCGAATGCCTTCTTTGTGCAAATACCTTGGAAAGAAAGCTTTTCCCTTTGAATACCTTGGGGGAGTGTGGGGGTCAGGGTGGGCAGAGAGAAGAGATGACCAGACTATAAAACAGGGAAAAGCACCCAAACTAAGGCCCTGGTATTTCACCCTTATTTGAGAAAAATATAACTTTCCCATTTCATGTGGCCTTCCTTCCCCTAGGAGAATTCCTGTTGGAGTTGGGGAGGCCTGCATAACTTCTTGTCCTGTTTAAGGCATGGGTATTTCTTTTCCTCCTTTGTTAATGCATTCAGAGATATGAAATATTCCAAATATTTCTTCATTGTCCTTGGTTATTAAAAAAAATAAGGATTTTTGGTCATACTGGTATCGGAAAACAAGGGGATAGGGAAAGAGCAGGCAAGGAAAGAAGTGCTCTTTAATACACTCCCAAAAGCCCCTGGTTACAATTCAAACCCCAAGCCTAAGAGGGAAAGTGTTTAGTAGCTTTTCCTTCTGCCTGTCCTGACCACTGTTAAAGCCTAGGGGCTGGTGAAACTCTTTCTGGAATGCTAATGCCTTGCTGAAAGCCAGAAGGTACAAAATGGGAGCTGTTTGGAGAACACTCTCCTGGGGGGAAAGGGAGGGAGGGAGGGATGTACTTCAATACCTTATTTTAAGTTACACTTAGGAATCCATAGCGTTAGGCATATTTTTACCAGGAACATCAGAAACAAATTTTGCTCAGCACGCTAACATTGTATATTCTGCCACTGTATGTCCTTCAGTGTAAGCTCTTTGAGATACAGTTTGATGAGAAAGGCTTGTTCAATTAACTGTGTGAGAATCAGGGAAAACCAAAACAAACCACAAGCAGTTCTACTGTAAAACTCCTTTCTACTACACAGCACATTCAGAAACACGGGTATTTATTTAATGCTCTATAAAATACTTTGAATTTGTTTGCCTTTTTTTTAAGGCAGCTCTTCTATAATATTCTTCCTGGTGGCATCATCTATCAAGCATAAAAAATATTTTTGCTACCAGGTGTCAGATTAAGACACCGCTGACCACATTGTAACTACCTGGTGTGTTACAATAGTACAATACAGTAAAAAAACTCCAAACAAACAAACAAGCAAAAAAATTCACTCCCAAACAATGTTGACACATTGTTTCATTAACACCGTGAAGGTGTAAATGGGGTTCTGAAGTGAAGGATGGGGTCCTTTGATGAGATAAATGGAAGATATCTGCATGTATGAGGCTCAAAAAACAAGATTCTGAAGGCCACTATCTATTTGATCAAAGCTTTGTGAGAAAACACAGAAATAAACCACAAGCTGTTACAAAGAGCAAGAGAAATAAAACTGGCAAATTTCTAAACTACGAAACGATATAATTGTCGAAGTGCAAACAATACTTCTTACAGCAGCATGGTTATGTTTCACTTTTTTTTTAATTTTTTTTTTTCCCCCTAAGGAAAGTAAGGACAGGCATATATATAATTTTAATATCATTTCAGGAAAAGCTTTAATAGTAAGATATCAAATATATTATGGAAAAGGGAAAAGGAACACAGTTATTTATCTGACTTGAAACAGCACAGTGTCAAGTTAATTTAAAATTCAATTCCAGTTTAAAGCATTACAAGGAAGAAAGAACCTAATGTATCATAGGCTGTAAATTGAAATCCTAGCAAGGTTTTTGTCTGCCAACTAGCTGTGTATCAGCTATAAAGCCAGATTGCAGGTGCTTCTTTTAGGAGATTGGGCTGCAAGGCTCACATTCTGAGAAGTTTGTCATTTACTATTCCCAAAGGCATTTTATTTAAATTTTTTTAATAGTCTGTTAGTTAATGGAAAGCTGGCATTGCAATAACCCAGAGGTAATTTCAGCAAGGTATAGTATGTGATGCAAAAGGACAGAGGGCCCTACCCTGTGGAAGTGACCAAGAAGGTGCTCATTCATATAAACACATATTTGACAAAAGTAAACCTGAAAAGCAGTTTGTCTGCAAAAGCAGCTGTTAGGGTGACCAGAATTTAATAAATAAATAAATAACTTTTGGAGGGTTTTTTTTCCCTTTCTAGAAAATACACCTGCACAAACATGTTTCATTTAAACTCTACACAAAACCTTGAACACGATGGTTTGAGGGAAGAGGCAGAATAAGCCTCCCAGTTTTCTGAGCTGAGGGATAAATAAATCTGATAGTAAGGACATTTAATTCACTCCTGGACTCCAAACTGAATGAAGACCTACTCAGACTTGGTACATATTATAAAACAAGTGACTCAAGGAGAACAGCTAGACTTACAGCTTTGGAAGTTTCCTGCAAAATGCCCTGATCAGTGTAACCAGAAAAGCAAATTCTGCTCAGAAAGGCAAATTCTGCTCCTCAGCCACCAGCCAGTAACAACCCAGCTGGCCAGCAGACAGGAACAGGGCTGGAAGGGCACAGAAAACCTGCACCAACAAAGAAAATAAATGTATATCCCTGACCTCTGCTCCTCCAAAAGAAAGGCAAAGAAAAGCTGCCATTTACAGCAGCTGGGCTACTTTTATTTAGTCACATAGGCCTTGAACCTCCTTGTACAAACACTGTGAAAGCTCAAAACCTTGCTGAGGGAGCAGATGAGAACCTTGGAAAGCTTTAGTTTTGCCAAAGTGGAATTTAAGGTGTGTGCAAATTGCTACTCAGGAAAGGGTAATATTTGAGGACATGAATTTATCTCCACTGACATATCCACAGCTGGGAACCAGTAGGAACAGCTTCATCGTGCTGATACATTTCACTTCTTTTTCAAATGGAAAGATGTGCAAAACATTATTAGAGGTGATAGAAAAGTGTTTTTGAACTGCAGTAATGGCTTTTATCCTATCTTTGAAAACGACATAATTTTGTGTAAATTTATCACATATACCCATTATATATAGTTACATTTTTCATAAAACAATAATTTCTAAGAATGCTGAAAAATTTACAAACACTAAGGAGGGAGAAATTTGATACAGCCTGAGACAAAAGAAAAGCCTTTTGCCCTTATAATAATTTTGCCCTTTAAAACACATCTAGGCCCCTTCCTGCTCCCACAGCAATATGAGTCTGTGGTTATGTTCCTCCCACTCCTTTCATCTCCCCACTTAAACCTTCACAATTTAAATGGCTTATTCACCTTTTTGCCTTACCATGCATTTTTCGACCTACAGCTCTGAGATAGATTTCAAAAAACTTCTGCTAGCACTTAATATGGAAACTCCCACCACTGCACCAATATTTATACACATGGTATTGCAAGAATATACCACTTGCTCTAATGTACTGCTCTCTCCCTGCTTCCTACTCCAGCATAAAACAGAGACAGGTTTAGGAGCGATAAGGAATTGACAGATATCTTCACTTTGCAGTGCCCTAGTGAAAAAGGTTTACATTTGAATTATGCAGTGCCCCTTGCAGAGTGGCCAAAGCAAGCCTCAGTTTGCTTAAATTTCTGTGGAAACTAAGAATCACTGTTAAAAAAAAAACCAAAAACCCACCAAAATAATCAACATTTAAAACCATGCTGCATCTTTTACTAGGAAAACCAGGCTACAGCAGGGGGATGTTGCACACAAGAGGATACAATACTTGTTATCTTTCCAAGCTGTCCCTGACACAGCATGTGACTCCATTCTAATGCTACTTTTTAGTAAAACATTTTTTGGTTGCCAGATGTTGCACAACCCAAAGAAGGAGGACTGGAAGCTGGAAATACCAGCTGTTCCAAGATAACTTTCCTTGGACTAGAGCAGCCTGAGTCTGGAATGTTCCTCATGTGATGGAGGGAGCCTTCTGTGCAGGACTTGAAGCTTCAGATTTTTACCAGTTTGGTGGAGTTTGGGAATTCAAGTTTTTCCAGACTCTGTAGCACTGTCTGATACCATTTGATTGTGATATGGGCAAAACCAACTAGGAAAGGTGATCAGAGATGATCCTACACAGACACAACCACAGGGTTTTCATGGGAAGGTTCGCAATGTACCATGGAGTGAGTAAAAGGATTAAATGCTGTATCAAGCTCCATTCCACTGCATATGTAAGAAAAAACAGTGGTGTAGCAAAAGACCAAAAGCAGCCTAGGACTTTACATTTAATTGTCAATAATATTTCATCTCAAAAAACTAAAAAGAGACTGTTTTTAAATAATTTTAAATGTTTCAATTCTTCCCCTCACATTTGGTTTGCACACCAAAGTGCTAAGAAAGCTTCAAATATTCCAGTACTATGCAAAAAAAGTTTAAAGTATTTGTAGTACTTCAGAAAAAACAAACAAACAAAACAACACACGAAAAACCTCCAAACCCAAATATATAATCAAATTCTTTGAAGCCACTTTCTATTCCTCAAAGACATTTATACTAATTGGTGAGCCCCTCATTTAATCTTTTAATGTACAGTTCATTTCTAAATGACTGAGATTTAGGATACATTATTTTAATACTGATGATCTACCAAATGAGATCAGATTTTTAATAAAATTCTAGGCATTTATATTAGAGAAAAAAAAATAGGAAGGAAGCTGTATTTCACTAAGAGGGGGCCTGTTCAGATCATTGTAATCACATTTGCTATTCTTTTTAATATACCATTATGTGATATAGGTGAAAATCACAAAAACATATAAATCCTTGATACTAACACAAAATACCTGCAGGTTTATTTATATCTCATTCTCGGTATATACACAAAACTTTCAGTAAAGAGATGTTTTGAAGGATAAACACATGCCACTGGTGATTAACTTAACCAGATTTAATTTGGCCAGCAAAAATGTTAGCTACTTCCTAGCGTGTTTATTGACCACTGTCAGAAAAACAATTCAACATCCATGTCAGTACTGACATTCTAATTTTAGTAGTATCACTTTTTATTCAGTATTTTGCCTGTGAAATACATAATTATGGAAAGTAATTATGAGCATATATGTATAGGTATCAATAACTACTACTAAAATTCTGCTGCTTCATTTTTGTACAGAAGTATATCTAGAGTTACTGCAGGTTGCCAATAGGACTGCAGTGTGTCCATATGTTAGATTATCCACAGCCTAAGCAAGTGCTGAGGCACATCATCTTTCAGTGGTATAGCAATTTCAGGCTTGGGGCAATTTTCCTACAGAAATACAACCAATTACTATTCAATTTTCAGTCACACCAGAAACATTCCCTCAATAGATTCAAGTGCCTTGATCATTTGCAGCAGCTCTTTTGAAGTGGCTAACCTGAAAAAATTAAACAGATGAGTTTGCTTTATTTCAGTACATTCCTAGGTTTATTGCAGCTCCTGTTTCTGTGCACTTTCCTCCTTCACTTGTGTCCAGTCCAAGCCATGCCAGGACAGGAAGGGATTCTGGACCCACATTTGGAGGATAAATTTGTGGTGGGCTTCTGGGGTTTAGCACAGGCAGCATGAGATCACCTGCACTGCTGCTCTTTCCAGGCTGATGACACTGAGGTCTCTGAATAAAGTACTGTTTGTTCAGAAAGAAAACAATGGGAAGGGAAGCCTGGCCATATCAGGGAGTTAACAGATCTGCATGGCTCTCAAAGTCACGTGCCTCCTGCATGAAAGCCCTGGAAGAGCTTCCCTGCCTGCTCAGCCAAGCCTTGAGACTGTGTCTGGGAGATGTCATTTGCTGCAGTTCGAAGTCCTTTTACCACAGTTTATGTAAAGGTAGGAAATATCTATAGTTTCTTTAAAGCAAAAACTGTCCTTAGAACCTACAGTGGTATTTTCTCTCTTCACCTATTCAGCCTGGAGCACAAAGTCCAGGAGAGCTCAGAGAAAGATATGCACATGCAGTCAGTCAGCACCACAATCCCTGATGTGCTATGTATCTCCAAAGCACTTGCTGTTGTCCATACTGATTTCTCTGCTGAAGAACCCCTATTATACAACTATAACCCAACTGTTCCTGCAGAGACAATTGAAAGGTAAATGTAGACAGAGCTCTGTATGTTCCCAGCAGAGTCTTTCAAGTATTTTCCATGGATTTAGTCAATTGAGTACCTATTTAACTTGCTATCTCCATCTTGAACTTCCTATAAATAAGACATGAAGGATAAGAAGTGTTGATCCCACCAGAAAACATAATTTGTGCCAAAAACTTGTGTTGGTGCTAGTTACCATTAAATCTCATAACTACACTGCAAGTCAGTCTGAAGAGAAAGTGTCCTTCTATTGCCAGGTACTAGTCAGTTCACAAATACTGTGTGCCTAAGAGTAAGAAAGTTAAGGTACAGGATCAATGTCTGGATACAAACACATAGTGCCTACACATTGTTATTCCAGTTCAAACACTCTCAGCTAATCTAGTTCTGAAATGTATTAGCTTCAGTTATGAGTAAATACAACTATAATGAATACTAATAAATAGACTACAAATAAATAAAAACAGGAATTTTTTTTTTTGTCTTTAGTGGGGAACTATTACAAGAGACTTACATGCAGACAGAATGGCCACTTCCTAATACAGAATCCATCACTGTCACTTAACATATGACTCCCTTGTAATGCTGTGTTATGAGACAGAAAGTCAAATAAACTCTTCTGCTTTGATGAAAGCACGAGGAAGTTGACTCAGATAAAAGCAGGGAGTAATCTCTTTAAACAGCTTGGGTTCAAAGTTGAAAATTAAACAAAATCGATAACAAATTTAGGCCTGCTGTATTTGGAATATAGAGACTCTGCCTTGAGCACGAAATAAAAAAAGGATGAAATGCTACTAGAAAAATATTTCATGCCAGAATACTCTATATTTGAGGTTTGCAAAGATCCTAATTTCTTTGAATTTACATGTGTTTATTAATGTATAAACACACACTATTTAGTAGTAATTATCTAGTTAAAGGAGGTTTTGGCTAATCTAGAGGTAATGAAGAAGGTCAGGATAAATTGATATTTATTAGTAAAACAAAGAAAGAAAAAAAGCGAAAGCTCTCAATGTGTTCTGATTATTTAGGTTCCAATCTTTGGTGATACATTTCTGGCACATATCTATTCAGGCCAGGTTTTTATCTGAGCTAGTGATGTGTTCAGAGGGAGCACAAAAATGCCTGCATCTTCGGTGACAAAATTATTTTTAAGGAACTGACCATTCAAATTTTTGGGGAGAAATATTCAACAAGAACTATCTGTCTTTTTAGAGAAAAAGTAAACATGTGCAAGTTATGTTTGCAAAGGGGGAGAGAGAATTCCTTCCCACTCCATGCATAGAAGATTTAGCATGAATACTTACACAGTAGTATTAGGAAGAATACCTGCACTGAAGGCAACAGAAAAGTTGACAATGTAGCTTTGGAACTGAATTTGGATCACTACAACACATCCTTCCTCTACATTAATATAGGTAATATATATACCTATACCTGAATAGCCAAATGTGTGAAAAAACTGCAAAGAGAAGAAATGTCTTGTTTTTAGTCGATAAATTCAAGTATTCATGAAAGAAATCAGAACATAAAATCATCACTGCAGGCATCTGAGAAAAGATATTAAATGTGCATGAGCCTTTTCTACATGGACAACCTGCAAAAACCTCCTCATTAACCTGTCTGACACCTTTTGAAGTAAAAGCAAACTCAAAACCCCCAAAGCATCTTTCAATTTTCAAAATTATTTTTCCATAATAGTCAGAGAGAAAGACCAGTAACAGTTCATGCTACCCTAGTGAGAGCAGGCAAGTGTTTAGAAACATAACATCCAAAGTGTGCCTGTGAACACAGTTTATTAAATTCTCTAAAAATGCAGTATTACTGTAATCATAACAAGAAGAAGAATGTAGAACAAATCATCAAATTTATAACTGACTTCCTTTTACCATCTGAGAGAAAATAGCCTTGCAGATTTTTGCTCTTCTTCTCAGCAGTCCAAAATACTGCTCCTCAAGGAATTGAACTAGTGAAAAGGCCAAAATTTTCCAGAAGGAAGATGGAGGATAACAACATATTAACCTGGCCAAAATAAATAGTTTCAGATTCTGATGCATCAAGTACAATACTGTGAAGGGTATTTTATCATTCTGTAGCAAAAACCAAAAAAAGAACACTGAACCCAAAATCACATTCCTTGAACAATGCTTGGTCTTCTTGAATATTTAGAGAGGCACAAGTTGATCTGCAGTCCTGTGAGTGGAGTAACTTTAGGCCTTGTGATTCCATTTGTCCCAGAACTCGAAGTGTTTGAACAAAACCCATGACACCCACCTGGCCAAGGGTTAAAGCAACCTTTCACAAAGAAGAAATCAGCCTTTGTGGTTCTTGGGATGGCTTCAGGCTCATAAAGAAACAATTGCATCATGCCCTAATTACTCCAGCTGACTCAATGCACAAACTGGAATCCCTCTGAAAGCATTTCAGAACATTTTGTAACACAGAAAATTAAGGTGTTGCATTATATTTCCCAGACCTGACAGCAGTTTTTTTTGCAGAGATAATTTAAAGTAGAACCAATATAAAGAGGGAGGATCAACAGGCATGACAAAATTATGCAAAGACCAGGACATACAGAGAACAACTTTTAGCTGTAACAATGGACTGCCATGTGTGACTCTCAAAAATGGTAGCACTATATACTTCTAGTGCTCTATTTCCCCCTACAAATTAATCTAGGTATATTTCAGTGAAAAAAACGGTTGTTATTTACCCTCACTAGATAACACTGCAGTTATCCCTGCCTCCTGGTAAAATGGAGCAACACCTGCAGCAGATGATCTATAAAGTTTCCCAACTTTCCTGTGACGAGCAGTATTTTATTGTTAAATTTGGTTTATC
Source organism: Regulus satrapa (assembly GCA_013396955.1). Classification (NCBI taxonomy): domain Eukaryota; kingdom Metazoa; phylum Chordata; class Aves; order Passeriformes; family Regulidae; genus Regulus; species Regulus satrapa. The sequence goes on from VWZN01007015.1 coordinate 389,180, forward strand.
CATAATATGTATCTCCATCTCCTGTAGTGATGGGTAAAGAGTTTTGACTGAGCCGTTTCATACTGGGGAAAAGGAACTTGTACCTTCTAGGGAACACACACACATAAAGACAGAAACATACAATACAGAGCTATAAGGAAAACCTGCAGTTTCCCAGATTCAGATGTATAACTTTGTATGCATTTTCCTGTGTGGGTACACATACATTATAGATATGCTAGGAGTACCAACACTAACTCTACAGAGTTTCATCTCTTTCTCAGTGTATATATATTCCTAGAATTCAATCAGTTACAAAGACAAGCAAATATCTACAACACTGGTAGGTAGCTGCTAATCTTTCAGGCAAGACATATATATCACTGGCTAATTTAATGCCAAAATAAAATTATAAGGTCTCTATATTAATTCAATATAAAATGAGGTTGGGAAGCACTTACAATAAAGTGACACACTATAACATAAACCACTATTTTCATTTCTACACCAGCCTGTGAAGAGAAGCAGCCCAGAGGCAGGGATGTGCTTTTAGCAGCCCTGGCTAGTGGACTCCATTTCCCACACAGGAGCAAAGCTGCTGCTGGGGAGGGGAAAATGCTGTGGCTCACCCCACGGCATCTGCTCAACTCTGGAAGTCAGAGCCTTACACAGGAGACCTGAATCAGGACTTTAGTAAAAAGCAAAGGCAGAAAGTACTGATGCACATTTCCAACCTCAGCTGCTGGCTCTGCATCTGCAACAACATAATCCCTTCTTCCATTCCCAATGCACTATCTGGGGCCTTGTCTATGTTTTGGCATTCATTGCAAAGTTTTCATTCCAGTTCTGTACACAAAAACTTCCCATGATGTACTTTCCTTGTTTACACCTTTAAAAAGTGTCTACTTTGATCTTTTTTAACCACCTTCTCCTCATCCACAGCAAGCTCTGGACAAGCACACTGTGCCTATGCCTTATAGATGTTCCTCCTGGGCAAGCATGTTTATTTACGGGTTGCAATGCAATCCTGCAGCATGGAGGTAAACAAATGAACAACCAACTCCCTCCTGCAAAGGCACATGAAGACCTAAATTTAGTTCCTTGTCATGAGAACCCATCAGCAGTTAAACTATCCATCTTCATCACCACAATTCAACAGCAGGCTTCCTTTTGTACAACAGCATGAAAATAAAGCTGCTAGAAGCTATTATTTTGATGTAGCTGGCAGATAGAGCATAGTATATCTATTCAGCCAGTGCACTGAACTCAGTATTCCTATGGTCAGAAGCCCTTTGACTCATCTCAGCCTCTACCTTGTTTGAATTTCTCTTTTGGTTTCTCCATCATGACTGTGGGGCAGACAGCAAATGTGTTTGCTTCCCCAGGGAGGTATAGAGCACAGCTGCTCTGTGGTGATGTGCAGGAGAAAACTTGCACTTTTTTTTTTTTTCCCCTCTGTTCAATCTCAGGCCAGACACCCAGGTCATCCTATGTACACAGGGTTTTAAGTGGAGGCCACCAGCTTATCTAATGCATGTAATTAAATTTGTTTTACAAGCTTGTCTAGGCAGTAAGTAATTAAATATCACTTCTCAAACTGAGATTTTAATTGTCCTGAGTTGCCTGACAATAGCATTTTTCTCAATCTGGTTTGTTCCCAAGTAAATGTGAATTTTAAAGGAGCTGCTACTGATAATTCTACAAGAACTAAAAAGCAACAAAAAGTGTCCAACTACCAATAGCTTCAAGACAATAATTATCAAGTATTCTTAATAAAAGTTTCTAAAGTGTATCCAGGTTTTCATCAGCTTCTTAGCAGTAGAAATGTTAAAATACAAACACAAAGCATTCTGCCTTTGTTTTCATGATGCCCACAAATAATCCTGAGACAGATCTGAACCACATTTTTTGATTCAAATCCATGTTTTTCAAGTAAGAACTACATCTAAATTACCATAAGAGCATCTGTAGATACTTTCTTAATTTGGAGAACTCATCAACTGTTTGGTTACGTAGAATAATGAAGCCTTAATTTCAACTATTATTGTAAACTGTTCTTACTATTTTATAATATCCTAAATATCATCTTGAATTTTCAAAAATCTGCAAACTCCCCGTCCAAGTCAGTACCACACAAACTTGCCAGTTGTGGGACAGAACTATTTTCAGGATCTAAAATGCAGCATACAAACCTACCTCTCCTGCAATGGCACTTAAATAGTCACAAAGTCCAGGTAAAGGATATAACCATGTCTTTAAAAATACAGTGTATTTTTCTCTGCAGCTGTTTGCATTTTACCCTAAACAGCAGGCAATCTACATTAGGTTTTGGAGAGGAAAGCTTGCATCTGTGTGGTCAGGTACAGAAGAGAGATGCAGATACGGCTTCCTACTGATAAAAAGGGCCAGGGCTGTACTCTAAACAGGCAGATTCTCCTATTCACTTTTACATCTGTCCCAAATTTCTGTCAAGCTGTGGTAACTGTTTCCAAACTCCCTAAGCCAAAAGGGGAGGAGGAAAGAATTGCTCTCTGTGCAGTTACCCCGTGTTATATGGGTGGAGACATAAACAGGCATCTCCTTTCAGAGTGCCTTGGGGGAGCATTAGAGTCATCCCTTCAGGATGCTTTGGGAAGATCAATTCTTACCTTTCACCTGGAAAGCTGCTAGAAACACGATTAGGATAAAATGACAGGGAGGGAGTGGTTCCTCACAGATTTACACCAGAACAACCACGCCAGTGCAAATTTGCAGAAGACAAAGGCAGATTTGGAGGGGCACTTTAGGACCTACTGGCAAGACAGAAACTAACTAGAAGCTACATAATTACCTTGCTCCTTCTCAAAATATTGAAAAACTCAAAATATCCACAACATCCTGAAAAAGGCCACAGAACTAAAACATATGCATGGGCAACAAGAGCTGTAAGACTTGTATCAACAAACCCTTAGACATTAGACTAAGTAGCTTAGCAGCTGAACACACCGAAAAGATGCAGAAGGATATAATGAAGGCCAAACACCATGTCACAATATTAAAAACTACAAGGTCATCTGAGTGCAGATATGCAGACAGTAGCTCTCCATTTTAGCTCTCACAGCTAAAATCTGTGTCACAAGTTGAAAGTTAAAAAGAACGCATCAGAACCCCAGACCGTTTTGGGTTGGAAGGGGGCTTTGAAGCTCCTTCTAGTTCCGATCCACCTGCCATGGGCAGGGACACCTTCCACTAGACCAGGTTGCTCAGAGCTCCATCCAATCTGGCCGTGAACACTGCCAGAGATGAGACACTCACAACTTCCCTGGGCATCCACAACTTCCCAATTCCTGTGCCTTTCTACCCTCACAAAGAGTAAAGAGTTTTCTCCTAATATCTAATCTAAACCTACTTTCCATCAATTTGAACAGATTCTCCCTTGTCCTGTCACTGCATGTGCCTGTAAATAGTCATGCCCCATCTCTCCTGTAAGCTGACTTTGGGTACCAGAAGGACACAATTAGGTCACCATGAAGCCTTCTCTTTTCCTCATAGGAGAGGTGCTCTAGCCCTCTGGGCAACTGAATCAAACTGAATTTTGAAAGAAAAATGGATACTTAAATACAGAACAAGCATATGGGGTATTCAATTTAAATGTTTGGTTTTTTGGGGAATTTGATTGATTTATTTCAATTAAAAAAATCATTATGAGTCTATCCTTCAAAATTACAATATTCAGAATGTCTCTTAAATATTTTGTATTTCCCTCATGAGATTAAATGATGATACATGATTTAACTCCCACATGATGTGATGAAAGGAGATGGCATGTGTTTATCTTCCCTTATTCTTTTCTATCTAGTTTTAGATGTTTGGCCACTTGTGTGCTGTCTTGCTCTTAGTCTCAGCATTTATGGTATCCTGACCTGGAGATGATATTCACAGAAGGGAACAGCTAAGATGCAATTGCTTTAAGACTACACAGGGGAGGAAAAAAACCTACCTTAAATAAGCTATTAAAACCTAACTACAAACTCCTGGACCAGCAGCAGCAATATCTCCTAAGCACCTGCTCACTATTTAACAGAGACAGCCAACCCAATATCAATTACTCAAACTACCTTCTGTTCTACAGTGGAGCTTAGCAATGGGCAGTAGACTTAAAAACCCAAAACTTAAATTGCTGTAATACTTCAGAAAGAAGTGACATATCTTCATGGACACTGTTAAACTGCAACAAGTGATTGCAATAATGAGTGTATGTTTACTATGTAATTACCTTCTTTCTAAATCCCAAGGGAACAATATGTGAAGTAAAGTATTACATAAAGTATTAATTCAGTTTTACAAAATTATCTGAATTCATATGGAGTTATGAGCCCCTAAAAATTCTTAGTTACATTTCAAATATGTATGTTAGATTTAACCAGCTTATAACGTAATAAAACCAATCATTATGGACTGCTGACTATATAAAAAAAAAAAAAAAGCAGTCTGTTAAATTATTTTTATTATGACAATTACAATAATTTCTTTCATGGGGCATGCTACCAGTTGTGCAGGCCATGATCTGAATAAGAAATAGCATCAGTTGAACCACTGATGCAACAACACTCATCTGCAATTCCATACACATGCACTCTGGGCTTCAAGTATTGTACAAGATATGTTTGAAACTGAAACCCTGAAGATGGTTTAAGCTCACCATCAGTTTAAGAGATTCATTGATGATTACTAAGTATTTACTGTGATAAACACAAAAACCCCCAGCAAGGTGTTCTGCTTGCCAAACCATACATATGGCTTTTGCTGTTTCATATTTATAACTGCTTATTTTTGAAGAATCTCTGATATAACCTGAGCTTTCAGATAAAACTTTTGAGAATCTACTCATCCTTCTGGTGCTTTTCTGGACTCATAATGACAATTAAGAAATTTCTAGGCTCTCTCAAAAAGAGAACAGCCATGGCAGCTCTTCTCTCTTGTCCAGTTGGTGGGGAGAAAAATGTATGGAATGTATTTAAATAATGCAGTTGAAATTTTTTATTTCAAAAACCCACTTCATCATGTTGAATTACTTATTTGTAATGAGTTACTTGTTCCACAGTGGCCAAAATAAAGTTTATCCACTTACAAAGAACTAATCAAGTCAGAACTCTTAGAATTCTGCTGCAACACTGTTAATCTCTTGTTGTTAATTCAGCAAGTTAAGAGAAAGGAAGCTGATTTTAATTCATTTAACAGAAACCCAAAGACAAGATTGTTCTGTTATTAACAAATGCTTCAAAGATTTTCTGCCAGTCCTGTTTCCTCTCCAGCTGGCAATAAAGTTTTCTTCCCTATTAATACAAGTCAATCATTCTCTGTCTCAAATTCATCTTTGAAGTTTCCAGTGACCTCAATGTTCCTTTAATGAACACATATTTCTTTTTAGTACAGAAGGATTCCTTCTTATTGCAGGTTATTTTAATTCATATTTGTTGGTTAAAGTTACAAAAGTTGAACAGTAAGTTTCGTATGAAAAGTACTAAAAATACCGGGAATGATGGATGATGCCTATGCACACATGATGGCCAAAGGGTGCTGTCCTGACAGCCATGTTCTGCAGTTGCAAAATACCTATTTGTCTTGGAATTTGGATACTGTACACTATGTTGTGAGGTGATGTGTGATATTTTCACCAAAATCCTCTGAAAGGTGGTGGCTGCAAGAAAAGCTATCTGACACCAGTTACAGAGAACAAGGTTATTCCATGCAACAATCATTTAACCTCACAAATGAGAGCAACAAAGTAATTAATTTCCGTAAAGCTAAGCACTGAAGGCCTAGCAGTAATCTTGTCTCTGGAATTCAATTTTAACATGAGAACATACTGGCACATGGAAGAGTGCCAGTATTTTGGTTTATACTACAAAGGAGGTAACAGAGATACCTCTTGTCATAAACACCCAGCTTGATTAACAGTTTAATGGAGCAGACTGTCCTCACTGTGTCTATCCTCATGACCCTGAGTCTTTACACACTCTCTCCAAACTCTCCTCCGGGAAGAGCAAGTTTGCCATATTTTAAGCTGATATTAGTCTTCAAGTATAAATAATACATGAGCTAAAATGTCTCATTGATTAAAATTCTACACTGTGAGCTTGTCAATTTCAATGTGCAAATTGCTTCTGTCTGGCCTGCACTCAGAAGTCAGTCATCTAAATATATATACACACTTGCTTGATTTTAAGTTTAGCATCACAGCTGAACCATAGATGAGAATCAGAAGAGATTTTCCTCTACAATGAATTTTTAAGTAATGATGTATCTGGTCAACTGATTACCTAACGAGATGACTGTATTACATGATGTGGCTGCCTTCACACAGCTGTGAAGAGCTCAGCCAAGTCTTGGGCTGAAAGCTAAGCCTTAGGTTTCTACCATGGTTTGCAGCACTTTAACTATGGCTATAGTCCTCAGAGAGTCCAAGAAATCAGCAAAATGGAAAGGCTGTGGATACCAAGTTTGCATAGCAATAGCTTTTTATATGTTTACAAGAAATTCTTAAACATCAAACACATCTAGGTAGCTTCCTTGGGAGGCAAACACAAAAGACAACTCTAGTAAGAGCAAGGATTAATTATTTGTCCTCACATATTTATGATTTGGACTACAGAGTATGTACATAAAGTGCAAAGGTGGTCAGAGAATTATGTTGTTACCCTGCCACATGCTCTAAATGCTTGGATTTCAAAGTCATACACAATATTCAAAGATTGACATGTTCCCCTGGAAAACAATGGTCAGGCTTGCATAGGCACCTTCAGAGAAAAGGGATGTTAGAGAATCTATACATTTTTTATGCATACTGACTTGTTTCTTAAAATCACCTCAGAAGGAGAAATTATTTCAAAGTGGCTTCTGCTATTTGAAAGCAATATGTCCATAGAAGCTCTTCTTTTAGAAGTCTGCTTTTACTTGCAGGTCAGATAATCAAACTATTTTGTAGATTCAGAAAGTATGCAACAAACTCAATAATTCAACATATATAACCATAAGCTCAACAGAAAAAAACAGTCCTGACTTGACCAGAATACTATATAAACATGTATTATATTTAAATGGTGTGAAGCACCTTCTCTCAGGAAGGGACACTGAAGCATAATAATGGAAGTAACAATAATGGCCATCAGCAAAAGTAATGGGAGGAAAAAAATGCATGTAAACCATTGTCATGCTTACTGCCAAGAACAGAAAAAAAAAAAAAAAAAGGAATGCAGAAAACATTCCGTTTTCACCAGAGTATTTTTCAAATTACTAGTGTTAGGACAAAGTCATTTATTCCTTAACCTATTATATGTTTGGAGCAATTGATATTATCTTTAACTGGTGAACATAAGGCAAAGATCAGTAAGGTGACCACGCTTACGTCATAAAACATAAAAAACCACCACACAATCACACAGCAATAGCAAAGAACAAGAAGATGCAATTAATCTAAGAATGAAGGTTATTAAAACAAAGTTATTATTGAAGTATTCTTTTCTATGGCTCAATTTTTTTACAAAAATGCATACTTCTGCTTTTTTCAATTTTACTTAATGCTTCCAAACTGACAGCTTTAAAGTAAATACGGCACGTGCAGAGACATCTTTCCAAATGAAAACTTTAAAAACATTTACTTGACTTGTTAGAAAAATTGTTATTTAGTTATCATTATATGATTATGTAATGAAGGGAGGAGAAGCTACTCAGAATTAATATATTGCACTAGATCTGTTTATGGAAAAATCTAACATATATGATACCTGTATTACATGTGCACAGAAATCCATAAACAAACAAACAAACAAACAAGCAGAAAAAGGGCAGATAAATGTCTGCTGGTAATTTCAGATTATACCTGACACATTCTGGCATGTGCATCACATTGATATGCACAGCAATTTTATGTTTCTCTATTTAGCTGTGTGCAGTGGGTGACAGTGCAGAAAGCAAGAACCATTTCAGAGAGGCAAATTGCATGGAAATAAAGTCTTTTTCAATTGCCCAGCATTTTCTGAGGGTCAAGGCCATGCACTCTGACAGACAGCTGTAAGGATGGAAGGACTGATATGTAGCACTGCATGCATGCTGCATTGACCCAGATTATTAAGATAATGATAGAGTAGCTATTTCAACATTTTCAATGAATGAATAACCTGCATTTTCCACAGTAGCAGAAAATACTAAAGAGAAAACAGTAAGTAACCTCACAGTAAACCAACAAACCACACAGCTATAAAGGAGTTTTGGCAGGTAGTTGTCACCTCCATAACTTTGTCTTCATTGCCAGTCAACAAGACTCAAACCAAAGATACTTAAAATTACCTAAAGTAATTTGTAGAAGAGGAGTGTATACCTCTGTTGGAGTTCATAGGAACGACTTGAATCCATCACACTTTACAGGAAATGGTAAATCTTGAAAAAAAGTAGTAATTTGATTTTTCTTTTAAAATCTTTCTTATATGTTGCACAATTTCTGGTAAGATTAAACAAGATTTTGTTTCATGAAAGCTATATAATCTTCAAAACACCAAATGGTATCTAGCCTGCAAAACTTTTGCAGTTTATTCCCAGGGATCAGATCCCACAGAAGGAAAAAACATTAATGACTGACAGCAGTCCATGCAGAATTCCAGAGAAATAAGTCCTTTAACAGCAATGCATTACTCCAGTTTTCTAGAATCTTCAAAACCTGTCTGACCTGAACTTATTTCATGGACCTGACAGAAAAGCCTTCTCCTCCCTCCACTTCTGTGAATAAACAGAAGAATACCTTCAATAATACAAGTGTTTTAAAGCCTGCTCTCATGTGATGAATGGTTAACCTCACCAGAAAGCCCAGTTTTGAAACAGGGCTTGAAAGAGGCAACACAATATGCCATAGCAAAAGGAAAGAAAAACAAAATCTTGGATGTCTTCCTTCAAAATAAGAGAAAGTACTGCAAAGAGGTGAGCTAAAACATACCCTTGCCTTTCCTAAAGTTGTGAGGGAAGTCCATGACAGTGTGGCCAGACAGGCACATGGGTGCTTGCCTCCAGAGGCAATTGCATCTGACATAGGTCACAATTTCCCATTAGCAGCTTGCTCTCTGTTGATGTGAATATATAATCGGTATAATTTTGGTGAAGTTGTTAGTGAGATACCACAAACAGCAGTCTCCTAGCCCTAACATAATGTACTGTGGGAATATGAGCCCAACTAGTTAATGCCTGGAGGCAGATGCCACCCTATACTGTCAAGCCTACCAGTCCGCTGGAGGTTGTAATCTCTGGAAAAGGATGGCCAGCATATTTCAGCAGAAGTTAGCATACCGGGCTGTGAACTGTGATGAGGGGGAAGTCGACTTTCATTTCCTTCTAAAGAAACATCCTTTTTAAAGAAACATAGCTGACAGCTGGAGCAGTAACTTCTTAAATCAATTCAGCGTGAAATTCCAGAGCATTTCTCTTGCTGCCCTCTAAAACTAGATGGCTTTAATCACCAGCTGGCTGAGTTACTGTGAGCAGATAGGCAAGGTAGCATGCTTGGTGTTCCCTCTTGTTATCTCTTTATATAGCAGTGTCTGCAGGAGATCAAGTATTCATTAACTCCTGCCACAGTTAGCCAACAAATGCTTCCTGCAAGGGGCTGGCTAGGTCTTTAATCTTTGCTAGAAAAGAAGGATGATTAACAAAACACTCTGTAAATATGCACAATTCAAGCCTTTTTTTCATTGCCAGGTGAAGACTAGAAGTCCAGTCTAATTGTTCAGCAGCGGAAGGCTAACACTGCTGCAGAATTTAGCATCTTTCCCATAAAATGTCTGGAAAGGTTTTCAGGCATTCAGATTGAGTTGCTGTACAACATTAGAATAACATGCAACCCTCCTGGAGTCTGAGGAGTACCTTTCACAGAGCACTGTCACTGAGAAATATTTTTCAGCACAGGAGGTTCTACCAAAGAAACAAACTATCACATCCCCAAAATGATACACTTTCCTTTGTTTTTTGTTTTTGTTTTTTTTGTGTTTTTTTTTTTTTTTCTCCCATAGTGATACAGCAGACATTTTCCTTGAAATAATTTTTCAGTGTTTTGTTGAGTTTAATTAACCAAATGAGGTAAAAAATGTTTTTTAAAATACATTTTACTTTGAGACATGGGCATTTACAGCAGTCAGTGACTTGTGGAAGCTGCTACTGTGAGATACAGAATTCCTGAACTGAAGAATAATACTTGCCACAGCCTTGGCTTTAATATGTGAGGGTGAGGGATCACCTGCGCTGACAGTGGCTGCACTCAGCATGACTAGGAAATAGGAATAGCTTCTCTAGCATCCATCCATTTCTACAGGAAATAAGACAAGTGCTTTTATGAGCACCGGGATAAATGAAATTTGCTTTCTAAACCAATTTGTCCTCTTGTGCTTGACTGTCTCTTTCAACAGAGTTGCTTAAAAGTAAAGCATATTCCTCAAAGAACCCACATTGAAAAACACATGAGAGAGGCGCAAAGAGATTACTGTGGTCTCTCCACAGACAGGTTTCACTGAGTTTACACCTGGGTGGATGGATACCCAAGCAGGAATGCTTTGGGCAGCTGACCCAGCTGACCCACACCACCACGCAGGGGGACTTTCTCCATTCCTTAGCCTGCACCAAGGCACCTCACATCCTCCTTGTAGCTGGCCCTCAGAAGTAACCTAATTTGACTCACTAACCTAGCAAAACCTTGTTTTCTTCAGTTTGGTGTGGTTTGGCTGTGCCATAGCTGAGCTGGCTCGCTGGGCAGACAGGCAATCTGCAGAGGTGATAAAGGGACAAATGGGGACCACCTCTTTGGGCAGTAGGAGTCAGTAGGAGAAGGTGGCCAAGAGGGTGCCAGAATTAACATGGAGATCATCAAGCTTTCCTGACCAAGCTAAAAAAAGTCTACTAAAATATGTATTACAGTATCTGAGGCAAACCTATTATGTCCTTTTAAACTGCACCAACCAAACCAAGAAAATCTCAATGGTTCAGTGGAGGTTTATCATTCTCCTTTCAATTCTTTCTCATTTTCATCTTCCTGGCACAGCCAAAGAGGGGGCAGAGCACACACTGTTCTGTGCACTGCAAAATGGCTTCCCAGCTCTCAGCACTGACAAACAAGAAGAAAGTTACAGGGATGGGCTCTTCAGACATTTCCAGAAATGTTTTCCTCTCAGACAGGCCAGTCTCAGGGCCAACAAACCCCTGCCAAACACAAAGCCAGTTTTTGACTGGATTCTGCTGAATAATCTGCCTAAGGAGAATGTGCGGAGCCTTGCTATGGGAGCAGCTTGGGGGCGGGAGCCCTACAAAAGCCCAGATGTGGTGAACAGCTGTAGGATCCAGCTCACTTAGAGCTTACAATTTTGCTTCCAACTTAAGCTGGATCAAAACCAAGTCATTTGTCAGCAAAATGTAAACCATTGTCTCGCCACAATTGTGGGCACACAAATAGCCTCACTGTTCCTGTGCCTTCCTCCAGAGGGCTTTTTAACCTATGCAGGGCCAAATAAGTCTTCCTCCCTCTCCCCACCAGCTTCACAAGAGCTAATTTTGGAGGACTGGCTCAAACATGAAACCTCAGGGGAAGGGCTGCACTTCCAGTGGGCAGTTGGACTGTATTATTTTGGGTGCTGCCATCTCCTATGCTAAAAGGATCACATCAGTCCACCATGCTAAGGGACCACTGGCTTTTAAAATGTTTCCCAAAACCTTCTCAAAGGGCTTTTTGGAACACAAAAGGACCTGAATAATCATCCTACATGTTGTTCTAGATTATTACTTCCTTTTGTGAGTCTGAATTAGACCCAAAAGTTATTTATTTTCCAAATAAACGGGGATAGAAGCCTTCTGTCATCCAGACTTTTAAAACTAGAGGTACCATGGATAAATTAAACAGGTATGAAGTTTTAAAAGCAATTTTTTGAAAAGCAGGTATTGATATATTAAAACTTAATAGCTCTTTTCAAGACATTGCATTTCATAATCAAAACCTCTTTAAAATTTTCATTAAAAAATGAAATCATTGATCCAACAAACCATAACAACTGCAAATTTGGTCTGGAAATAAATACTTATGCATAAAAACCTACTTATTAATATTTTGATGAGGCTGAGACATGTATTTGAATGAGGAAAAGGCATTCCACAAATTAAAAAACCACCCAATACTAACAGAAAAAACTACTGACTTTCATGTGAGAATACACAAGTGGCTTAAAAACTTATCTCAAAAGTGGCCATTAATGGCAAAAGTGAGTTATCAAAATTGGATAACTTGTTTCTTTTTGGCACTGAGGTTGGGAAAAATTTTAAAAAAGATTCCAGGAGAGGTATCACTATACCCTTAGGAAAGACACGCACAAAACAAAAAAGCAACCCTACAGTTTTCTACACTCTTGCAACTGAGATCTTGACTGCTCCAAACCTGTTAATAGGATGCCTGGAGACAAGAATGCAATAAATATTTTCTCAGGCTGGTCAGGACCAGCCTTTAAAAACACTATTTATGAAAAGTCCAGCTTGGCTACCCAGTAGGGTTCTCCTCTCAGGATCCCTCCAGCCCAGCACAGCCCCTTTGCTGGAGAGATACACCACATCCTCCAGTCCCAGTGAGACTGTGGTAAAGCATTGTGCTGCAGGGAGTCCTCAGGAATTAATTTCCTTTCCTTCTTCTATAACTCGCCTAGGGCTGTTATGCACTTTAGCCTTCCCACCTGAATTAGCAGGTTCTGGATCTGCAGCAGTGGCTGGAAATAGCACTGTGGCAAATCAGCAGCCACAGCCCAGAGGGAGGTGCTTGCCTCCATCTCCTCCACGGTCTCTCCCAGAGAACTGCACAATCATGGGGCACTGGACACCCACCTAAGGGGGCAGTGGGACCAAGAGAGTAGAGGGTGAACAGGAGATAAACAGGGTCTTCGTGGCCTTGCAAAGCCAAGACCCCAAGTTACACAATGCAAAGAAGGAGAAAGTTGTGTGGTGGACGTAGACTCCCAGCAGCTAGAAGCTTGGGACTTCTGGGGCAGGAGAGAGACTCTTTCTCTGCCCTCAGATCTGAAGGGACAGGACTAGTTTTGTGATATAATAGCCTGAGATGAGGAGCAAACTCCACAAAGTGGGGTTTCAAGGCCCACAAAGCCTTAATAAAGTATGAACACCATAAAGAGTGGCTGGATAACACTGCGTGGAGATTCCCTTCTGTAGAGCTCAGAGGCACCCACTGATGCAAGATGCTCTCATGTGAGATCATTTATTTGTGGGGTGCCAAATTTGAGATGATGAAACACTGAAGCTCACTATCCTATAGCTACAAATATCACCCCTTGCTGCTCATCCACGTAGGCAGTGGTGGTATTGCCATGCTAGACCTGGAACTGAAGAATCACTACAGAGCTCTATGGGTAAAGAGGAGGAGGAAATAGGAGTCCAGGCAATGCTCTCATTGATCTTAAATGCATAAGGGGAAAGTGCAGGCAGGAGTGCATAATTCCTGCCCATACATGTCTGGCTGCATGATGACTAGTATCTCAGGCAGAGATGTGGCTTTTATGACCATGGAACTCTCTTGAGCAATAGAAACTATGAGAGAGATCCATCCAAGAAAACAGAACAATGCTGAATTGTTGCCCTTTACATGAAAGGAATACTCAAATGTGTGGAGCTCATTTATGGGATGGACAACAGCCTGAGTGAATGTTTGTGGGCTGGCATTAAAAGAGAGACCAATGAGGGTGGCACTGTGATGGGAGGTTATTGTAGACCACACAGTGCAGGAGCTGATGAAGTCTTCTGTAAAAAGCTCTAGGAAGTCTCCAGAGTCTCCTAGCTTTCAAGGGAGACTTCAGCCTCTCTGAACTCACAGAGGGAAAGGCAGCCCAAAACAGATTTGTGGAAGGTGGCAGGGACCACTTCTTAACACAAATGCTAGATAGGCCACAAGGGATGACACTCTCACAGCGGTTCTTAAGGTTATTGTGGTATGTCTTAATGAGATGAATTAATATCCAGTAATATGCATATATTAAAGGAATTTATATATATATATATCTATACAGGCTTAGATGGTTAGATCTACAACACTACATTTCACATACACATTACTCACTTCTTGCCTTCAACTAACTCTCATATGTATTCCAGAAATGTGGTTTAAATCACATGTACACATTGAGTAAGAGATTCTTAAACTAAGTGTAAAATCCAGGCACTTTCTTTTTTAAAAAGCTGCTATCTTATCTTCCAATTATCTGTTTCAAGGTCAACAAGTCAGACCATGTCACATAGCAAAAGGAAAACCTCTATTTAATATTTAGTCATGTAACTTCAGTATGGAATACAATTAGCAAAACTATCCCCTTTTGAAAGGCTTGAAACCAGTCAATAGTGCAAGCATTACTTTAAAATGAGAGAAGGTCACAAACAGCAAACACATGACATCTTCTGTAACATACTGAGTCCTCATTGTTAGGAAACACAGCTGTTAAGAAGCCACCTGAAGTAACTTAGCTATGGAACTCAAGCAGTGTAAATTAACTAAGTCCTCAAATAGACTTCCACACCCTCTAATCATGACACCAAGTATCAGAGGGTTCTCAGGGTTGGTAATCTACATAATTTCCCACTTGTAGTCAAGAAACTCAGACCTTATTTGAAGTACTTTTTATTATTACTGGCATTTCTTTAAAAGGACACCTTTCTGCCAACAGGCATAAGAAAACTCTAGCTAACACTTTCATATGTAAAGCCAAATAACACATGTTCATTGGAGAGCAACTGCCTCTTTTTTGAGGTATCTTCACAAACTAGAGTCACTTTCCTCTGGGGAACAAGGCATGAAACAGACCCAAAACACTCAACCGTGTGCAGAGTCAGCAGTTACCTAGGGGGAACAGTTCAGACCCTGCAATGGGAGCCTTTTAAACTGTTCCGGCAAGGCACCCACAACAGCTGTGCCTCACTGCCAGAAACCATCCTCTACACTCTCCTCAGGCCTGCTACCTCTTGCTTTTAAGCAGTTCCTACGAAAAGCCAGCATGTTATCAGGAGATTTCATTTCACTGTCTGGGTGTGCATGAGAAACTTTGATGGTGTCAAAAGGCAACAAGAGATTGCATGATCAGTCAGACAATGCTAAGACAGACAAGGCCATTTCCCAGTCTGCTTTTTCAACACAAATTTCAAATACTGCAATTCCATGGATATTATTAAATACACATCAGACTGAAATACATGAGTTCCACTACCTAAAACTCCATCCAAAAGCCAGCCACTGGATGATAGCAGGCTTCATTTCAAATCCTTTTGTGGAGACCAAACCTATGCTGACCTCAACTTCAAAGACTATACATTATTTTGACAGAAAATGAAGGTCCAGAGAAAATACCAAAATTCAACCTCCTGAATTGTTTCTCCAAAACTAAGGGATTTATTGGCTGACTATAATGCAAGAGATGAAGTAGATCTGAGACCAGCCAGAAGAACACACCAGAATGAAATTAACTATGGATTTACTTGGGAGAGAAAGAAAATACTTGAAGAGCTCATTTTCACTTGATCTAATTGGGAGATACATGCATTGCAATGGGGACCCATTTTCCTTGTATTGGGAGAGCATCAGTCAAAGTCCCACCATATTCTTGGAAAATATCACCATGAATCAATGAAGGAACAATCCTGCAGTTTCACTTGCTCAGTGGTTTTTTTGGGGGGGGATTTTTTTTTGTTTGTTTTTGCTTTGTTTTGGTTTTTTTTTGTTTTGTTTTTTGTTATTGTTGCAGAGTCTGGAGGCAGGCTCCAAGGAAAATGAAGACTTAAATGAAATTTTTTTTCAAAATATTTGAAAATTTTTGATACCTTTGAAAGCGAGAGAGGCAAATTACAGCTAGGGCTCACGGGAAAACTCAGCTCCTTCAGCACTAAAGGGAACAATGCATCTTTGTGCAATGGAAGCAGATTTCATCAGTCTGCTCTGGAGGAGAGCACAGCTCCCTCTCACACCATGGCACTGAGAGCACAGGCAGCAGAGCTTTACAGCCTTCCTCCATGGAAAGGATTCCCTGAACACAGAGCTAACTGGAGGCATTTTCAGTCCTTCTTCCTCTTTCACAGGGATTAGTTCCTATGCCTTCCACACCTCTGCTAGAACTGACCACTCTTGCTATGGCAGTGCTTTTTGTGGTGCTTCAGAGACAGTAGAGCAAAGGCACACAGACAGCTCAACAGACAGATGAGGCTGAGCATTCACAGCAAGGTCGTGGCAGTACTCTCAGCTTACACTGCTGATGTGTCCTTGCTCCACAGCCCAACATCAGCTGTGCTGCATGGAAGCAACTCAACTCACGAAAAGACTGCCAAAAGTAGGGGAGGGAAAGCCCAGGCTGGATCAGTTCTGTGAAAAACTATTACAAGAGTATAAAGGAAGGATATGTGTCTGTATGGTTTTGTCTCACACACTTAGACAAAAAGACACAGAACAAAAATTTTGTCCCACAAAAAAGCAGTTTGAGTTTGTGATGAACTTCAGTGGGGACAGAGAAGAAGTCCAAAAAGCTGAAGATTTTCCCTCTGGTTTTGCTGATGAAGGATACAGAAAGTTGTCAAATTCCTCATTCTGCAAGTACCACTACATAGTGGCCTTCCAGCTCACACTGCTTCATGAATGACAGAATCTTTTAAGGTTGGGAAAAACCCCTATGATCACCTAGTGTAACAATTAGCCCAGCACCACCATGTCCACCACTAACCTGTGAAGCCAAGTGCAACATCTACATGCCTTTTGAATGCTTCAGGGCTGGTGACTTCCCTGGGCAGTCTGTTGCAACACCTGATCACACTTTCAGTGAATAAACTATTCCAAATATCCAAATTAAACCTTCTCTGGTGCAATTTGAGGTAATTTCCTCTCATCCTGGCACTTGTTACCTGGCAGAAGAGACTGACAACGCGATGAATCACCTCCTTTTCTGAACCCATATTCATGCATGTGGGTACCATGCCTAAAGAGCACTCTAGTCCAACTAGACTATCAGAAGACCAACAGATCCTTTTACACCTTTACCCTGACTTAATTCTCTGTTGATGACTGTGTTTGTTGCTGTCTTGAGGTTCTCTAGAAAGCATCAGTTAGACATTCTGTGGATCAGCTTCTCATAGGTACCAAGTTTTGTTTGCAGGCAGAACCACGTGCTTGCTGTACTCCATCCACCAAGGTCTACACTGAGGTGACCTCAGGGTTCATCTTCTCTAAAATAACGTGTTCTCTGAACATTCAGAGAGCAAATTATGGCCACCAGGTGCGACAAATCCTCTTGGATGCCATAACATACCAGAGCTAAGGATGCACATGACAACACAACCCTCAGTTTGAAGTACCCACTTCCTTGACTATATTCTTACCCAACTTATTCAAATACAGACCAGGAGAAAAGATTTGCCATAATGCAAGTCACAAGCACTAGTCACAACTTGTAGCCAGTCACCATCATCCCAACTTTAGTTTCACCAGCTGGAGTGGACAGTGACTGTCTTCAGCACAGTGCTTGTCCAGATTCCTGTGGATATCACCAACCTTCAAAGCTTACAGGTGAGCCATTTGGATGATGCTTCCTCCCTTGCCTGTATCTGCCAAAACCAGCCAGGTGTGTGAAGACATATTATTCAAACTATCCCTGCTAATTCTGACCAGCTAAAAGAGTTGTCAGAAGAGCACCTGTGATCTGCCCAGAAACTCTTGAAGCCTCTGGAGAGAAGAATAAGTAAAACTAGATGTTCACCTCCATGACCAAAGAAGCACCTCTCACCATCAGGTAGGGAATGCTTGGCAGCACAAGATGTATTATATATTTGAGCAGGAATGTAAGGGAACAACTGCAAAATCAATGAAGTACAGGAAAGACCTGAATTGACTGTGTGTTCTGAGAGAGCAACTGAGGCATGACACCTTCCCTAGGGCAGCATGAGAAGGCTATGGAAGAAAAACCTCATAGCAGCTTCCTCAGGTAGACTACAAATACACGAGTGGTTGTGGAACCTACCCTTTCTAATTGGAAGAGCTGTGGGGGGAAAGCAGTGTGGGGAAGGCGAAGAGTAGAGAAAAAATAGAATTTATTACCTGGAAAAAGCAGTAGGAGCTAAGTAGTCCTGTATACTAGTAGTCTTGTCATAAACAACTTTCCCTCAAAATCCTCCCAAACTGCTTCTGGACCAATCCTGTTTTCTGTCCAAATACTTCTATTTTTTAAAGCAATGCCCCAAGCCCCCTATAAGAGGAAAAACTGCTGGATCCACAGAACATATTGTGGAGTGGCAAGGAACAAGTGTATGTACTGGGGACACAAGTGCTCATGGGTTACAGCCTGAAGAAGGTCATAAGGGACAGTGGCAAATAACCAAAGAAATTATAAATGGATTTGGCGTCTGCATTAACTTCTTCTCAGTAAAATCCCATGAAAACTTTTGCTGGCTTTTATTACTATGTGTGCACAAATCCAAAAAACACATGCTGTGTTGATTTAATCCAGAACTACAGTGCTTTTATGTGTCCATTTTTGCTCAGTTCTAAAGCCTCATTGCTTCCTCATTTTTTCTGCAAAAGTAAAAGCCTTTTCCTTTTCTTGCAAGTAAAACTCTTCTTGAAAAATTATTCAGTTTAACCAAAAATGGTTCCCAGCCTTTACACTTAGTGAGCAGAGAGCAGTATGTTCTGTGGAGGATTTAGACTGAGTGAGAGAGTTTTGGGGAGAGAGCACTGCAGTGCTTGGGCTTGTTTCTCACACACTGTTAGAATGGTTGCTTCACACAGCATGATGAGTATGTGCAGGGTTCCTCTGCTTCCCTACTCTGTGGTTTCAGTTTCTAAATGGATGACTATAGCTATAAATGTATAACGGGTTTGAAAAATAATCTTATCCAGGGCAACTGGAAAACCAAAATCATCAACTTTATAAAATTAAGGGTTCTACTAAAAATAACTGCGGTATTTCTGGTTTTGCCTAAACCAGTATTTTCAAATAAGCTGGGGACTAATGCATCTCAGTCACCACTTCTTGAGCTTGAAGACAGATAACAACAGTCTCCTTCTTACAATCAAAAAACAGCAGAATGAAATTACTGAGTGCAGACAATTTAACTGCTCCATGATAGGCTTACCAATGGCACTAACGAGACAAGCAAGAATTACACCAAATATAGACCACTGTTCTTTGGAAGACCCATAAAGAACAGCTGAGAAATGGAAGAGGAGGCAACTGGAGAGGCAGAAGGACTGGAAAAGGCTGAAGAGGGGACCAGAGTAGCAGAGGCTCTTTTCTTAAGCCTCAGGGGAAATACTAGAGGGTTGGGAAACTTAAAGCTCCTTAACTATTAGGAGATTATAGCAACAGAAGAAGCAATAGCTTTCCCCTCTGAGCACTTGGAATATGAGGGAATAGTAAAACTTTTAGGCATCTACTGGCAAGGCAAAATTCACGGTGAATAGGCAGCATTTAGTCCTCAGACATGGGCCAGGAATGACGGCACAGCATTACTTCCCCAAACATCTGCCTCCTGGGAGAGTCGGTGGTGTGCCATCCAGCTTCCTCAGAGGAGGAAAATTGCTGCTTTCCTCCTTCTTGTCTGTTTTTTATTTTGCTTTATAGTTTTGTTAAACTCAGAAACTGCCAAAACCCCAAGAACTTTCAAAATGGAACTCAAAAGCTAAAGAAAAACAAAGGAAAGGTTTGGTCTCCACAGCTCAGCTGTAATGCCAAAGTGCATTTTAGGTAATTTTTAAAACTTTACTGGCTTCAGAAGGGTGTCAAAAATGAAACCTCACAGCTAGATAGCTAAGCTATGACAGTGTGACTATTAATGCAACAGAAAAAAATAGCTTCCTCAAAGCTTATGTTCCATGGGTCACATGAAAAGAAAAAGCAAAGACTTTTTTATAAGTAGTATTTGGTAGCAAATGTCAAAAAAAGTCAAATACCTAATTATCTTATTTGAAGAGAGGGACAGCTGGTATGTTTTAGTGAAGATAAACATCCAGAGTCTATACTTGCTGTTTGGGAGTTGATCTTTTTTCTTCACAGGCTTTTCTGAACTTAGTCACTGCCTTAGCAGCAGAAGAGGAAGATACTGCTAAGTATCAAGTAATTAATTCTTAAGTTCCAAGAAAGGTAATATTAAATATGCTTATCTATATATTTTTCTGAATTACATATGTATGGAAAGGATCCAAATTGTGATGAAACTCTGGGGGGAAGGGTGCAAGATTCCTCTATTTTAGAGCTTTTTTCAGAAAAATGTTAAATGAACAAAAAAAAAATCCCAAAGAAACTCCCAAAAAAACAAACAAAAAAAGCCCTGCTAGTAAGACGAGCTGTCACACTTTCTGGAGAAGACTATAAATGAGCATTTTAAAACAGAAGACTTTGTAGACACAGATTGTGTTTTGCACGTCAACTGCAACTTTTCCTTTTGTAATTTATATGTAATTTGAAAATGCCAATTGAAGGTTATTCAAGCTTCTGCTGTGAAATGAAACCTGGAAGGTGCTTCCACATTTCTCTCTCAATTAAGATGAAGCAAAGAGATGGAAAATATTCTAATTAATGGAATTTCTGAAAAGCCTTTTTTTTCAATGAAATTGTACAGTGGCTTCCTTCTGTAATCAGCTTTATATTCTTGATTGAGTATCTCAGCTTGTTTTTTTCCTACTGATCAAAACCATACCCATACAGTTCCCCCATGTTCGGATGCCAGTCTTCAGTGCCCACATCCAAGTTGTCAGCATGAGCAGTTCCTGTGCACTACATGGCTCGTGGCTTTTGATGAATCTCACTCATTCACAGTGTTCTTCTTGGAGGTTATGAAAGCCTCTCCTACAGGAATGCTAGCATATATTCCATGCTTTCCTATAATGTCTACCCCAAGCAGCCAGTAGTTGGGACCCCAGTCCCCCCTTACCCCCTCATGGCACAAGCCAGAATCTTGCACATCTGCACTCTGAGAACCAAGCAGAGGTCCCTGCCTGCCTTGTCTCCCTTGTTCTTCGCACCATCTCTCCTTCTTTCTGCAGAAGGCAGTCACAGTTTGGTCCACATCGATGCTTCTGGCTCCTGCTGGAAAACACGGGGCCCAACGAAGAGTGTAATGCAGCTAGCAGTGTGAGCAGCTGCTTCCTTCCACATGCCTGCCAGCAGATAGAGGTGAGCACGCCAAGACTGTGTGTGCATAGAGGCACATATGTCACCACTCTCCTTCCTAGGAGAGCAACAGTCTCCTTCTGCCTGGCCAGCTAGGTCAGAAGTCAGCAGCAGGGGTGCCAGCAGGGTTTGAATGGGGTACAGCAGGATCGAGGGCTTGGGGCCAAGGGATCTGCAAGAGGCAGCATTTCCTGGCTCCCATGGGGTTTGCCTGGAGACAAGGCATGATGGCCCCCAACAGCATGATGTCTCTTCAAGGGACAAGATTTCTCAACTCTTGAGCTTACAGGCATCGCCTTTATGGGTCAGCTTCTCATTTGAGAAAGCAAAACCTGGCATAGCCCTCTGAAGAGACTGCCAACCTACAGCTGCTAATTTATGAATTACTAATTCATAAATGTAGAGCTTTGGGGAGGTCCCTTTGTCAGGAAGGCAGCACAGACTGTCCCTTTCTGACAAGCAGCAGTATAGCAGGGAGTTAGAGGAGTTATGAGACACACCCCACTCCCTGGGTGTGTCTCATATATGTGGGTTTTAAGGTTTTTGTTTCTGTTTATTTTTCTTGGTTTTTTGTTGGGGTTTGTTTTTTTTTTTTTCTTACAAACTATCAGAGCTACCAGTCTGCTGCCTGACCTGCTTGACTTAGGACTACTGCAGCACCTCATGAATATCAATCCTCTCCCACCCTATTCACCTTCATCAAATGAACATCAAAGACTCTCCTGAAGTGCTTGGGAGGGAAAGTTAACATTTACTGTATATTAAATGTGAACTGGATACACTTAAGTTCACCTTTGCTTTTACATAGAAGTCAGAAGGTTGAATCATACTGGGACAGGACTGACCTACTCAGGTTTTGCTCAAGTTATTGAGGTTGCCTAGTTATTCCTTTTAAGCCAGACTCCTAAGGAGTCTGGCAGACAAGGCTGCAGGGGAGCTTCAGTGTTTCTGAAAATCTCATTAGGCATCTAGCTGTAATTTGAACCCACAGCCTTAGCATACAAACATTTGACCTTTCATTACTAGAGCCATGTTCTGCAGCGGAGATGCTATTGTGAGAGCTCTGCCTTGTCTCCTGTGAACATTCTCAAATAGCCACATTACACATCCTGAGGTACTGAGAAAATCCTGCACTGCAAGGAAGAGAGGACAACAGATAAGATTTAAAGAGCGCTCCTTTCAGCTTCTAGCACCTGGGATTAGATATGCAATCATTCTGGGTTCAGAAAAAAATTGAACACTTCCTGAAGCTTAGACCCCTTTATTCAGAATTAACTGCATGTCTCTGTACAGAACTGAGACATCTTCTGCACAGCCAGTCCCTCTGCCAGCAGCTGACTAAGCTTCAATGATGGAGGGAAAGAAGAGAGAAAAAAGCAGGCTGGATTTTTGCCTTGTCTGCCAAACTTCTCCCTCAGATTGAAAACCTAACTTGCAAAGAATGAGTTTCCTTACAAGAATATTTTTTAAGGCAGAGTACAGCAAATGCTAGTCTCCAGCCCCACAGCAGCAGCTTCTGCTAGGGCAGATGTAGGGATCATAAAACCAAGGGAGGGAAAAAAAGTAAATAAAAATCTTGATTCCTTACATTCTTGATTCCTGCAAGGCAGTGTAAGAGCACAACAGGATTCTGAACTTCATATTTGTATTTTTCACGCTAAAAGCAAATAAATCACCCTAGACACTAGCTCATTAACACTCAGGACAGATTATAAGCACAACTTGCTTATCACGGGCACAACCCCCCTTTTAACAGTCAGTTTATTTAAAACCTGCAAGCTAGATTTGAACCTTCTGCACAGAGAGGTCTAGTATGCCAAGCTGCAACTCAAAGTGACTCTTACTACCAGAATATAAACCCCAGAAAATAGGGCTAAGAGTTCATTATGAAGCTGGTGACAGACTCCTAATTATAGTAGTGCTATCAAGCATGATAAAGGCTGGTTGGTTTTATTATAGTCTCATCCAAAGACTTGTTGGATGCTGGATTAGCTCATCTTTTCACTCCTGTTGAACTGCCATATGTTTCTTTTTCTCCTTTATGTAGCATTTGGCAGGAGTTATTTGTCAGCATTTAGAAAAAGAAAACATGTCTCCAGCAACTTCAATTCTAGTTCTTTCCATGCAAAGTTTCTTGGTTTACCTGTTAAAACCTTAGAAATTGCATTTTCATGTCTAAAAAAAAGCTGGATAAGAAAAAGTTACTATTAAAACATGAAATATAGACAGTCTTAAACTGTCCTGATCAAAATACCGCAGTATAACATCTCAGTATACTTTAAAGAAACAGATACCTCCATAAAAAGCTGTCTCTTTTTCCCTCCCCTTCCACATCAATTCTGCCCGATTTCATATCCACTTCAAATATCTGCAAGTAAATCAGAGCAAAATGCAGCATTTTACTAACACATTTGATTATTTATTCATCACTACCACCTACCAGCATTGTTGCAAAGATCCAAGTTACACAGAACAAGTCACAGCAATAAAAACAATATTAATGCAAGGGCTTTTAAAAAAAGCCTCTTGTTTGGCAGCTGTAAGCCCACTGAATGTCACAAGCTTAGCTAATACACCATAGGAAAAAGGATTTAATTGCTTCTAATCCCAGATATTGGAGAGTTGGTAAGAACTAAGCAGCACCTGTTTGGAGACAAACCTGAAAACCAGAACAGTACTGTTGCTGGACAGAAAAGAGAGCTCCAACAGTAATTTTTGACTTCGTAGACCTTGGAGAAAACCTGAAGCAGTGGCAGAGCTTCACAAAGGTAGCCAGAGGAGAGGCAGATTATTTCACCTGTACATCAAAACATGCTCAGAAAAGGTGGGGTAGGTGGCACCATCAGCTTCAAATATGGAGCAGAATCCAGAAACAGATGAGGATTTTACTGCCTCATGAAACTTGAATCAGACACTTAGTATATCACTTCCCACTGCCCTTCCTCCCCTCCCTCAGCTTCCTCTTCAGTAGGAGCACTTCTGCTATGGCAAACAAGGTATTGTTCTGTAGGCATCTCCTGTGAGTGACATACTCCCCAAATAAATGTCATGGGCTCATCTCCAGATGGAAAGAAACACAGTTTACTTCAGAGGAAAAAGAAGAAACAGTCTTGAAAGGCCACAAAAAGTGACCTAGGGGCAAGATAATGAGAACTAATAGAGTGCTTGTGAGAAAAGGAAGGTCACCCGTCAGAGCTGCTATTCAACTCTGCAAAGTGGTTTTATTGATGGGTCATTAAAGGATTCTCATCCACCTTCAGCCTCAAAGTGGTTTTGTAAAACAGACAATCAGAAAAAAAACCCAAACAAAATTGCCACAGGTTTAAAGTGTCATAGTCTGATATCATTATGCACTGAGAAATGCATAATGAAGGTATGAATTTTAATTAAATTTTAAGTTCAAGTGCAGTCTTCCTGCAGCCATGCCTCATCACCAACTGAAAATTCATGTCTTTGGATAGCTGAACCCCACCATAATCCAGTTTGCTTGAAAATATGTAGTATAATTGATTTTGTGATTCTCTGAGCCCTTTGGTGTAGGCTTTTGGCTGTCCCATTATTTGCAGGTGTAGATATGTAGTAGATAAAGGTTAATGCTTGTGTGCCAACCCAGAGATGCTGAGCCTGCCAATTTTAGGAGCTCTGCAAAACAAGCCATGAGATGCTCCCACAACTTTGATGTGAGTAGGCTAATAGAGAACTGAATGAATAAGGCCATTTTGATGGCTACACCATAACTACTGTAAGCAGTGAACTGGCAGCATAGTTAAAAGCAGACAGATTTCCTTGCTTTCCCTTTTTTTTCCCTTCAGACACTGGCAGTGAGTGCTGTAGGGAGGGACTGCAATTTCACCAGCACCTGCAGTAACATGCAGACATGAGTAACACCCAGATTCAACAACGTCTTTATGGTGTACTAAAGAATAACTAAAGAGCCACATGTTACTGGTGAAAAACCTACAGTGAACAAGAGGAAAAGTAATTTCGATATTGATTGCCTGTAGCGTTCTATGATAAATAATCTGATTTACACCATTATGTCCTGAAAAAAAAAAACCAAAAACTATTGACAAGCACTATTAATAAATTTGAGTTTTGGATTACAATTTGTAGCTTAACAGATGACAGTTACAAGGAATGTATTAAGCTAGTTACTACTGTGAAGAGTACATAGGTGCATACACATCTATTACCTATAGGGACCTCTACATATACTATACACACCTTAAAGCTGCCAAAAGCACTTGAAAATTGTCTTGCAGATGCTATTGCATCTGCCCCATTTAAATCTTTCATGCCCCTTGTTTGTATGGCCCAGGCTCAGACAGGGCCACAGGGAAGTTGGCTGCCACATATCCCCAGTGTCCACACACAGACCCAGGCTCCTGGGGCCGGGTAGGAACCAGTTTCCCCTCTCTGAAGACCAGACTCATACAGCCTGCAGGCATCGCCTCTATGGGCAAATTAGCTACCATGAATTAAAGACCTGCTAGCTGGTGTTAACTGAAATGTTTTGAGAACTTGCACATCAACCTGTTTTGGTCAATATTCACAGAAAAGGCTCAAGCATCTGTGACAGCAGCTCCCCTCTGTTGCCAAATCCTGCCTCTGAGCTGTTAAAAGAAAAGGTCACTTAAATTTAACCAGACTAACAAGGTATTTTCTCAGCCCTCTTTCTTGGAAACAGCTGAGTTGCTCTGGCTAAATGCTGTTTTTTTCCTTTTAAACAATAATAACAGAATATTCAATAAGAGACAGATACCAAGTTAAAGAAATCTCAATGCAAGCTGTTAAAAATTGGCAAACTTGTAAGTGGCTGAAAATAGAGTCTTATAATGGGAAGTGTCAAACAACCTTGATAATAGGCAGCATTACCAGTCTGCTCTTTAATTCAAAATTATGTTTTATTATAGTGTTAAATATGCCTAAGCTCCGTTTACCAGTTCCACCATTGCCAGCCCAAGAGCAGCTGCTGGCCGATGGCAAATTAACAAGTTGTAGTTTTCCTGGTGTAGACAAGAGGGTAGTTGTTTCTAGCTTTCAGCAGTTGGAGCAGGTTCATCTCAGCAGTTTTTATAGAGCTGAGCATGTTGGCATATGGCCATTAACACATTTCTCAGGTGGCTCCCTGCAGTAATAAGGTGGCCTGAACATAGGAGAAGAGCAAGTCATGTTTTTCCTGAAGCTGGTGTAACTGTAGTCAGCAGGTGATCTTGAACAAAGTACTACAAAGCACACACATTCCAGAGTTTTTGCTATTTTGAAAAACAAATTAAAACTTCAATTGACACTCAGGAAGCCCAGGACCTTTACTGTATCACAGGATGAGATTTATATGGTCAAGCTCAGAAAGGGGGTGGGGACATTTCTTCTGAGACAAAGTAAAAAGTGGTCTGCTTCTGTATTTCCTTCAAGAGGATGAATGACCATTACAGAGCCAAACCTTGAAGACCATCAATCTTTTTCCTGCAAAAGATGAGCCACATGAATTCCCAGTCTCAAAGACTGTTACTTTTCAAAAATTCAGAAGTTTTTAACAGTCTCCAAGAAGCTCTTCAGATAAATAATGCAAAAGGGCCTTTTTCAAGGTGCCAGAATTGCATGACACCAACCAACCTTTCACCACCCAGGACCAGTCAGTCCGTAAGAAAGGCTGCCAGTTCTAGGACAGTCAAATTGAAACTACCCCTCACACTGTTCCTATGGAATAAAAAAAATACATTAGAAAAAAAAAAAAGAAAAAAAAAAAAAAAGGAGGGGATAGACACAACATTTTCCTAGGCAGCCTGCCCTGGGGAAGCCAGATTTTAGCCATCACAACAACCTTGGAAGCAAACCACTACCTTGGGTGTGCCAGGGAGCAGGTGCCCAGCGCCAGTGGTACAGAGGATAATGCTTCACATGAGGGTAGATCAGGAGAGCATGAAAGATAAGTAGCTGCCTGTCAGCACTGGGCTGGGCACCTACTGGCATCTCTCCCGGACAAGTCGCAGCAGGGAGCTGAGGCGGTTGCTGGCACAGCATCACAGTGACACAAACATGACCATATCCCCTTCTTTTTATCCCCCAGTTAACTCCCTCAGCCACTTTCACACTTTATTCTTCCCTCCACAAATGAAATGGCCCCTCCTGGGGGCCAAGGTTGAGGCAGGGTGATGGTTTGGGGCTGTGACACACAAGATCCCAGAGGAACCAGGGCTGGGCCACATAATTCAACCTTCCATTTCTATGTCTCCAAAGTGAGATTAGCAGTCCTCACTGGCACAGAGTTATGATACAATTTTGAATCTTCAAAACATCCACATATAACAGTAAAGCATCCAGAGAAAGATTATTCTAGCAGTATGTAAAAGCAAAAATAATGGATTCAAATCAACTGTGCTGCTCAGCACAGCAGTTCAGTCAGCTGCACCTTTCACCCTAGGGATCTCCAGGATGCATCCCTGGGTAGTGGGACAGAAACCACTGCAAACACAGGCAGGTGTTGCCCCAAAGGTGGTGAGCATTGGCTTCATCACACAGGGCCAGCAACCAGTTTCCAACTACTGGTAGTGCTGGCTCCTTTTTTACCCAGTGCATGCACAAGTTGAAAAACAAAGTGGGCACTGGATGTTTTTCAGAGACATTAAATAATCTTTTGATCTTGAGAACAGAGGGCAGCACCTTCAGAGGCTGCATGTGCATCTTTTTCTGATGATCAAATCCCTTTGAGGTGTCTTAGAGAGGACATGTTCAAAACACCTCAAGTCTCAGGCTTGAATGTTTGGCTAATCTAGATTCCAGAAGTCTTGTCTGTATTCAGCAAGAATGTTATTTGTTTCTTCAACATCTCTGACAGCCTCTCAATTACATTTCCCCAGTCTCAGGAGCACATTCCACATCTCTGATTCTTCCCATATGTCTTCCAAAAGCAGAATCTTCTGCTAACCAATTCTTGTACCACTGATCTCAAAGGACCAGCTCAACATCTCTGTGGCTTCAAAGCCACTTGTTGCAGGACTCCTGTTGCCCATGAACAAAATATACTCTGAAAAGCATCCAGAACAGCTGAGTTTTTAATTCTGAGACCACCAGAGCCAAGGTGAGAAGCTGCTGAACTCTCAAATGATACAATATGGAAGAGTGAGGAGCAGGGAGAAAAAAGTTGTTTTTTCATGGAAGATAATGGGGATAATGAAATAGATCCAAGTTGGACTAAAAACCAAGACTCTCTTTCCTGCAAGAAGAAAGCAGTAGAAAATAATTTTTACAAATTGTACCATCATGATAATAGGACAGCAACTCAGTAGACTATTTCTTCTCAGGGACAGAGATGCAGCAGGCTGGATTTCTCTTCTAGATTCTGAGTAACTCTTCCACGTACAGTGACTGATGGCTACCATTTAGCTCTGAAATTCTCACTTCTACCCTTCAGAAAACAATCTTATTAGAAAAACAACCTTATGAGATAGAGAAGCTAAGATTTCAGTCCTTCTAAATAAAGGCTCTAACAATTGTCAACTGCTGTGACTGAAGGAGTAGCTGTACACTAAGTCTTTTTAAGCAGCAAATATGGCTTAAGGAATTCCCACGTATGTCTCTGTATGCTTCGATGTCAGCTGTGCCCATTCTTGTACTATACATTGTTAATTGGCACCAGTGGCAACGTGGATCTAAAAAAAAATAGACAAAACTAAGAAGTGGTCTATATTTTAAAGTAAAATAATAAATCAATGATTTCAGTTGTCTCTGACCACTGTCTCAGGTAAGCACTGAGAGCAACAGAAGGAGATATTCTCCTTAGGATGACCAGTAGAAAGGCACTAAGGGGAAAGCTTAAGATAACTCAAGACCACAAAAAGACGTGAAGCTTGGAACATGACTGGAACCTGTGTCCTAGTTCTGCCTGTCTACCTATAGCACTGGTATGGATATGGCAGAGCAATCATTTACAGTAATGTATTGCAGCGCTTCAATATGGAAATATTCCTGGTAACTATGTCAGTCCAAACTAAAAATAAAATATAACTGTTAGTCATTTGATCCCTGTCCAAAAGCCTGGACAACTCATTGCAGGAAGTTTCTCTGTGAAGCAAGGACAACAGTAATAATACCCAACAGCTCTTGAAGCTATGACTGCTGAGATGGTATTTCTTTCTTATATAACTTTCTCTCCTATAATAGCATCTGTTATATATATATATATATATATATATATATATGGCTCACAACATTGATAAGGATTTTTCCTTGCAAACTGCTGTTTACTTCAAAGGAGCAGTGTCATCAATGGGGAAGCAACTTGTTCAGGCAAGAAGGTGAAGAGAAAATGATTGTTCAGCATTCAAGGAAGAGAAATAACTACCCTGTCCCAGTTCTCTCACTAAAGAAGTACACTGCAAATTGAGAGAGCTCTTAAAAGATAAAAAAATATGCATGTTGCCACAGAGTGCTTTCTGTTTTAAATGGAAGAAGACTTGGGGGTCAAAGTGGGAGAGAGGCACATACTTCAATCTTCTGGATGTTTTAGGGAAAAGCCTAGCTATAGTTCTGTTAAGAAACTGGAGACACTGAACAAGGGAGTGAAATAAAGTGCTGCAGAAAAATTTTGTTGGAGCATACTAGGTAATTTGGGCTGTTTTTCTGTATAAAAAGAGAAAAAGCAGAGGCAGCACAAGCAGCAGCTCTCATGTTTCCTCCAGGCTGTAGAGAGCACAGCCACCTCCCAGCTTCATCACCCCTCCCCAAACCACAAACTTCTTTCCCAGCCTGCAATCTCTCTTCCCACTACTCTGGCAAGTCTTTCTCTTTCCTTTCTTTGCCATAGCTCCAAGTTGCCAAGCAGGTTTAAAAACAAGAGAAAAGAGCTGAATATATCCACAGAAGGATGTGGGGGTTAGGGGGATCCTATGTCATGTTAACAGACCACAAGTGTTTTGTGCAAGAATCACCTTTCTGATAAAAAGAAAGGTGGGAAAATTATAAACTTTTAAAAAAATATGGAGAATGGATGGATGGATGGATGGATGGATGGATGGATGGATGGATGGATGGATGGATGGATGGATGGATACCTATTTTCCTCAGATAAAATTCTACTGTATTTCTTTTCTCTCTAGCATACACATCATTAACTAAAACAATCACTCATTAGCAGTGCAAGAACATTAAGATTCAAATAAAATGTGAAGCAGAACGGCAAAGTAAATATGCAAGAGCAAAATATCACAGAGCCAACTGCATTAGCACCACTCCTCAGCTTTATGCCTAGCTGAAATCTGTTTCAAGATTGAAAGCATTCAATAAGACTAAGTGATACTAAGAGCAGGAGGAAAGAGTTTCAAAGAACTCGTTTCATAAATATCCCTTAATATTGTAGGATATTACCTTAAATTAAGTTGAAGAAAGCCATATCTGTAAGATTAGACTATGGCTGAATTGCAGGTACTAATAGCAATAGCGAGCAAATCATGCCACCCTGCCTGTGAATAGATCAGAGTTATATTCTCATTAGACACCTTTCAGGAAAAATGGAGAAGCAAATGTGTCCCTAAAACTGCCATTAGCACAACATGGGTGTAATGGGGCTGGGTGTACCTAGCTCAGGTGGCTCAACTTTAGCAGGGGCTTTCCATTCACCAGCCCTTTGCTGGAAAACCTGAGGCTTTCAGGCACACTGAAAATGGAGACTGAGGTCCCCTCTCCACCTGACACAGCAGCATCTCACTGGAGTTTTGGAAGTCAGCAGGTACCATTTTCTGAGAAAGTCACAGAAGACATTATACAGCATTTTTTAAAGTTAAAATGTTGAGCTGTCAGCCCAAATCATTTGCTCCCACAAGTTTATAAGTGTGAGCCAAGAAGCTACTGAGGTTGAAAATGTGTTAAATCCCACATTATAAGAATGTTTTAGACAACAAAACATGAAGTGTTTGAGCAATATTTAGGCAATAAAAATAAATTCACTCTGGAAATTGCAGACCACTTAAGATATTGATCTTGAGCACCTAAATGTTCATAGAAAATTAAGAACACACAAAATTAAAATACAGAATCCTCAGGAAAATAGTCAATATAGCTCTAAGTAAATCATATCTATAATCCTACTCAGAAAACGTCCCTAGTCTGACAAATTTAGTTAAAGAAGGCACATGATGTCTTTCAGCAAACTAAGCATCTTATAACTAAACAGTCCTATTTAAAAACAGATGTCACACAAGTTAACAAAGCAGATTAAATAGCTTATAATTCTCAACAATTATCATTCAATCCTTGATATATGAGCTTTCCTCATCTTTATAAGAAACAAAACCTGAAGTAAAAATCTTCCAGGAATGTGGGAATCCTAGTTAAGAAAGATAGCACTTGTATAAATCCATCATTCCATCAATTTTCCTGAGACCTGTGAACAAAAGCACAAGTCAAGTTCAAAGATATGATGATGTGGATCATGAGGTACAATAAACTCAAGGGAACAGCAGCACTGCTACTGTAACCAACGAAGATAGCACAGAAAGCAGACCCAAAATTTAGTTCAAAATGTTGGAACGTAACTTGGAAGAGAGTAATGCAAAAGATCATTAGGGTCGCAGTTCTTTACCTGCTAGCACAACCACTCCAGGGAAGTGGAGAGAAAGCGCAAACGTCATACTCCAACACGGACAGCATCAAAGCACCATGTTGAAATTGTGAGATCTAATTACATAATTTAACATTGGACTTCCTAAAATGAATCTGCTTCTGACATTGACTGCTTGAATCTAATGTCATTACATTGGTAAGAGCTCAGATGGGAGATATACACTCTATTTAGAACTAGACTTAAAGACAGACACTATAGCCAATCCATTTAAGTTAGTAGAGAGGAGGTAAAGAGAGGATGATAAAGAGGTAATAAGCATTGTCTGTGTCAGCTTATAGACATTAGGTCTTTTTCTTAGAGTTGATTTGATCAGAGAATGCCAATCCACTGGACTGAAGCTGTTCTTAGGAATTTGGCAGATTTTATAAACACTTCCACACCTCATTGATGAAATAAATCCTTGAGGAAAGACCACTGGCTACTCCCCAGTCAATTTTCTTTACAGAAAAACCAAGACAAAGCACTATTATGGGTACACCTGCATCTGAAATTAAGAAAGAATACAAAGTGCCTTTTCAACTCAGAATTAGCCACTGCAGACTGTTTGCTTTTTCCTGTTTTTTCCAATCAGCCTCTCATCTGTCAGACAGGGATCAACTGCTTCCATGGGTCCCCTCTGACCTTCAAAGCAACAAGTGCAGGGGCTCATTTCCATCAAGATTTGACCCCAACCCCTTCCAGGGCCAAACCAAAAGCCCCCATTTTGGATTAACAAGCTTTGCTGCTCTGACACTGATTGTCTCACAATGTTTACTCATATTCAAGACACACCAGGAAAAACAAAATGTGACTTTAACACAGGAATAATTGAGGACCATTCAGAAACCATTCAACAGATGTGGTAGAGTAATATAATGCAACTAACTTCTCTAAAGTCATGTCTTCAGCTTCCAAGTTTCATCCTTGCTAGAATATGGCACCGAATTTTTAATTATACTGCTATTATGAAGTGGTAATGAGCATTAGCTGATGACTCAGAATAATAATTACTAGGTGGTGCTATCATGAAGGTACAATTTTAGAAGCCAAGCAGGTGTTACTTTCCTGAATGATTCAAAAATCACAAGCAGCCAATCCTCCGGCTAATTGCACACGGAAGCTGTTCACATCTGAAATGCCTTTTTCACATGTCCAAAACAGGTGGAGAAGGAAGTTTCTCCTTAATGCTGCTAAGCTGATTGGTTGTCAGTGTTCCGAAATAACTCCCCAAGTACAAGGTTTGGCTTTTTCATCATGTGTCAAGCATCTCTCTGTTAAAAAGGTTAGGTTGCCTTTTCTTGCAGAAAGAAATATTTCAGGCTTGCTTCCACCTAAACCTCCCACAGCCCCCAATTCTTAATGTCAGTCATTTTGCATCAGTGGCAACAGCAGCAATAAATGCCTGCTTGTAATTACAACATATTGGTTTTAATATTACAGGGTCTGTAATAAATGAATAAAATAAATATATTTTAAAATTAATTTTAAAAGACACTAAAATTTGAGCTACTTTTATAGTAGCAGAATAAATGTTTTCAAACAGGAAGTAATCCTGAAAAATAGTGCAGAACAGTCTTATAGCTCTGAATTCTGGTAACTTGTTGGATAAAAGGCTTCCCTTTTCTCCTGAATTGTTCTCCAGGTTACCCCCCTGCACCATAAATTGAATCATAAGAAGATTTCAATGTCTCCATTTCTAATGAAAAGCCAGCTGACTGGGGATATATCTATGACATTTGCACTACAGAGTATTTCAACATGAGATTGTTTGTGACAGCAATTTAAAAGTACTGAATCTCACAACTCCCTTCTCTCCTGGGTGCTCTAGTAGCTCCTTTTTCAATCACTTGAAATAGCTATATGATGGAGTTACATGGGACTTGTTATGGGAACGACAGATAGCTGATTAAGTGTGTTTTTTTAAAAAAAACAGTTTTTCCTTTTTCATATCTTAAATCCTCTCCCACAGCACTGTTACTTAAACAATTCAATTAAAATTTTGAGTGATAGCATGCTCTTAATTTCTTTATCAAATTTATCAAATTAACTGTACAAAAAAGGGATGCTTGAGAAGTCTTTCCCCATGAGATGGTGATTTTTCCTTTTTGTAAGAGGTTTCCAGGGAGTTAGTGATAGAGGAAAGAAACAACCTGGGCATGTTGGGCCATCAGTTGTGACGTGGACTGGTGGAGGAATCCTGTCTTCCACTGCAAGCATGCCCATGGTGACTAATGCCTTCACACCCTGCAGCATCGGATCACACTCACCCCATGGTTATGTCATTTTTAAAGCATCTGGTGGTAAATTAGAAATACAAAGCTAAAAACCAGACAGGTACATACTTGGTAGTTCTAGTATTCATAAAAGCAGTGATGCAGTCACAGGTAAAACAAATAAATATTGAGGTTCACCCTTCTTAAATCTGAGCTGGGGAGTTTACCTGTTTGCTACCTTGCTTTTGAACACCAAGAAAAGAAGAATTATTCACCTGTTACAACTGGCAGTTAAGCAACACAGAAGGGATGTTTGCAGTGGTAGATAGATGAGCTTCATTACTTTGGAACTGGCCTCTTGTACGGAAAAGCTGTACCCATTTTAGGCCCATAGTAAAGCAGATTACTTTATCTATTATCACTGCAAGCAATCTCCACTATATGTTTAAGTTATCACATTAGGCAAGCTGCCCTCATGGATGGTATACATCAAATTAACACGCCACTAGAACAAAGAATATTTCTTTCTGACCTCCTCCAGATCCTTCATGTGCACACACTGCTTCAGAGCTCCTCAACAGACTCCTCCACTGGCTCATGCCACCAAACCCACGTGTTGGTGCTCAGCTCTGGAACCCCCAGCAGAGAACTACAGAGCTATTTATTATTGTGTGTAGTTTAAAGATAGTAACTTTTTATTAAATTAATGACATTCCTTCTCTTGGGCACCACTGGAGTGTACTGAAGTGAACTCAGTGTATAGTGTAATTCAGAAAATGTAATTACTGAATTCCTAATTCATTGAAGACATTTAAATGTTAATCTGTAAATATGTTTGCTCCTTATTCCATAAGAGTTTGTTTCTACTTCTCTGAGCGCCTGAGTCCCTCATCAGACAACACCATCTCCCTTAGAAGGCTGGAAGCAAAAGAAGATGATGCTACTGAACCTGGGCATTTTAATTGGAGCCCACCTTCACACCCATGAACATCCAGACCCACCCCTTGCCGCTCATTGCTGAATGAGTTCAAGACCCTTTGGAAAACAGCCCAACACACCCACTGTGATTGTGCTAAACCACGAATTAAGGCCCCTGGTACCATCTACTTTGATGCGCAGCTTTTTGTGTTGTTTAGAAACCTGAAAGCTGTCCTGCTAATACAGAGGAAACATGCTCTAGTCCAGCACACTCCCCTGAGAACGGACTTCATCTCACTTTCTACAGAGCAGCCAAACTAGTCATTAGGTTATTTCTGTTTTCAAGGAGACTGAGCCCTCCCAGGGGCAATTCAGCTTCCCTAGTTTAGGTGCTTATCTCAGACTTGCATGAATCACCTCAGCCTCCCCTCTTCCCATTCCCTGATGATGGTTTGCTGTAAATAAACGTACAGAGCTAGAAATTAGGTGTCTTGCTGAAGACAGTCAGGGAAAATGAACCACATTTTAACAGTAGCCAGCAGCAGCCACTGAAGACCAGTCATTTTTCATGCCAGATATCTTCCCAGATTTCTAAGAAAAATGAGTTTCAGGACTTCCTAAATTGAAAGTTGCATCAAGGCTTTAAAGTTACCAAAGGTACTATTTTCTATGTATGTGCTAACCTTTTCTCCATATTACTGGCATCTAAAAGCTTCCTGCAGCAGTTTTGTGATTTAGCTTTCCTTTGAACTGGAGAAGGGCCAGAAGAGGGAACTGGTCTTGAGGCCTACTGTCTGACAACTGTATTTGTTCCTAGTCTGTACTTTTAAATTATGTAATATTTTCTCTTTCATGCCTTTTTTCACATCAGTTGAACAGTTTTTTTCCTAAGTAAAGGTGCCCCAACCTTCAGGAGAAATTATCAAAACCCTCCAGGGTGTCTAAGATTCAAAAGTTTATGGATCTATAAAAACCACAGGGATAATTATGATTTTGCTCTCTACTCCTCTCCTAGTATTTCTTATTTTCTATTTACTTTACTGACCACCACTGCACACTGAAGTGACATTTACAAAGCATTATCCACTGTACCTCCAATAATATGTTGAGGCTTTTTATCCCCTCAGAAAGAAGAGGATTATTTCATTTCCCCCTTCATGCATTATTTTGCATTCCTTGACACTGAATTTCATTTCTTCATATTTCCAGCTCTGTGTTGAAAGAGACTCTGCAAGTAATTTCAAGCAGCTTCAGGTCAGATTATTGTAAATAATCTTGGTATTCTCTGCAAGTTCTGTCATCTACTTAAAATCAGATCATTGATGAATATGTTGAACAGCTTAAACAACAGATCTTTGAAGGACTCATCTCAGTAATAGTTGCTATAGAAGAAGGATGCTAATCAGATATTACATTTCTTTGTTTCCTATTTTTAATCACTTATCACTTTTTTTCATTCCCTGATAACTGCAGTTCTAAAATATTTCTGTGAAATATAGCTTGTATTTTATTTACAAAGAGCCTTTTACAAAGTACCAGCTAGATCTGCTGTATCCATATAGTAGCTCCCCTCCTTGCACAGAATCATAAGAAGCAAATTCCCCTTACAGAAGACATGCTGTCTCCTCTCTGGTTCATTATATTTCTGTTATCTACTACTTCTATTCCTATTCTGATTTCCAAAAAACTACATAATACAGGAGCAAGATTTACTGATAATCTCCCTAGAAGACCCCCAGAAGCCGTCACCAGACTAGTATATTACTGGTTTATTTAAGCAGACAGCAAACTAGGAGCAAATTCTTATTTTTATTCCTTTAGAGCTCTGCATGAATAGCATCCAGCTCCAGTGCCTTGTTACCAGAATTTTTTTTAAATTTATTTTTTTCTGTGAGAAGCCTTTTAGAACTGACATTTCAAAAAGCACCAGGCGACTATCAAAGAGACATGTCTGGTCCAGTGAAGGCAAGTCCCTGCAATCTGGCTGCCTTGAAGATACCAACAGCAGCTTTAGCAAAGCTGAGGATCTGTAGCCTAAGAGCAGCAAAGGCATGAGAAAAGACAGAGTACAAGGTAAAAGGATAAGGGATGAGTCACACTATTTAAAATAAATGACACTAAGCTTCCCTTCATTTTGGCACCTAATAGAATGCGTGTCCTCAGCCCACTCAAACTGGAGGACAGGGCTGTAGGCAGGAGCTCTGCTCTCATAAAGGTGCCACCCTCAGCCCCCTGGGGTGGGACACCCTCATGGGCATCGAGTCAGTCTGCAGTAACACCTGGGTCAAGGCGGGTGCATCGTTCCCCATGTGCAGCAGGGACTCCCAGTACTGAGGATCCAACACCGCTCTAACAAGGAGAGGATGAAAGATGAGCCTCCCCCTTAACTTTAGTAAACATGGGTCTGTCCTCCATTTAGGATGGTGACAGCTGTAGCTTAGGCCCACCAGAAGATGATGAAGGAAGTGATCAGTGTGGAGTTGAAGCACATTGCCACTATTTGCTTAGATGAATGGTACTGCAGTTTGCAGTAGTTGCGCCAACCTCAAATACTTCCAGAGCAATGACTCAGATGATCTTCTTTGCATGGAAAAAGCCCCCAACCACAAAGCCAAACACATATGAGGCATCCTCATTCCTGTCCATGTAGCTTTATATTCATAGTTTGATTTTTGAGCAGCAATGTGCTTCCATTGTTTTTGTCTTTCATTACATTTTTTGAAATGTAGGAATTCATTTGAAAGCTGGAATTATTTATAATGTGACTTCAGGGAACTGTGTTAAAATTAAAAAATGCCCCATGAAATATTGCAAGATTCATGGAAGAAGTTGTACTTTAAACCATACTTGAGTGATGCAGCAACAGTGGAAATTTAGATCTGTATCTGCTGGTAGATAACTAAATAGGTTTGCATCTTTCAGTGCTGTCATTTCTTAAATGCCACTTGCCCAAGCATTGCTCAACATCACATTGACCATCCTGGCAAAGAGGCCAGGATTTCCAAGGTTGGATTGGTTTTACAGTCCCTCTCAGAAAACTCATAATTCAGGAGAGCCCAAGTGCTTAGAATTTATTTTATTTTTCTGGAACCAAAAGTCCAAGCAGAATACAGCTTTGCAGTTCCCTTCAATATTTTAAATACTATCAACATAAAATATAAGTACTACAGTTATAGTCTCATATTTAGAATAAATATGATTCCAAAAGCTAGAAAATTGTTATTACACTCAGATGATTGCTAATTTTTTAATCTTGAAGTTTAAAAAAAAAAAAGTAGCACATAACACAAATAAACAGATTTTTAAAGAAGCTGTTTGAATTCTTCCAATTCATTTTTGCCAAGAGCCCATCTGGGACTGACTTCCATCACCACACTATGATAGCTATAACACCTAGAAAGGTGTTATGACAATATTCCAGAAACAGCAGCAGAATATGGGTTTTCTTTTCTCCCTTGAACATAGCTTGCAACTTTTCACATGCAGAGATGAGCAGGAAAGACTCTGTCTCCTTACAAAAAGCCTACCTGTAAATTTCTTCTTCAGCTTCATATAGATGTAGAAGACAAAACAGATTACCCCATGAATGAACAAGCAAACTAGCTGTCAGTCAGACCAGGCAATCTTGGTCCAAATAAAAGAAGATTACTGGAAAAAATACATGGTTTGATACGGTGACAGAGATCACTCTTGTCAAGTTGTATTAATACACAGTGACTTGCAGGCTACTTTGGGTGTGTTACTTCTCCAAACTTCTTTTTTTCTCATGACTGTAAATGCTGAACTACATTTTTCTTATGTCCCCACTACAGGGTGGTTGGATTGTTTTTGGTATGATTCATAATCAACTGCTTTAAAATTTTATTTTTTCCCCCATGATTTAAGTGAATGTGTCACTATCACTTGGGAACAAGCAACAAAAAGCATGAACAAGAACATGTTCAGCACAGTGAGCAAGGCCAAATATTTTTGGATCTCTGTCTTCCAGCATAACTAGAATAATTTCAAAGTTTCTCCCGTAGACCTTGCTGCAAGCTCCTACCACTCACTGGGAACTCAGAAGTGGCTGTGCCAGCTGAGCCTTTCATTTTAATTAAATCTAAAAATCAGGAGTTATTTAACATTATTTTATACTGCTTAGAGCCAGTAATTGGACTCTATGTGCCTTTTTTTTTTTATTTTTTTCAGCCAAGGGCATAATTCTGGCAGGTTCACACAGCTTTTGCTCACAAGCCCCGAGTACATAGATCCTTCAAGCCAATTGGGACACAGCTAACAGATGCTCAGAGACAATGTTATGGGTGGTTTTTATAAGGGCTAGGCTCTCTTTGGCTGCTAGACAGGATTCCTCACAGAGGTGAGCCAGGAAAAACTAATACCTAAGTAGAAGCTCCTTAGCAAGGCAATTAGAACACAGCTAATGCCCATGTCTTTTCCAGGGCTATGATAAACCCATCTCCAATGCAGGAAAAAAATGAGGTTACTGGAGAGGAACCCAGGCACAGGCACTGAAAATCTCATTGAGGTCCTTCAGCCTCGTCCCCTCTCCAGCTCCATTACTGCACAACAATTTCCACTGATCTTGTGACTCATCCTGCATGAGAAGACTCATTGTATTCATAGATACAGCCTAATCTTGATTGCTTTGTTTTGAACTAGAACAGAATTAAAGCAATTTAGCTACAGAAGTGTGTACAAGGTGGACAAGGGACACCTAGCTCAGCCCTGCTGTCACTCTGTGGGAAAACGTCCCCAGCTCCCCTTCAGCCCAGTCGGGCTCTGTCTGTCCTTATGGCAGATGGGGCTATGCCTTCAGTTCTGTCACCAGGGAGTTGAAGGAAAAGTCTCACCAGCACCCAGGGATTTCCTTGGACTCTGTTTTACCAGCTTTTAGCAAGTGGGTAGTGTCTCTGGGGAGGGGTGGAAAGTGCAGAAGCACCCAGGGAAGGATGCCGCTGCACCTTGCCAGTCCTCTGGCAGTGGCAAAGCTGGTTTGGGGAGCTGCCTCTTTCCCACTGCTGCCACCTCTATGCCTCCCTGCCTGCACAGAGACCTACCACACCTTTCCCCTGTGCTAATTCAGCTGCTTACCTAACCACAGGCAAGCTGGGTACACGTTCACACACAGAGTTTAAAAATAAAACCTCCAAAAAAGCACTATGTTCTTTAAAAAAACCCAAACAAATCACCCCCAAATCAAAACATCTCACAGGTCTGGCACAAAGCACAGCCCTTCCAGAAGATGAATCAGCTGAGGAGGAAGCAGTACCCACCAGCTGCAGAGAATGAGAAAGAGGCACAAGGAACTGGGAGCACGATGGAAACCACCGTACTCTACCCCTGCCCATAAAGAAAGGGGAACAGCACTCAGCCTGAAAGCTACTTTTGCCGACAAAGGATGACTACAAGCATGTTAAAGTCTCTTGGATGTACCCCAACCAGCACGACACACATGTTTTCACATAATGCATATGCACTGCCAACAGCAAGCCCTTTATCATGGTGTGCATGCAGTCCTGCAGTACCTGAGCCACCCAGACCCCTAGGTGTGCAGGCTGCAAAGCCATCTGGGCCCTGGCCATATTAATATCAGTTCCACTGGTGGCAAATAAGGCATGGGGGGGGGGGTTTCTTTCATTTTTAAGCATTTAGATTTAAACCGCTCTTTCTTCTCAAGTTAATACCAAGAACAAGGAGATTAATATTCTGTTAAGAAAACACATTCCCTCAGTCATTTGACTTCAGAAGCTGGGGATTTAAACTGGTGATAAACTATTTTCAAGACTAGTGATGAAATGGTACAAATTGGCATTAACCTACAATGCAAACACACATCTCCCTCTGAAATCTCCCTCCTGACCCATCAGGCAAAATCTCTTGCAAACACTTCCACATCTCCCTGTTTCTCCTCATCTTGTTCACCCAAGATTTGTTCGGCTCCCAGCATAAGCCAGTCAAGGGACTTTTTAATCCCCCTGCTGCTCAGACTCTGACACTAAAAAAACTCATCCCTGTCATTGGCCCAAGTTCAAGCCAGTGACTAGCAGTGCGCTCCAGAGGCCAGTACTGGGTCCAGTACTGTTCAACATCATCATCAGTCACTTGGGTGATGGGGCAGTGTAGCCACAGCAAGCTTGCAGATGACACACAGCCAAGAGGAGTGGCTGATACTCACACTGCTGCCATACAGAGGGACCTCGACTGACTGAAGAAATGGACCAACAGGAACCTCATGAACAATGAGAAGTGCAAAGTCCCACAGCAGTGAGGAACAGCCACAGACATCAGAATATGCTGCAGACCATTCAGCTGGAAAGGAGTCCAGCAGAAAAGGAGCTGGGGGTCCTGATGTATACCAGGTTCAGCATGAGGGAGAGACACCTGCAGATATCTTGGGCTGCATTAGACGGTGTGTTACCCGTAGGCTGAGGAGGTAAGGCCACATCTGGAGTACTACAGCCAGTTCTGGGCTGAGTACAAGAGAGACATCAACATACTGGAGAGAGTTCAACCAAGAGCCACAAATACAACTGAGGGACTGGAGCACCTCTCCTGTGAAGAAAACCTGACAGAGCAGTGACCGTTCAGTCTGGAGGAGAGAAATCTTGTGGGGGATCTTGTCAATATATATAAATAGCTGAAAGAAGAGTGCAAAGAATGTGGAGTCTTTGCTTTACAGTAGTGTCAGTGACAGGACCAGAGGAAAGGGGCACAAATTGAAACACAGGAGCTTCCTTCTTAACATCAGGAGACACTTTTTCACTGTGACAATGACCAAACACTTGCCTGGGTTGCCCAGATGTAGAGTCTCCATTCTTGGAGATATTAAAAATGGCTGACTTTAGGAGAAGCTACTTGAGCAGGAATGTCGGACCAGATAACCTCCTGGGGTCCCTTCCAAATCTCAACCATTTTGTGATAATGTGATCTTAGGAAATAAAGGCCCCATCAATCTATCCCCAAAGGTTACCATTAGTGGTGGTTAGTATGAACCAATACCTAAATTAGGGTACCCACACACAGTTAGACCTCTTCCTGAAGGTGGAAAATCAGCAGTGCCCTTTGGTAGCTGTGTAGGAATAAGCAAGCCGCACAGGACTGGGGCAGTGGCTCTCAGGCTGTGGTCAGATAATGGGTGCCATTGGAAATAGTTTCCCAGTTGATGGCAAAACAATAAGCAGTCAGACACAGCCATGCCCAGAGAGCATCACCTGTCAACTGTTCATCCATGCAGCAGCACAGCAGAGAAGTGAGAGAGGTTAAGATGTGCTGGTTTAAAAAGCTTAAAGGTTGATGGGATAGCAAGGTGAAAGAGGAAAAAAAGAGTCCATATCTTCTTCAGCACAGTAGAAAATGTCCAGGGTTACAAAAACTACCAGCACAATATACCTTATACTCATACTTCAGTTTTTTCCTGAAACCCAACCTTTTTGGCACCTTTAAAGAGCTATTTTATCTAGAAGAGTTTTAAAGGCCATAAATGTCTTTAAGTTTCACAACATGGGAAAAATGAACAATGGAGAAGTCCTCACTCAGCATTCACCCCCATGTATCCATTCTTATGAAATAAGATGTTAAATGTAGAATTCAAAGATGCCTTTTTACCAAATCTGAAGAGAAGCACCCTGCTTTTGCTAGTTTGATGAAAGCCTTCTCCAGAGAAGCACCCTGCTTTTGCTAGTTTTACTAAAGCCTGTGTGCATTCTGAATTGGCAAATGGCTTAAATTGTCTCATGGACACTCACAAGTAGGAAGGCTGGGGGATACTGGAACATATGAGAATATCTCCTATAGACTACTGAATCAGCTTCCAAACACATCCCAAAACCACTCCATGCCTGCCAGAACATCTTGGAACTAATCATTGCTGGAGGTCCTAGGAGATCATTCCTCATCAGAAACTGAGCTGCTGAGTTCTGGCCTCCAGCCAGCTCTATCCTGTGGCCGTCTTCCTGGGGACAAGGGCATCAACACTAAATGCTGAACCTGGTCCAACACAACAAGATGATCTGTTCAG
The DNA here is from genome assembly GCA_013396955.1 of Regulus satrapa. Lineage (NCBI taxonomy): Eukaryota > Metazoa > Chordata > Aves > Passeriformes > Regulidae > Regulus > Regulus satrapa. Next base: position 432,101 of record VWZN01007015.1, read on the forward strand.
TTCTGTTCAGATGACCCTATCACACACCTCCCATCATGCCACTGCTACCCTTTTTTCTCCACCATCTTCTCATTTGCGACTTGTCTGTGCCTAAAGGCAGAACAATCACCCACCCTGAGCAGAAAGAAGGATGTGAAAGCTATAAACTTTCTAAACATCCCTCCTGCCAACACCTGTCATTCGTTTCTACATTTCCTATTTGCGCTGTTTTCATTTAAGGTATTATATGACTCAGATGAGGCCTCAACAACTTCAAAAGAATTCCTGTGTCTGACTGCCTCAGCTTTATTAAAAGTAACTGAGCCATTGATCATCATCAGTAGATGTACTCTCAGGAGAAACGATATCATTTGCAAACAAATAATCCTGTGAACACAAACACTCCACCAGCTCTGAATAATAGGGAAACAAATACGTGGTTGGGGAGACAAGAAACCCTCCCAGCACACCAACAGACCATCTCAGGGATAACAAAGAGAATCACACCTTTTACAACCAGCCCAACTAACAAGAACATGCCCTTCCAAAGGCAGGGTGAGGGGGAAAAGCAATTTTCTTTTGCTGTTTTCAAGTATCTAAAAGCAATTTCATGCTGCTGGCTTACGATGTGAGCAAGCAAGACTGCTCATCCCTAATACAACCAATTCCCTACATTCAGAGGGTGTTTTTTTTTAGCTGACAGTTTCCGTACATACCCTCACATGCTGTATTTCATGGCTGACCAAAAAGTGAAGTCTGGAGAAGGGAATGCATGACTGCATGGCAACACCTGTGAAAAATCAAACTATTTTCCTTCCCTTACTTATAGCTAGCTACAAACAGGAACAGCCTGTCGGGGATATGAAACTTGTGTCTACAGAAACAAATTAATGAAGATCAGCACCATGGACTAGAGCACATAAAGAGTGAAAGATGCTGTATTAGAAGTCTACTGACGTGTCTGCCAGTCACTCATTCTTCAAGAGCAGTGGGCCAAATACCCATAAAAATTGAATTTTAAAAATAAATGCCTTCATATAAAATAAATGTCTTTCATATCAAAGGTCAGTGTTTCATATTGCAAAAGGTAGTGGACAACTGGAAAACATTTAACTTCAATACAGTGCAGGTTCAAAAGCTGCTGCTACTGGAATGGAGCAGCCATTGTGCAATTCTGTTTTATGGAAGGAAAAGGATGCCAAAATCTGCACCGGATGCCCCAACAAAGAGGATCTTTAACATATTCAGTTTAATGCCACAACATTCATATGGAAGCCATCAAGAATCTGCAGAGGTTTGTCAAAGAGAAAGTAGGCATCTAACCAAGACCAGCACAGCAGAGCAGACACAGACAAGGTCCTTTTGGTCTGCAGCCAGAATCCTAAGTACCTAGAAAAAATGACTCGGTAAGACAGTGTCCCTGAATCAGCTGGGGCAAGTTCCCATCTTTCCAGAAAACCACGTGGTAAAATCTTCTCTGAAGAAATCATTGTGCAAGGAGGGGGAAAAAAAAGAAACAACCTCATATTATCTTCACTGCTAGGCAAATAAATCATAAATCTAGCATGTCAACTAGGCACCAAAAAGCTCAGCTGAGCTGATGCCTTGAAGTGAAATTCAGCTTGCTTCAGTTCATACAGAGTACACCTATCAGCAGCTCACTTGCTAAGGGTGTTCATCAGTGTGTAAAGGTGCTGAAGGAAAGAAACAGCAGCACTGCCATGTGGTTCTTCAAAAGAAATGCTGTAGCAGTCGGCAAATTCAGGCCTCTTCTAAACTCAAACAGCTTCTCTAGGCAGTCTAGAATTTCCTTTGAAGTATATCTCCACGAGCACATATGGTCCTGGAGCACATCCACACACATTCACCAGAAGGGAATGAGAGTGGGTGGAATACATAAGACTATCCCTAGGAAAGGGAGAAGGAAGAGAGAGAATAAAAATTCTGGCATAAACAAACAGCTGCTATTTCTAGCCCTCCTGGTACCCCCTCCTCCAGCCCAATGCCACTCTGCAAGATGCCTTGTTCAACTTAAAAGACGAACAGAGAATTAAAAGCACAAAACCATGCACTTTTACAGCCCAATTATGACCACTTACAAACATACTATAAATCTATTCACAGCTTAACACACCAGGTACATCCAGCAAATGCATTTGCTCAGTGTGTACTCCATGTTGCTTGATATTCTCCATGTATCTTGAGTGTGCACATTCAAGCAATTAAAAAAAAAAAGAAATAAAGCAAGTCTGGATTAGAGTCAGTCCACAATAGCAGGAAAAAAGTGTAATTATTGACAGTAGCTTGGTTGAGCTTACAAAAGCTTAATGGAAAAAGATTTTTCCATAATTGCCATTTCTAACCTTTTATCCAAGCCCAGTGGTACATTACCTAAGTCAGCAGGAAGTTTAGCCAGTCCACATGAAATTAATAACATTTATGGGCTGACCCATAGAACCATAGCTTTTAAAACCAGAGCTATGAAGAAGTTTCTGTCCTTCCATCAAGGAACAGTGCATACCACGCTTAGTCACTTAAAACAAAACAAGCAAGCCCCCACTCCTCCAGGCAGCTTTAGTCCCTGAAGACTGAGCCTCTCTCTTGCTCATACTCAAGAGGCAATTAACCTTATGTACTAATTAGAGAAACAAACACAAGCATCTCAAGAGCAGTGCATTCCATCTGCTGACCTGCCAGTACCTTATGGGGCAGCAGCATCAGGGTACCCCCTTCCCTCACCCAAATTCCCTAAGAAGTGCTCCATGACTCGAAACAGGAGCTTCCCTGCTGGCCCCAGCACACTACCCCTGTGCTTGCAGGCCCAATTCTCTGACCCATCCATTCACCCACCCAAAGAACAGATCTTGCTGATGTTGAAAAGATGTGTTCCAAGTCTAGGTGCCTATAAAATGGACCTGCATGCCAAATGAGAGCTTTCAGCCTGGCTTTGTATATTTATGTATACAGAGAACAAGATAAACTAGTTTAAGTAATGCTAACCCAGTTCTTTCCATTTTACAGTGGAAAGGACCAAAACAGATATGAGAAGTTAAAATATATTCCTGAAGAGATACTGTTCATCTGTTTTGAAGTGGCAAGCATGAAATATTTGAGTATCTGTGCTAAAATTCTAGGTGCTGACTGAACAGAGTAAAAACAGGTCAGCAACCTGACTTAACAAAATTGTTTTGCAAACCATTAACAGGAATACAGTACACATGCTTTATAAGATGGTACTCTTCAGTGCCATAGACTAAGAAGAGAGCAAGAAAAGTCAAAGGGAGGATAAACAAGGCTGGCTGGGAATTGATTGCCACCTCTGAAATTTTAGTGGAACAGTTGGAGGAAGAAGCTGACTGCAGCTGAACTGAAAAATCACTATCTCTAGCTAGATTACTCATCTACTGCTAAACCAAATTAAAGTGCTCTTCCCACAGGCAGGGCTGATGATTCCAGAAAAGCCATAATTTATAACCCAGGAAAAGTTTAGAGGGAAGCTCTGCTAAACCGAAATGAATTTTGTACTTAATGGGCAGGAAAACAAAGGACAGATGGAACTTCATGTTTCTTGGTACAACAGTAAATACTACACAGCACGCAGGATGTGACTGAGCCAAGAAGCTGGTGAGCTGCGTTAAAGCGTTCACCTTACTCAGGTCCCAGCCTTCCTTGGTCTGCAAATCACCCTTTCAAGATGTTACATGGTAGTGGAAGCAGAATAAAAAATAGATTTTGAGCAACCCAGCCTTCTCTTGCAACCAACATTAAGAAGCACTATCAATACAGTTCGAATAGGCGATCCTCCTTAACCTAGTTTATAATTAAGTAGCAAAATCATTCATAGGAAGTGCAAAGAGTGAGCATGCAAGGCCCAGAAAAGCACCACAGTATTTCTGTCCAATTTGTTTTGCAGGAGTGATCCTGCCTTGGATGGAAGCCTATTTCTAACAATTTATTTTTCATGTCTGGACAAGGTAATATAACTTCTTCACAATTTAATCTCTTTGCTAATAGACTTAGCTGTTATAGCTGAAATACTCAAGCTTAACAATAAGGCTAAAATACCCAGAATACTTAAATCCAAGAAATGTGTTTGCTGGCTTCAGTTCAGGACAAGCAGAAGCAATCAGCCAAGGCACTGCAGACCGGGGAACCACAGCATCACCTGCCAAGAGGTTACACTGGACTCTGCGCAACTGACTACAGAAGAACTGCTCTGAGCAAAGCACAAAAACCATCTACAAAAAGTCTTTAATTGCCAGCAGAGTTTCTCCAAAGGACCAGGAAGCACCTGGGCACCCAGACAGCTCGCCTGGGCTCCTTGGGTCAGCACTACCCTAACATTACAGGGACGCTGGGCCAAGCCCGGCCCCTGCCCCCCTCCCCAAGTCATTTGCCTGTCACGTTTCCCCTGCGGTCGTTTCATTCTGCTTTCAGGCTGCAGTTCAGTGAACAGGCTGCAATTTACCTCTTCACCCTCACCCTCAAATTTGTTTGGATAAACAGGCTCTCCTTTGTTCCAGTCTGCTACTACATTTACACATTGTATTGTAAATCAGCTGGTACAAAGCAAGGCAGGCCCTTGAATGAAGACACTAGCTGTTCTGTTCACAGCAAAATTAAACAAGTAAGAGGCACAGAACCCCATTTATAACCCCAGTCTGGAAACAATTGTGTTTTAAAAGGTGAGAGGTTTTAAAAAGTTTACTAAACAAACCCATCCAGTTACAGAGTTTACAGTCAGCTCACAAACAAGTTCAAGGCTATATAAGTTGCCAAAACAGTATTATTTCTTAAGAGAACTCCAACCAGTTTAAAAGCTTGCTTTCTTGCTGTTTCAAGGACCCAAGAATTATTGGCAAGTGATATAGCTTTTACTGAGTACACAACTAGGCAGAAATTAGTCACAGAGGAAGAGAATGAACTGTTCACCATGTCTATTAAAGACAAGAGACCTAAATGGCATCCAGGAGTTGCAGGATAAACATCAGGAAAAACTTCATAGTAATAACAGTTGAGCAGAGGAACAACAGCTACCAAGTCTTTTCCTTTAGAGGAGGAGGAGGAGGAGGTTCAATGAATGGCTAAACTACAGCTAATTCTCTGCCTTATGACAGTATGGACTCTATCTGCATATGGCTTCTTCAAATCCCTCCTCAAATCTATTTTCCATTATTTTAAATGTTCTTTTAAACAGAGTGAGTTTGCTGAGACATTTCCTATGTATTGATAAAACAGAAGAGTCTGCAAGAAAAGAGATCAAAACTAACCATTACTTGATAGCTGCCCAGGTTTCCTAGGAAGTATCAGCTCGGTCCCAAAACTATGGTAGTTTTGAGTAGGTATTCAGAATAATAATAATAATAGTAAAAAAAAAAAAAAAAAAGAAAAAAAAAGAAAAAAAAAAAAAAAAACCAAAAACAAACCAACTGGCTGATCCAAGGGCCAAGAATAAATTGCATTTGATGTTGTCTGCAGTCCAGAATTGAGGCCCTCTGATGGGATACTATGGAGAAACTTCAGCTGGACCTAAGTAGGATGTCATTCACTGCTGCAGGCAGTCCTGCATCCTTCATATACATCAAGCTTAAAAAAATAAATCCCAAGTCTGAAACACAAGTTTGAGTGTCAACCCTATTTTTATTTCTTTGGTTACTTTAAGGGAGAGAAACATGATAGATTTGGGTTTAAAAACTTTTTTGCCCTGATTACAGGAAGTATGTTACAATAACAAGTGCTCTACAACCCCTTTTGGTACATTTACCATTAATAGTAGAATGAACCGCCACCTTCCAGCAGTTTCAGATCAAAACCAAAATAAGTTCAGGAGACAGAGAGCACCCCTCCATTTCACATTTTAGAAGCCAGGGCATCACTGTTCATGTTGTAATTCTGACATGACCCCTTGGCCAAAAAGCACCTGCCAAGCAACATGAAGGGAACCTCAGCCTCTTCTTTGCCACCAGCCCCAGCAACCCTGCCCAAGCACAACAGCATGGCTGAGGTCACAGCACAAGCTGTTGCCCTTGCCAAAATTTAAAAAAAAAAAAAAAGGCATCTGGTACAGTTGTGAGCATGGCAACTGCAACTTCCCTTTGAGACTCTTGTGTGCTGGATCCCGTTGGAGTGAGACCTGCCCTGTCCTGTCAGGGAAAGAGGCAGTGTGGCACCACTGCAGCTGCTGGGAACACTGGGCACACCACAGCCAAACCCTTCTCCCAAGAAAAGCAAGGCTGCCAGAGGAGCACACCAGGTTGACACAATGCATCCTATAAGCTGAATTCAACCTCAGGCCCCAGAGAGCTCAAATCACCCTCTGTGCCCTACCCCATGCTTCCAGCCCTGCTAAATGATCCACCTTTTATCCAACTTCTCTCAATGACTAACAGAATAATCATCACTGGAGTGCTTCAGCTGCCACCAAGCCTCACTTGAAGCATGACCTGAACTTTGCCCACTCTCCTCCTTCTCCTAAGCTGCCCTTCCCTCTAGGATCGGTGTTTCATAAGGAACTCTTCACTTTCACCCCTTTCACCTGAAAAAGACACAAATCATGGAGGGAGTACCTCATGGGACAAGCAACTCAGTCACCTGAAGCTGGACCCCTTTCTCTCCTGAATCAACAGAGGTGTATGGAAATGGTGTTCCAGGGTGTGAAGAGAAGCCAGCAATCCACAAGCATGCAGAGGTCTGTAAACCCTGTAATTTGTGCCTTAAAGAGAGATTACAGCCCATCTGTCCCAGCTGGAGTACAATAGAATTCAGAATGATTTGTGCTCCACCTCCTCACTTCCCCTGGCCCCCTGTTCGGCTAAATTACTAAAGGAAATACATATAGCCATGTCCCTAACTCAAAGTAATCTGCTCTTTTGTTACCACTGCAGCACTTGTGAGACCATAAATCTGCACATGAGAAATCACAGGTTATCCAACATCATCTCCTGGAAACTGGCATGGCACAGGCTTTTCCTACAGTTTGAACCTGCACTGATGGACTCCAAGTGCTCCATCAACAAGATTTCTTTTCCTGCTTGGAGATAATGCCACTGAAACATCTGTAAAAACAAATACAATCACTTTAATGTTAAGCCCTTGCACCAAGTATTGAAGTGACACTACCAGATTTAAGGGGCTGTATTATATATATTTAATACCCCATTTAAAACTCAGGTTATTACCCATGAAAGAGCTTTCAATATCTCTTCTTTGACTGAGGTGTGTGATACCTGTCTGTCCTCCATTTCTGCCTCATTTTTGCTCCAGGTACACAACACTTACTAACACCTTTACTGGCATTTTATTAAGCTCTGCTCCAAAAAAGCTGTGGAGGAGGTTGGGGGAACCTAGACATCACCTGCATGTCACCCACACACCCGAGGGCTGGAACAACACAAGCCCACGGCCTCCCCAGACACACGGTGAAGGCACACTGCCAGGCAGAGGTTGGGAACATGCTGCCATCCCGATGGCAGCACCACCCCAGCCCTCCACTGCCAGAGCAGCCCTCGATCACAGACACCAGCTGCTCTTCTGGCAGGCACCCGGGAATGTCTGCTCACTGCCAGCACAGGATGGAAATAGGTATTTAAATTTTATAAAGACAAACAACTCACCCTGTCACTTCTCATTTTAATAATTTCTCACTCTGAAAAGCAGGGGCAAGTCTGACCAAAAAAGTACTAATAGGAATCACAGAATCACAGAATTGTTAGGGTTGGAAGGAACCTCTGAAGATCACCTAGTCCAATCCCTGCCAGACACGGTCCCCATAAGCAGGTTACACATGAACATGTCCAGGTGGGTTTTGAATGTCTCCTGAGAGGGAGACTCCACAGACTCCCTGGACAGCCTTTTCCAGTGCTTTGCCACCCTCGGTGTGAAGTTCTTTACATTCTTCTTTCTCATACTGAAATGGAATTTCTTTGGTTTTAAGACCATATGGAGTCCTGAACAAAGAAAAAAATGCTCAAAAGCTCTCAGTGTCTGCTGTGGTGCACACAGACAACAAGAAGGTTTAAGAAGCCTTTTTGTCTTATGTTTTTGACTACAGGCCAAGTAAAAACAAAAGCAAAATCATTTCACAGAACACCCTCAATATCAAACCAAACAAATATCCTCTGACAATATCCCTCCAAAGACCTCCCCCCCCCAAAAAAAAAAAAAAAATTGGTTCCTTTTTTGTTCCTAAAGGCAGGCAAGAAGAAATTGTAGCTGTCCCTGGAAGTGCTGCAAGTGGGAACTGCCAGAAGACAGGACAATAGAGACATGGCACCCACAATGTCACAGTCTCAGTCCTGTGCCCAACAAGTTCCTTCAGCTACTCTGGGTCTTGGTTTCCACATCTGCAGACTGAGGATAATAACAGGTCTTTACATCACAGGGGTGTTACAAAGATCAATTAGTTAATGTCTGAAAAGCGCTTTGAAGATATAGCAGGTGGTGAGTATTATTATGCAAATAACATGATTTAAGAAAATCACAAGTGCTGGATTAATACTAATCCCTTTGATATTTAAAAGACACCAGTTTTTTTTCATATTTTAAAGCAGTGGAAGTTTATGCTATAGTTTTTCATGGCTGCTGCAACCACAATTTTTAACCTTTTCTTTTCATACATCTTCACACATAAAACTCCTCTGCAGACATCTTCACAAAATTCAATCTCGACTCAAAGTTAGGAGTAATAGAAGAAATTATGCATGTTGATGAACTGGATAACTAGATTCTATGCAGGAATATTTCTCAGAGGATAGAATGTCACAGGCCTAACTTACTGTAACAAACACTGCAGAGTCTTTCAGTTTTAGGGCTTTTTTGGGAAGCTCACTAATTTCACGCATAGAGGCATTTGTAAAACAATATAGCTGCTATTTAATTATGCCATTTTATGTGGTGGAAAAAGTGGAGGAAAAAAGGAGGCTATGGCTCATTCACTTCTTCCAAGGCTACATATCTGAACTGAAAAAAAAAAAAAAAAAAGTCTAACAACCTCATTTGGTGGTTTTACAGGAGATCAGGCACTGCAATGTTTCCTCCAATTTCCAGCAACTGGTTGCACAACCACTTCTGCTTTAGGTGGGATACAGCGAGTTAAGTGGGCAGCCACAAGCCAGCCCAGAAACACAGCTTTCCTGAAAGCTTGTCACTCACCATGAGAGAGAAACACAAGTCAAAAAGAGAGTCAAGGTGAGATCAGAGCAAAGAGCCTGAGGTGAGCAGCAACATTGGAAACCAAGGTGAGAGCACAGCCAAGACCAGGTGTCCCTCTGGTTTTCAATGTTGCCCTTGCCAGACCTCACCATGGAAGCAAGAAATCCTGCCCAGTGCTTGAAACCTCCCCATGCTTCCAGGACATACACTGCCACGTTCCCTTTCTGTGAGGAAGTCTGTTTCTTGTCTCCTGCACTGTAAAATTTAGTGTAAAGCAGCTGGTGCATCTTGTCTAGGAATCTGGAAAATATTGCTGTGATTAAAACCAGCTTAATATTAACCCTCTCTGGAATGCACGCCTGAAATTGACATTAATGAAATAAGATCAGATATTAATATTCTGTACAGCTGGTTCCTCAAGCTGTGCTGTAGTGTCAAATCAAATCTTTCCCCAAGTCAACATACAAAATACAAACATAGGATGGCAGATAGCATGCACATGTGAGGAGACAGAAGGAGCATTTTAAAACTTGAGAAGCTGTTATGTTTGCAGCTACAGGCAGCCATGCTTCCCTTCCTGCCCCATCTCCCGCAGCAACCATATTAATAGCTGTTCAATACAGTAATAGAATGCTAGCTGTACACTTAGTTGTTGGGGCTTTTTTAATATCCAGGTCAATATTAAAAGCATTTGGATGCTCTTTAGGAGGGAGGAATGATTTTGCACTCCAGGAACAGTGAAGCATTTGCAGCATTCCCTAGGAATGCTAGCAAAGGATTTCCTTCACATGTCTCTGCTCATGACTGATGTGGTAATACTTTAACTAGACTCAGTAGTACAGATTCACAATTCATTTTTGTTGCAAAAATATGCACTCTGTATAACATCTATGTGATCTTGTTAGTTGAATTTATATAATTTACATACAAAATAATCCAAAACACCACCTGAGGGTCACTCTGCGGAAGGAGACCCTGGAGGGTCTCTGAACAAAGTTGTTTGGATGCATGATTTTTACATCTGGATATGCAGGCCTGGGGTATAAATCCACAGTTCTGGTCCTGGGCAAGTATTTAACAGACCCATCTTTCACTTTGCTCTGCTGTAAAATGGCAGCCACCTAATTTCCTGAAAAAGACCTAATGATAGACCTCTCCATTGAAGGACAACTCCCAAGTGGGAGGATGAGTCAGCATGATGCTTCCTCCATCTTCACAGAGCAGAAGATCAATTCCTCTCTCAAGAGTACCCTTTCCTCTCTCAAGAGTGCTCTGCAGGTAGCTTGAAGTTTGGTGTACTCCATATCCACACCTTCAGTTAATTCACTTTCTTACTTGAAGAAAGCAATATGATTTTCTTGCAATCTGCTACTCATGTTGAAGTACATAGGCTATTCTTATTTAAGTAGGCCACAGATATTTATAACTAAACTTAGAAATAAGAAAAATATTCCAGTATTCTCAAGCTTTCACATGTGCAGCCTCACACCACAAAGATAAAACCTAACTTAGATGACACCAAGTTTTTTTTTATTTCCTCTTCAATCAGCCAAATAATACAAAGCTACTGCAAGGATTGCTCCCATTAGTCAACCTTCCCATCACTCAGCAATCTGTTGCTAGGTTTCTTTCTAGATGAAAAGATGAAAACTATACTATCCTCACTGTACTTCACATGCCAGTCTGAATGAAAAGCAAGGCTATTGTAACTGTGACAGAGAAGTAGATAAGACAATGCCTTCTGTCTGCCCACAGAGCAAGAGGAAAGCCATTCAAACAGCCACCCAAGGACAAAAACAAAAAAAAAATCTTGACACCTGTGTGATTTGTTGATCTTTGCACCAAGTAGAGCCAGGAAGGTACAGTCTCTCCCATTGGGTACTGGCTGTCGGTTTTTCCCAGGAGATGGGCAGAGAACAGGAATGGGTATGTACTGATGAGGTTACTCTGATGATTTGTAGCTCATACACATAACTTCTGGGCTGACAGTCTCCTGGCTTTGGTGCAGTTTGTATCACATTTGTAATTGTATTACCTGGACAGCTTTAACCTCATTAAGGATTCCCAAGTAAAAAGCAGATGCTGAATCAAATCTTATAAAGCAAGGTCTGCTTTAAAGGGGTTACACTAAGAGAAGTTAATTCAACACCTTCTCTCTTCTTGATTTGTAAAGAGGATATTCATAATTTCACTCAGGAAAAGAAATATATATGTCAACTGAGATAAGGTTTATTTGAACTAAAGAGCAAAAAAACTGTGTGGTTTGAGACGTTTGAATTCATGCCACATTAAAGTGCAGCTATTTTAAAATAAATTATTCCAGGAACACATCATCCTTAGCTTGTGGCTAATATTTATAAAAATTACTTTTTAAAATGTACTCAAATTGTAATATTTCCTCTCCCTCCAGTAAATATAAGAGTATTAAATCTAAAATAATTCTTTATGTATTCTAGGGACTACAGGTACAGCCAAACTAGGCCCTTTCAGTCTAGTTTGCTGCTCTGCTTTTGGCACAAGTACAAATGAAATATTCCAGAAGACAGATACATTACATTCTTTCAGGTGTTTTGAGTTAACATTTATGGAACTCAAGGAATTTCTATTAAAAAAACCCCCTATCTTCAGCAAACTTCATAACCTTCAGCTGGGAAACATGAAAAGAAAGTTTCCATAAGACAGAGCATACTTTTCTTTAAAAACCTTTGATAATAACTATAGAAGATAGTATACATATTGTAAATAATGCATTCAATTTTATGTTATTTTTTAAAATAGAGATTCTGTTTCTGAAAAGGAGTAGAGCACATTCCATGCACAGAGCTACTATTATGAAGTGATAGAAATGTGTGAAGGAATACCACTACGGATGATTATGATACTGCCCTTTGAGTCATGCCAAGGGAGTACAATTGATAATGAAGGATCTTCTTTTGGGACCAGGAGGGCTCCAGCTTCCTGCTTGTACTGCCACATGCATGAGCATAAAATTGAAGTTGTGTTTGTGCTCATGGCCTCCGATTATAACTCGACTGTTGATTTGAATTCCTGCAGGCCTTGTACACTCGGGACCTGCCCTATCTCATTTGGAGGAGATCACACAATGGTTTTTTCCCCTTTGTAGTCTCACCATCACCTTGTAGCTAATCCTCATAGTTGATAACCTTAGGTCTAATTTTCACATTAACACACTTTCCTATAGCTCAATTAGTAAAGACTTTTCAATACCTCGGATGCAGCTAAATATATTAAGCATTAGCCATTTATTTGTCAACTCTTTCCAAGTCACATTTTTAATAGTTGCCTGGACTTGTCTCCTTTTAATAAATACACCAAAATTGCATACCCTGTTATTGGTACTGTACTCTGTAACTACTGCATATCCACCATTACAGCATCCAGATTCACAGCTTCAAATCAAATGTATAAACACCATGGTGGCACTAGAAAATTTTTCTACGCTCCCTCCAAAAGCCTACCAGAAGTAAGAATTTTCCTTGTATTTAGGTAAAGTCTGCTTCAAAGCTTGTTTTTTTTTTTTTTTTTTAAACATGCGAATAAAATTCTCAGTATTTCTTTTAGCCCATTCTAGGTATTTTGGTTTTCTTTCTCTGCTGCAAGCAATAAAACACTTTTTATGTTCAATATATGAATAGTAGAGGTTTTTTAAAGCCTAACATTTTGCAAGGTTTTCCTAAAGCTTGTAAAATATGAATGATCTGTGCAATGGGTCCATACATTAAAATGCAACTTGGGCATGCCAGTTCTTCATCTCTCCCTTAATTCATTACTCAAAGGGTTAGGAACCATCCTGGGATACCTTGCACTAGGAGGGAAAGTACATAACTAATTTCCTAACTTCTCTGTTTACTTTGCATACCTTGTGGGCAAAAGTTGGCAAGAAAGGAGTGGAAGCTGTTTGCTTTGAAATTATCACCCCATTTACAAGATTCAAGAGCAAAGTCTTTTAAACTGAGGTAAGAGGAAAAAGGAAGTGATTCTGCGTGGTTAATGCTTCAGGAGAGTGCCAGCAGTACACTGGAGGTCATTGGCTGAGAAAGAAAACCAACAGACAACAAAAAAGCTTCCTCTCAGTGCACATGGACATGATATTTAGAGCACCTAGAGAGAATAAGGGCACTAGCCAGATCTATGTAAAAGGGTTGTATTTACTTTAAAGCTACCTCATATTATTTGAAATGAAAGAACAGCTTCACAGGAGCATGGCTGCTATTGAAAGCACAAACTCAACACCCTAACTCAGTTTGCAAAAGCCTCTTCTTCCCTGACTAATAGGGCCACCCAGGATGGGACCAGCAGGAAGGGAAGAGAGCTACAGACATAGGCGGGGCTTGATAACACAAAGAACTTGGCAACAAAATTTCTTTAAGCAGGTCCCGAATCCTTGGGGTTTTTTGCTGTTGTTGTGGGGTTTTTTTGTTTTTTCTTTTGGTTTGGTTTGTGTTGGGCTTTGTTTGTTTGTTTGTTTTAATGGGGCAGGGTGTGAGAGTTGCCTTCCAGCTTCTCAGTCCAACATTGCAAATTATCATGTGCTTGCATGGCCATGCTGTGAAACACAGCAGAGATGAAGAGAAATGTCTAAATACTTTTTTTCAAAGCCATATAGCAATGACATAAAATACAGTCTAATGCTAGATCAGCTCTCCTGTCCAGTCCACAGCACACCTCCACAAAACTGTCATGGTAGCACAACCAAGCAGGTTGATGGCAGGAACTACCCACAGCAGAGCTTCCACCAAAGATTTCATATCGTTGAATGATGGTCTGTGCCTGCTGCTAACCCACTTGGAACAAAAATGCTCCCTCCTGCCAAGTCATCTCATGGATACAGAGAGCACGATGTGAAAGTGCTTTGTAGGAGGTTTTGTTCAAGCCAGAAAATCTGGGGATGCAAAGCTTGCTTTTGCATAGGGGCTTTTGGGAAAACAACATGGGATAACTTAAGAGAATTAGCAGGTCCCCATCCTCTTTGGTCAAGAAGGAATGCTGCAGCATCTATTTGCCCTACTTATACTTGACAAAATACCACCAANAAGTTACTTGCTAAAGACAGCAACAAAACCACCATGCTGAAGTCTCGAGTCAAGAAACCTACAGCACCCCACTGCATACAGTGGATTGCATAGATAGCAGTCTGGACCCCAAACCTACACACAAAGCAGCCCAGACTTCTGGTATTCCAGTAAATATGGCAGTTTCACCTGACTGATGCCACTGAATTATTAGCATGGTCTTGGAGCATCTCGGTTTGGGACAGAGGCCTTTCTGTCCATGCCAAGCTGTTACACACAAAAAGTCTGAGAAAATAGAAAAGCCTCAAAGAGGGAGGGAAAGGAAGCAAGTATGTAGCCATTTCTGGCTACCCGTTTACAAATACCTTCTTTTTCCAACCAGCCAAGTAATAACATAAAGTAACTCTTCAGTGCTGCCTCATTCACAAACTCCTAACTTCCAAGGTTGCTAAACCCTCTTCTGCTATCAGAATTCCTGTTCAAGTATAATTCAAGTAGATTAATTAAGCCACAGACAACAGAAAATAGAGTCTGCCTCTTCAAATTATCAATAGGAGAAAATAGCATTAAGAGTTTAGTTTCAAGAACGCTGTTTACATTTACTGATTTTACAGGCATCAGGATCAAAATTAGAAGAGAATAACTAACCGCTACAACTGGGAAAAGTAAATAGGCATTAAAATTTTAACAGTGGCAACAAGCAAAACATTGCAAAAGTGAAGTGGAAAGTGTTACTCTGAGCAATTGAGATACTATGTTTTGATTACTAAATTAACTTGGAGATGATTCACACCCACAAGTTGCTTAATGTCCTTTTGTACTGCAAGTCCAAGAGGTACAAAACTAGGCATAAAAAAATCACTCTGGAATCAGAAAATATCCAGGACAATTAGAAAGTAAGTACATTTTCATGCCATATTATTACAATAAATTTGAGGCCACACTATTTCAACCTAAACCCTAAAACACATATATCCCACACAGACATCTCTCATCTCAGTGCACCAAGCCAACTGTACTGCAGCGCTCTACACAAGCAACTCCTTCTCAAGCAAGCAGCACAACACCTTGGAAGAAGAAATTGAGTTAAACCAAAACCTTCAGTGCAAATGAGTTCTTAGCCCACCTGAGCAGCACAAGCGTTGCTAGTGAAAGGGACCTGGGGCTCAGGCTTCTGTGCAAATAGTGTCCAGGATGAAATGCCTTTTGATGTGTACTTGCTCCTGCTGGAAGAGACACAGAACAGATGCTTTAGAGAACACGTAAAACAAGGGATTAGGCAATATGCACAGTCAAACACAAAGAGCTTGCTCAAGGAATCTATGGACATCCCAAGTGAGGAAACATTTTGGAGGTGGCACCTCAAGATGTTGCAGAAAGTTCATTATTTTCATCTTTATAAATCCAAAAGGGATAAGAGTAAGTATGGTGAAATCTATTGATGTGATTACAATCTATTATTGTGATTCAATCACATTGAAGACTTTTTCAGCAACTGAAGGCTTAAAGATGTGACATAAGCAACAGATACTAAATTATTGGGATTTTAAAAACAGGACATCAAAACATATAGGGCAAATAAGTAAAAATTAGTTAACTTTAAGATCTCAGAGAAAGCTGTCATTAGTAACATCACAATGCAACTGTAATGTTTCTTTTGCAGTTCAAAATTATTGGAATTATGCTCTACATTACCTAAGCATTTTAATAGCTACCTGGAAACAAGCAAGTTCTTTATGGTAAAATTAAGAGATTACATGGTTTAGTAACATGAGAAATAAAAAACAGAAGGCAAATCACAGAGTTAACGCAATTACTTATCAAGTTGTGTTCACTCCAACCAAAACAATCTTAAGATGTCTGAATACAGATATATATATATATATATATTCAGTAACAAGGGATGCAGGTAAGGTTTGCAGATCAGAGGCCTGTGACCTCTGAAGCAAGGAAAGGAAAAGGGATGAGGTCAACACAGCTTCACAGCTAAGACACATCACATTCAGCGCTTCTGTTGTTTTTAGAAGGGCTAATGTGGCTCCTAGCTTCGAAGATATGAGAGTGAATGGAAATAACGATTGGGTAGCATGGGGCATGCACAAAGAATGACACTGAAATACTCGGCCAAGTTCCATAGCTGGTGCTCAAAAAGAGATGTTGAAAATTATAGAACAT
>VWZN01007015.1:456601-493696 GCA_013396955.1 Regulus satrapa
TGTCCGTCCTCCTCCTCCTCCTCTCTCCACCCCCTGCCCCCGGTCAGGATCCGCTTGCAGCGCTGTCTCATGCAGGGAGATCCAGGCTGGGAGGCGGCAGGAGCCGTACTTCTTCTGCCCGTTTTCCTTTCCCTGTCTCCGCTTTGTTTTNATGGACAGCGCGGGGGGCGGGCCGGCCGGGAGCTGCCTCTGGGCAGCCTCTGCCCGCGGCCACGGCCGGCGCTCGGCCTCCGTGCCAGCGCTGGGAAAGGATCTACCTGCTGGTCTGCACCTAACGGCCTTGGGCTACCTGTCGTGTCCCGGTGGGGTTCTGGGGACGCTCCTGAACATGAAGGAACAGTGTAATTCCTGCCCCTTATCCCCTGAGCAGAGTCTCTGAGCATCCAGAGGCTGCCTCCCTTCTTGCACCTTGTCGTTCAGGGGCCCAGAATATATCACTGGCATCACTTTTACTGAACTTGAAGTACTCTAGGGTTTATCACTGTTAGGGAAATTCTTTGCAATCACAATTTCTGCAGGTTCTTTCTCTGCTCAAACATTCTACTCAAAGGCCTGTGTGGAAATTTTTCATGCTTTCCCTTCAGAAACAGATCAACAGAGTTATTGCAGAGCTCACTTCCCACCGTTGTGAACACAACACAGCCTTGCTATAGCATCATTATCTCCATGTTCAGCTGTTAAATTTGTCTCAACTATAACTAATGTAAGGGTAATCTATTAAAAGGAGGGATGTCTTAGAGGAACGGCTCAGGTAAGTTTTGGTCAAATTGTTTAGACTTTGTAACTTTCCATCAGTGGAATGTGGATGAGCCATGTTTCAAAAAGTAATTAATTAACTGCCCTTGGCACTTTGAGTGCAGCTTCATTAAATTGTTGTGGTCCCTACCAAAACAACAGAAAAGAGCTGGTCCAAAAGCCATGCTTCCCAAACTGGAAGTTGCTGAAAAGTTACCTTTGCATCTCAAAACAGCAACAATTACCAAACAAATAAAAAACCAGATTTTTTTTTTCCTCCAAAAACCTGGGCAAAAATTAAGTTATGCATTTGGAAGAGATGTTAAAAGTGTCTTTCAGACCCTGTCTATTGCAAAGGACTTCTGCAGACTTAAAAGTGTGTTGGGACGATTCAAACATAATATAGAGTTTTGTGGGATTTTCCCTTTGGAAGTGCACAGGGGAGGCAGACTGTGCTGGCAGGATTTTGTCAGTCTGGCCCAGTTTTTGTGCTAACCTCCACCTGAAGGCCCTTGTCCTTGTTTATTGGCTTCCTTCCTGCTCTTTACCTGACTGGGCTGAGTCACTGCAAGATCAGAAAGAACAGCTCTGGCATAGCTGTAGTCTTCCAGAAGGTCTGGATTCCCCTTCTGTACCTCCACTTACTGGAAGAGAGAAGGGAAATCTGAAGACAGATTTCCTAGGGATTTCCCTAGGAAAATTGGGTTAGTCATGTCCTGCAATCCTTGTGAGGCATCCAGTAAAGAGAAACTCACAGGCTGCTAATGGACTTGGTAGCACCTGACTTTCCAGGCTGCTTTCTCAACATCTGGGCTTCTGGCCAGGTTGTACCCTAAGTTTTGGCAGAGTGCCTTGGAATTACCAGCCCGGCAGCTCTCTTTGTGCCTTGGGCTGTGAATCTCTGCCTTCCATCACACTCTGCCCCAGGGCCTTTTGCTGGGGTCTCTGTCACTCGTCCCCCTATCCTGCCTGCTCCAAATCTAATTATCTGCTCTTCCTACTCTGGGAAAAAGCCCACATCTGCTCCATCTGATGGCCCCAGACCAGGACTGGAGTTGCCACACTTCTGCTGTCTCAAGGTGGTTGTACCCAGGTCAAATGCCTTGGCTCTCTCCCAACTCACAGCACAGTTTCCTCTGGCTGGAACAGTTTTCTCTAGCTCCTGTTCAGCTCCTGTTGCTCTGGCTCTAGACAATTTTTCTTCTTCTTTTTTTTTTTTTTTCAAAAGAAGCCTGCCTGTGGACATACACAGAGCCAGAACAATGATGACAGTTTATTTAATTCAAAATAATTACACTCAGAAGAAGAGCTGGTGAAGGCGTGCTGAATCCTCATCCAGCCCGTAACAATCCCTTGCTGTGCACTTCACCTTGCCAAGTGTGACAGGGATTATGAAGTTGATCTGGAGCTTCAGGTGGCCACACAGCATCCCACCCCAGGATAGCCGTCTTCCCTGCTAAGCCTCCACAACTTGCTGTTCTGCCAGGAACATGTGGATGTGCTAAAACAGCAGTGTGGCATATTGGCCCATGCTTCTGCCAGCTGGGACAGAAATGTGCACCACAACACTCTGGTTACTGAATTCAGCACTTGGCCCACTTGCAAAGGTGAAAAGTGTTCAC
Source organism: Regulus satrapa (assembly GCA_013396955.1). Taxonomy (NCBI): domain Eukaryota; kingdom Metazoa; phylum Chordata; class Aves; order Passeriformes; family Regulidae; genus Regulus; species Regulus satrapa. The sequence goes on from VWZN01007015.1 coordinate 458,959, forward strand.
AATATGGTTTTCTGCACTTCCTGGTGTTGGAACCAGAAGGATGGTGATCCTTCTGACCCATGGAGGGGTGATACAGGGAGATATTCTCCAGTGGACCCAGATAAACAGCTGCACATCAAAACCTGCTGTTTGCAGCTGAAGGATTATTTCCCTCCCTAATCATCATCCACCAAAAAAGAAAAAGAAGAAAAGAGGTCAAATCAAATCCTAAATGCAGAGATGCTTAGAAAAGAGCAACAGGTAAAGGATTGAGTGATTAACAGCTTCCCAGACTCCTGGGGATCTTCACTGCAATCATGCACATGCACAGGGTGCGGCTCAGGGCAGAAAGCTTTGTTCCCTCCCTTTCCAGCATCAGGACACAGATGACAGGGCTGTGCGTGAATAGAACTCTAGTCCAGATTTCAATTTCCTCTTTATTTCCTCCCTCTGCATTCCCTCTTTCTCTCCTTAGTTTGTTATCACCCATTTTTACGTGCACCCTCCTGATTTTTTTTTTTCCTCTGCCTGTCATTTTTTTTCTCTGCATGTTATTTTCTTTTACACTGAAGGGGACACCTGTGCCTCTTCCCTGCCTGCTTCTCTCCCCAGCGCCATCAATTCTGCATTTTGTCCAAGACGCAGCCATACACAGCATCGTTCCTACTGCTGAGACCTCCAAGGCCTGCAGAAAAGAGCAGAATTTTCAGCTGTTATTATCAAAACCACCTCGTTCCACGCTCGTGAGCGCTAACGAAGGCAGGTTTCCCGTGGTTCGGTGTCTGGCTCTCTCGGTGCGATATCCTGCGATGTCCCTGCTCTCCGGTTTCTGATTCATCTCCGCTCGGCGGCGGGTCCGGAGCGCCGCGCTCTGCCCGCTCAGCGCGGCTGCCGCCGAGCACAGCCCTCGCCCGCCGAGCTCCTCCTTCATCTCTCTCTGCTGGAAAACTAGCCCCAGTCTCCAGCCGCTGATGCTCACAAATCCCTAGGAACTTAATTATCTTTGAGGTTGCTACCTCTTTTATTCATTTGTTTGCAGCTAGCCAATGTGTTCTGACATTTTTATGAGGGGCTGATGGGCAGAGAAACAGTCAGATGATTGATTATCAGTCTTTAGGAAGGAAGGTTGTTGCCCTGTGGCCATGGAGATAACCTGGGAGCAACCCAAACAGCTAAAAAAGATCATCAAATCCTTTATAAAGTTTTGAAAATTGCACTTTTCTGTGTGCAGACAGTTTTGATTGTCTGCATGCCCACACGTCTGATCAACCTCCTTAGATCCTGCTTGGGGATGCCCCATATCTCAACTCTCCTCTGGAGGGTAAAGAGGAGGAAGAAAGGGGAAAAAAATATTCTTCATTAGGCAGCAATTCATCAGCTGTGCTGGGCAACCATTGAGATTTAGCCTGCCCTAGCACTCCTGCTACCACCATCCTTTGTAAGAAATTTTTATCAATAATAGGAAAATAAAAAGCACAAGAAGTAGGATACTACCTGAAAGGGTTTTGTCTCATGGCAAACATATAAACAAAACATCTATAAGGATTTTTCACTTTCAGTTTGATGTCTCTGGTTTGGATAGGGCACTGCATCTTCTTCTGTTAGTGACTGAAATGACCTTAATATACATATTTATATTTTTACTGTCCATAAATCACTCTGGGATCTACTTTTTCTGCATAAGAAGTGCCAGATAAATCTAAGGTGTTATTATTAGATTTGTGAAATGTCACTGTACACATCCTGATGTTCATGCCCTTTGCACCAAGCTCACATGGCAGATCAATTTGTATACATCTGGGGTTGTTCTTTGCTTGATGGATTTCTCAGTGTCCATTTTCCACAGTCCAGAAAAAAAATTGTTTACAGGTGAAATAACCTAAGGTTAACTGTACAATTCCTTTTTTTTTTCTTTGTTGCTAGAAAATATTTGCTCCACCCAGAGAAAGTGGACTTTATTATTTCCTAACCAACCTTGACTTGATATGTTTGTTTTCACCTGTGCAAAATGCTACCTCGTCAAAATTTTTCTTTTGTTTAGTTTTGCATATACTGTTTACAGATATAAATTGCTGCACAAAGGTATGAGATAAAAAAGCAGCAGGCTCTGTGTACAATTTCCATGTGGAATCCACCTAAAGCCTTATATGGATGTGTGCAATACTTATGCATAACTATTACAAGTTGCAGCACTTGCAGTCAAGACTTGATGTTCTGACATTGCCCTGGTTACACTTGGTAGTGTGTGAGCCTGGTTAGGAGATCCCTGGTTAATGAAGAGATTCTTATAGGCAATGCTTGCAATTTTAGAGCTATCTTGGATTTTTTTGAGGAATTTAAATTTAAAGAAAAATTATAAGAATTTTCATCAGGAAATTTAGGGATGCTCCAAAATGTAGAAAAAATGAAAATTTGTATAAATATTGACAACAAATATTAGGCACTGCCCTTTTTTCCCTTCTCCATTTGTTGTTTAAATAAACCCTTCACAAACACACATCCACAAGCACACACACACACACACACACACATATATATATATATATATATATAAACCAGACAAACAAGCATGTCCAACTTAAATTAAGGCAGCTGCCTAGCAAAACACCAAAACCATTGCTCTGTCATTTATTTTAACCACAGCCAATAAACTTGCACTTGGTAGTACTGGTAATTCCTCAACTCCTTGAAGAATTGGGGTCAGCTAGCTCCCATGTATGCTTCTATAAATATATTTATATTGTAGAAAATAATTCATTCTTTTAATAAAAATAATATCATTATTTACTAATATTTAAACTCATTCTATTATGGAGATGTAGGCTATGGGAAGACACAAATAAGAATTCATGATTACAGCATTCTGTTCAAAAGTGGAAAATCAGATTTACCTCTTCTGTGTTGGAAATAATGCATCTTTTTGCATCAGTAACCTCAGATACTGTGTGATTAGTATTTTCCAAATATATATTGCAGAAATTTTATGTTTATACTATTGAAGTCTGTCTGAACTATAGTAGTTTAGAATGCAGCTTAAATAGTAGGAGTTTAAGATGGTACAATAGCATTAAAGAAGCATTTGTCATTTTAAAGTATTTATACCTTTCAGAATTCATCAATGAGGCTTCAGTTAAGAAGAAAAATTAAAGTATTGACTACTACCACAGAAGATGTATTTTATCTTTTTATTCAAAGGAAGATTTCCAAGATATGTGTATTTTAAATGACTAGTCAAGCTTCCCTTCATGTAATGGCAACTAATCAATAAATCATGTGCCATTGTTGTAGCTCAGCATGTCAAATAGCTGCATTTCAGTGTCCACACTTGAAGATGTTGAGCAATTTTTTTGTTCTTGTACATTTCTAGCTCATTAGCCCTGATTCTAAGAGTGGTTATTTTCATGTCAATGAAATTGTTAGAAAAATCACATCTTACCTGCTTCTGCCAAAGGGGAGAGATGGAATGGGGTAATGAACGGGAAACTTCTGTTCCTTAACACTGCTTGCCACCCCATGTGGGTTTGCTAAAGCAGCTTTTCCTCGTGAACAACATAGAAAATAAATACATGGCATCCTGCTAGACATACTGGACATTTTGATGCTCATGGGAGATGGTAAAAGGATGAATGTATTTGAAAGCAGCTTTCGCCATACATAAATCATGAGGTTTGTACTGAGGCCTGGGATATCCAACTCAATGGATTTTGTTTAGATAACAGCATGAAGATGGACTAATAAACTTTCAATTACTCTGCCCATATCTGTTACATTTGCCTACCAGAACTCCAGTGCAATCTTCATTTGCCATATGAAAATTGCCCTGCATGAATATGTGAAATAAATGGCCAGTATGCATCCAAATCTCTGGTTTAAAAACAGTGGCAAACAGCTGAAAAAGCATTAACCTTTGGTTTGATCTCCCATTGCCATTAATCACATTTGGAGTGCCTTTGTCACTCTGTCAGAGCATCTAAAAATGTTCTTTATGAAAATGGTTGGTTCACTTGGACTCAGGCCAGAATAAAGTGGTGTTTGTCCTCAGAGAGATGCAACATAGAACTAGCCAAAGTGCTGTTGCTGCCTTTGTCTGCAATAAACAGCTCTAGTTCATCAGGATATTGCAAAATCTCAATGTCCTCTTTGCATCAGTCTTAAGAATGCCTGTTCTTTCGTGTTTTAATTTATTAGAAGATTAGGTTATTTTCTTGTGGACAATAACTCAGGATCTAATAAACCCTGTGTTTATCACAGGCACATCCCATAACTGGAACTCATGCAATCTAAACTGAATTGCGACGGTTTGTATGGGTTTCTGCAAGTAGGAAACACAGATGCTCAATTTTCCAATGGTTCTCTTTTATGTGTATATATATATATATATATATATATATATATATATATATATATATATATATATATATATATATATATATATATATATATATATATATATATATATATATATATATATATATACACACACATGTATATGACTCAAGTCTGTGCTTGTACTCCTTTCCTGTATGCAGCATAAGAAAGCCTGGGGTTTCATCTCCAAGTGATTAATAGTTGAGGCTGAAGCTATATTTCATTCTAGTAATTCTTGCATAAACTCTGATCCTCTATGAAAGCAGATTGCATAGCCTGCTATAAAATCTGTGGGAGTTGAACAAAATTCAGTCACATCACATCAGCTAAGAAACTGTCCTGCACAGTGGAACAGGGAAATCAGGATTTTGGTCACCTTTTTGATAGTTCTGAATGCTTTTTTCCTTCAAGACAGCTCCTCATCCAGAGTGGTGCCTCCTCCCAAGTCCACTCAAAGAGTCGCCATTGGTTGCAGAAGACTCTGCAACTTGTGGTTTTTTCCCTGGGACCACATCTACTGTGTGACCTCACATGTGGAGTTTCGCAGATCCAGGCAGCTGGAAGGGACCTCTGAGGTATTCAGAACACAGCCCTGACTTGGAGCAGTATCACATACACCTATAGGTAAATTTTGACTTGTTTGTCCAGAGGAGGGCCATAGAGTTGATCAGAGGGCTAGAGCCCCTTTCCCATGAGGAAAGGCTGAGAGAGTTGGGGCTGTTCAGCCTGGACAAGATATGGCTCCAGGGAGACCTTATTGCAGCTTTTCAGTACCTGAAGGAGGCCTAAAAGAAAGATGGAGAGAAACATTTTAAGTGGGCTTGTTACAATAGGACAAGAGGTGAGAGTTTTAAAGAGGATCGATTTAGAGTAGATATTGGAAATTTTTTTACAGTGAGGATAGTAAAACACTGGTACAGTGTACCCATAGGGATGGTGAATGCCTCATCACTGGAAATACTCAAGGTCAGGCTGAACAGGGTTCTCAGCAACATGATTTAGTTGTAGATGTCCCTGCTCTATACAGGGAGTTGGACTATTTGAGCCCATATGGACTATACAGACTCTATGATTTGGGAGGACAAGGTGTCTCCCAAACCAAAGCATTCCATAATTCTATGATTCTATGTTCTCCTAAAAATCTCCACTGATGGAGGTCTAAGCATTTTGCAGGCCATCTGTCTACGTCTTTACTATTATTGTAATCTAGTATCCCATCTGAATATTCCTTGCTGCACATAAAACATTTTTTCCATTAGGTAAATGAGTATGTTAAAGCAAATAGTTTGTCTCTTCACAAAACCCCTTTATGTATCTGAAAATTGTGATTATACCTTCGCGAAGCCTTAATTTCTTACACTTCTCCTCTACCTTCATTCAAACTTCTCATGTAGGCTGAATTTTTTAGGTTTCTGATTATTTGCTGGATTTGTGTAACTGGGCATCTTCATCTCTGAAGTGCAGTTCTTAGCAGTGGCCCTGATCCTTCAGCAGAGCCCTTGCCAGTGGTGAATACAGTGGAAAGATTGCTTCAGTTGCTCTGCAAGCTGTATTGCTAGTATATGAAACTGGGCATTCTGAGCTAAAAGGGCCTTGGGAAAATGGTGCACTGAAATGGAGAAGAATTGAACCATGCTGTTAAGGGGAATGTGGATCCTGTCAGTAGCTAGGTTTGTTTATTAAGTATGCAATGCTTCTAGTGAAGGCAAAGTTTTCAAAGATTAGATGGACCCATGCAAATGTTATATGTTAAATGCTTATGTTCCCTGAAGAAGTTATTTAGTCTTGCTGGATTTGTTTTGGTTTGCATTTAGCCTCCTCTTTTAGCTGACTGAGGAAGAAAACTATATAAAAGTAATAAAATATAACTGAAATTAACTAGCAAAATAAGTGTCCATGAGGATCAACTTCACTGTCATTAGAGAAAAGAGCCAAACATAGAGATCCAAAAATATCACAGACCAAAAGGTATATCCTTTTGCATGCTGGGATTAAGCCAAGTCCTGCATAGCTGCCCAGTGCCCAAACGAAAATGCCATCTAGCCATCTCTCACCTAACAGCTCAAAGCCTGAGTGGAGGGATTGAATCTGGAGACTGACTGATCATCTAGAGGCATAGTAAAGCAGCAACTGGAGCTTGTAGTTAGGAACTCCTGTCCCCCAAATATTCACTCTAACTATATTTCTGATGCCTTTGGCACCTCTCCCAAGCAGTTCTCTCAGCGTGGTGATACATGGAGGTAAGGAAATGAATGCTGAAAGCAGCAAATGATGATTAATGAACCCCTAGACCCTCTCTTATACTGCCCTTCCCCTTGTAACTTGTCCTTGATAATTAATTTCTTCTAGAGGGGTTTCACATTATAACTAGGCTGGCTTAAGTTTCTCTTGAATGATTGATGGTTCCCATCCCCTTCCCTGATTCTGGACATATAATTCCCCAGCCTCTTGGTCTGGTGCAGTGCTTATCTGACCCCATAAAATAAGCCTCTTTTGGGAGCCAAATTAGAAAAAAAAACCAAGAAAAAGAAATCTCGATTTTCTGCTTCCAGAGTGCCTGATGATATTGCTCCCTGAGCTAGTTTACCACCCTTGCCAGGATGGTGCTAACATTTGGCATTTTGGAATTGTATTGGAATGGGCTGAGAGAATGGAATGTGCAGGCAGCAGACCACTAGATCAACCACTGGGTGAGCCTCAATATCCCTTTTTGCTGTTAGAGGGGAAAAACGTCATGGGAAGCAATCACTAGATTCTTCGTTTGTGTTTTCTCCTCTGAAATCTGTGGTTTTAACAATACTTGACTTTCAGTTGCTACATCCCACTGAAGTTGCAGCTGTCTGTACTTGAAGTAGGTAGGAGGTTTAAGAATTAGGTTATTACAAAGAGGCAATGCAGTTCCCTTCTTTGATCATCTGTTTTTCTGTTTTTCTGTAAGATTCCACTCCCTGGCCCAACCTCAGAGCAGAAGTCAATAAGGCAGTAGGAACATCCACATATTAAGCTTTCTGGAGTGCTGTGAGTGTGAACTCCTGCTGCCACCCACCTCTCCTGCCTCCATCGCTTACAGAGGCAGGGGGGCAGCAGGAGGGGCAGCACAAGCCAGAAATCAAGCAACATGAGAAATGCCTGGACAATTGCAACTGACAAGCAGGAGACTTATAAGAGGCAAAATTTAGAGCCTCATTTCAGTTTTCCTTGTTAGGATGCTGTTAGGCCTCCTACAACAATGACAAGTCTGATATAATCTAAACAATATTGTATGGCTGAGAGCTGAATGAGGCTCTATCAGACATTAGAATCTCTCTCTAATGTTTTGCTTCTGATACCCAGGAAATTTTGTTCTGCACTTGGAACAGAATAGAAATCATCATTTGAATAAAACAAAGAAAAACAACCAAACATTTGGCAAATACATTATTTTAATTGTAAATGTGGTAACTATTTGGAAATGTTGATGTTTTTTGGCAAGCACAGTGCACACATGTATGTTATTAGTCACCCAACACATTAGATTTGTGATAAATATACTTCTTAAAATAGATTTGCTCAGTATGTAGAATTTTTGTCTTCTTTATTCAATGAATCTCCAAAACTGTAACAGATGGATAAGGGAAAAACATTTTTGACCTCAGAATGGAATAGTTTGATAGAATTGCAACAGACAGATGACTTCTGTGTGTTAATAGCATCTTATTCAAAATGGTTACTGCCATGGATCACAGTGCTGTATTACAGGCTTATGACAAGTATTGCTGTAAAACACATTTAAATCTAGTTTGGCAAAGAAGGGTAGGAAAAAAACCCTTCATTTATTATGTCTGCTCCTTGATCCTTTAGCAGTTATTGTCGTTTGACAAACATTTTTATTTTTGCCATGTTTTCCTAAGAAAATAATGCTTATGAACTGATGGTTTGGATTTTTATCTCTTTCCCCATAACAAATTCTGATCCATGTCCTAGTCTGAATCAGTTAAAATATTGATGTACTGGAAATTTTATTTTAAAAATGTATAGAGGTAGAAGTAGTCAAATTGGTGCCATAGAGGAAAAAATGTAATGTCAGTAAGGCTAGTAAGTATGAAGGGATTGAAACAGAAGAGAGATTTAGGTATGCTTCAGGTACAGGAAATGGTTCATGTGGTTGCTGTCATGATTTTAAGCAGTGAAAAAGAACCATAGGATTAGCTACAGAGATGACTGATTTTATAATTTTGTTTCAAAATACTGTTGTGTGCATCACACGAAGTGAAGGAGATGTTTTGCTTCATTTTCAGCTGCTTTGAGTATTCAGAACAGTAACAGCCTACAACCAAAATCTTGTTTCTCTCTGAATGTTTGAGAGACATGACCCTCCGAGAACTCCTGCAGCCTTGCTCCATGGGGTGACTGGTAGAGGAGCCTTGCTCTCAGGTCTTGCTCTCACAACCCCGTTTGCAGGCTGTCGTTAGCTCTGTGTGTACTGATAGCCTATATGATAGAAATTGCAGTATTTTCATAGGTTTAAAACAAAGCTCATGTATAATTGTAGGCAGGGTCAGTTCCCATGAGCTAGGTGTTTCTGTCACCTAATGGAGCAGCTCCCTTAACTCTGGTGAGGTTTGCCCTGGGTGCCTTACAGAAGGTTTAATTTTCACTGACAGCTAGTGTTAGCAACGAAGTGTTCACATTTCTTCTTTGTTTTCCTGTGGTGCTTTGCCTGATTGTGAATATCTTTAAAGTGGAGCATGCCTGCAATTTCATGTGAAAGCAATATTCATTGTCTTTTCAAAACATGTGCTGCAGGAGTCCAAGAGAGAAAACACAATGAAAGGTCTTTTTAGGTGTGAAAAACACATTAGTGTTAACAGCTGATTTCAGCAGCTTCTTCTGTCACACTCCTGTGGCTGGGAAAAGATTTTCTTTCCTCAAAGAAAATTGCCCCCCTGACATTACACTGAGGCAGGATGAGGAGAGTGAAGAGAAAATCAGTGTTTCTTCTGGTCTGGTAGTTTTGTTCGACTCAAAGACTCTTAGCAGCCCATGAAAGCAGTTGTGCTCCTGCTGGCTGCTTTGTGTATTAGGCAGAGGGAAATAGCAGCCTGCTGCAAAGGAAGGGCCCTTTTCACCAGAAATCATGGAAATTCCCTTATCCTGCCCCTGAACAAGCAAGCAAGGAAACAGCAACAGGAGATAGCACGATGTGTTGGCAATGGAGGGCAACACTCACAGAACAATTGATGTGAAAGCCTTCAGTTGAAATCAGCATGTGGCCCATGCAGCTGGCCAGCCTGCCTGCCTGTAGCTGCAGTAAGGTATTTACACCTTGGACAAAGTAAGAGGAGTGCTAAAAAAACCAGGAGAGAATCATTAGACTGTGTTTATTAACAACACAGTGCTTTATCTTCAAAGTGTTGTGCACAATTAATCAATATATTCATCAAGCGCAGTAAGTGGATAGCATTCATTATCACCCAGTCACTATCTTACAAACAGATTTAAAGCGATGAGAGGAAGATGCACTTGAAACCTTGTGAAGGAACATTTTTAACCTATTGTTTGAACCAGTTCAACCCTTTTTAAAGCCACTTTGTGCCGCTTTGTCCTTTCAGTTCCAGTTTCATCAGGCAAGCATTGCCCACAGGGCTGAGAGGGCATTTCTCTTATCACTTTGGTATCTGCCTGTTAGGAGCTAGAATGAAATCTGTTCACTTCATAGAAAGATGTGATTACTCTCAGAAGATAGTCATCACTTTCAGTGATTTTACCAGCAGTAGCCCTGAATCAATATTTTCTGTTGGCATCCTCATCAAGTGTGCACCTTCACTCTGGATACAGCAAATCTGGACTTGAGTTGTGCTTGGTTTGAACCTAAAACATGTTGCCTTCTCCAGGTTCTGAGAGAGTGGGTATTCAATGGGATTTGTATCAGTCTCTAAGTCCCAGGCTGCATTCAAGCTACTGGCAGCAGCAAAATGAAACTACAACCAGTCCCCCAAGACAGACAGATTCCAGTTAATATTTGACTAGCTACAGGAATTATATATAAAGTCTGACATTCTTACATGCTTTCACACAGTAATACATAGGGTGTAGAGGATAAGTCCTGTGAAGAGCAGCTGAGGGAGCTGAGGTTGTTTAATTTGGAGAAAAGAAGGCTCAAGGGAGACATTAATGTGCTCTGCAACTACCTGAAAAGAGGTTGTGCTGAAGTGGGGGTCAGTCTCTTCTCCTAAGTAACAAGTGATAGGATGAGGGGAAATGGCCTCAAGTTACACCAGGGGAGACTTAAGTTGGATATTAGAGAAAATTTCTTCACAGAAGGTGTTGTTAAGCATTGGAACAGGCTGCCCAGAGAAGTGCTTGAATCACCATTAAGGTCTTTACAAGAAGCATAGCATAAATGTCGAGCTTAGGGACATGGTTCAGTGGTGGACTTGCAAATGCTGGTTTAAGGGTTGGACTTGATCATAGTGGTGTTTTACCTAAGTAAATACCACTAGTATTATTTAATACCCTAGTATTTTTAACCTAAATAATTCTCTGATTCTACAGACTAGAAGATGAAATCAAGCCCAGAAAGAGAATTCAGATCGTGGAGAGCTCTTCTAACATAAAACAATTCAGCAGTGATGTCAATTTTTTGAGTATTGTCATTTAGTGATTAACAAACCTTTTCAAAGTTATCTTGTCATTCATAGGACAAACTCACTTCAGTGTGGATGAGCAAGTACCAGTTTCAAGAAGTACTGTCAATCTTTTCAATAAAGTTTCCACCCATTTCTCTCTCCCTCCTGCCATCACTCTTTTTCCCCCCAAAAAAGCATTGCACAATGACAGCAAGAGGAAAAATCTGTGGTCAACAAGAAGGCCTCATTTCTATTAGATTTGTTTGGAATCTTTAGGTTTTTTGGTTTTCTTTGAAGAGTAACTTCTAATGCTACTTACTTCTGTAGAGTCTTTGCAATTTTAGACATTTTGAAATTAGTCTGAGCAATCCTTTGCATGTTTTTAGTGCTTTTAACAGAAAATCTATGCATTATAAAAATCACTAACGTCAGTAAAAATTGAGTTTGCACAGTAGTTCCAAGGTATTTCTTTCTACTGCTCTTCTCTTTAGTTTAATGCTTGAAAGATTATTTGTTCAGATAGGTTTTTATCTGTTTCAGATAGGATAGCCTGATAGAAAAACTCAGTGATTAATTTATGTTGTTATTAAACTCTCTGGGCTTCAAGTGTTATAATATAAATATTATTAATCAAAATGCAAAGAACTGAGGAAATTAAAAAATAAAAATAAAAAATGTCCTTGATGGTACACACTTTAGTGCAATTTGTATCGAACAGTAATCTGCCCACACAGAGAGCTCAATGGACTAAATTTCAGGTCCAAGCTGTGCCACAGATTCCTGTGCTGCCTTAGATCACCATTAGCAACTGTTTTTTTTTTTAAACAGTTGCTCATGTACAACATTTCTGGTTTTGTGTGCCCTAATCAGAAAGTAGCAGTCAGCCCAGGACTGCTCCGGAGGCCTTGATGCTTCAACTGCCCAGCTGCCATGAGCCACACCAGGAACCCAGCCTGCTAGAAATGAGATCAAGTCTCTCTTTTTTGCACCCATCCATGATGGCAGAAGTCATATGTATACAGTGTGGCTGAGTTAACATGATTGTGCTAGCTGTTATATTTTACGTTTTTTTTCCAAATATATCTATCTCAAAGCCTAGTATGTTCTAATTACAAAACATTACTTTAGAAGTTAAAAACATGGATGGGCTACAATACTTTGCTTTTCATTTTAGAGCTGTGATTTTCGCAAAGAAGCCACAGTATGATTAGAAATTAATACAATATTTCATGTACCCAGAATCATCATCCCTTTACAGACCAAGTGAAAATGTTAAAATAATTTGATTTGTACCTATTGATTCTAAAGATCAGTATATATACTCATATATATACTCAGAATACAAAGCATTTCTGTCATTAAATAATACTGCAGACCAAACACATATTAAGGGGCCAACGGCTGTGTCTAAAACATGCAAAATCCTCAAACTATCAGCATTCAGCCTTACTTGGTAGTTTGGCCACTACTAAAGCTCTTGGCAGAACAGAACAGATGTAGGCCACTCTCTGTCTTCTCTACTCTTGCATAGTCTCCTGTGGCTGGAGGGGCCAGCTCAAGTGGCTCTGAGGAGGGAGATCTACTGCAGCCTGCTCAGAGACACCCTGGCAGGAAAGTGGCACAGGCTGCCCAGCTGGAGTCTGGAGGGGAATGAATGCTAATATGAGATGGCCCTCTAGGCAGAGTGCTTGAGAGCCAACACAGATTTCAAAAAAAGGTGTAAAGGACACATAGTGAGAACTCCTTAGCAGGACTGCTGCCAGACTGCTTTGGCTCTTGCTTGTGGAATCATCTACGATGTGTTGCTGAAATGTGAAGGTGTTGAGCTGAAATGCCACTTCATCTGTATGGGCACATGCTCTCCTGCAGTGCACAGCAATTCTCCTGGATTCCCCTTCTTTCCTGCTGGTGGCAAACTGCCTTTTCATGATGGGGAAGGGAAGATACTCTGCAAGCAACCTGTGCAGTACTATTAAAAATTATAGACTTTATAATCAGCCTTTGTCCTGCTAGGATTCAGTCAATGATGTCACATCAAGGAAGGATGGAAATACTCTTGGCTCATTTGTCTTTACTCATTGCTTTGTTCTGCTCTACATGCGCTCACCAATGTGGGTTGCTGGACTTCCCATAACCACAGTGCATTTTCACTGTTGTGCATTCCCACCATTGTGCATTGTCATAATGGCTACTTCCCTAGAAATCTGTAAGATTCAGCACTCCCACCAAACTGGACTCTGATGGGCAGAAGCTTTGTGCAAATAGCAATATCATAGCTGAAGGCAAGACAAAAACCTATGGCTGTGGCTAATTAAGTGAATGGAGCTGGATTTTCCCATCAGGTGCTGGACTTTACAGCAAAATCAAAATTTGCAGGTGTGACATGGTGCATATTTAAGATGAATGTTCCAGTTCTAGTAAATATCCAAGGAGACAAGAGACTGATCCTGAATTTGCATTTAAATTAAACAATAATCAAATGGGGAAAATGGCCTTTTGGTGAAATGAGAAGGAATGGACAGAAAAAAAAAAACGGGTAAAATGTGTATGGGCAGCAGTGGGAAAGCCAGAGACTTCAGCATGAAAAGATAATATCTGGCTTATAGTATCTACTGGTACAAAGCCACTGTTTTTTCAAGTTGATTTGAGCTGCTTGCTGAATAACTTTGCTCTTATCCAGACATTTGCATTCTGTGGCTTCAGTGTTTTTGACCTAGCACTTTGGATACCAGAAAATGGCCTTGTGAGTGAACAAGGCTCTCAAACAGGCAGTTAAACAGCACATGATTGCAGCTCCAATTGTTTTGTTGTGTGACTTGCAGTTGCTTTTTCGCTTAATATTCCTTCAGGCAAATAGGCTTTTTAATTCCTGTGCATTTCACAGGAAAATTTGCAGATCTTCCCTTAATGTTTTTCTTCATCTGATTGTTATTGAGAAATACCAGGGACTTGAATTCTCTGTCTAGAGACATTTTTGTTTGCTTAACAGATAAATAGCCCATACAGTGAAATTTGGAACAAAACTTTCTGCAACTCCAAGTGGTACTTCCTATGTCCCTTTAAAGTTAATTCTGTAGTGTTCAATTATATGTGCATTATGCAGTAAATGATTTATCCTTCCACAATGTTCTTAATTAGTGTGGAATTCTTGGACTAAGATTCTTCTAGGGTTAAATTTTAGACTTGGTTTTTAGAAAGCCACATCAGTCATTCTATAATTGCACAATTTCAGCAGAGCTGACATTTAAAGTATGTGATAATTCTACCACTTCAGACAACCACTATTTCAAGGACTATCTCCTAGAAACTAAATTAAGGATCATCTAGATTGAAGTAAGAAGTGTTGAAGCATTGTTTGATTTTTAAAAAAAATTAATAGATTATTCTAAAGGGAAAATAATTCTGATTTGTTTATGAAGATATTTGAGAAACACTAGCACTGAAAATATACAGGTGGCCAGTCCACCAGAAAATTTTCACTTACCAGAATTTCAAGTCCTCTTTGTTATGTTGACATAAATTTATTGGTAAGAAGACAACCCCACTTGGTTTTGATGCTTAAAAGTCCATATTGGGGAAAATGACCCATGGATTAGTCTCAAAAGATAGCCAGCTTTAACATCAATCTGTCAATCCCACCCATGTACTTGTGGTTAATACACTGTTTGTATTAGAAGTAACTTTTCCCAGTAAAATGTTGGAAGCATATGTGCTGTGGGGTCTCTGCATGGAAAATATCCTGCAAGGGGATTGTGTGGAACAACTGGGCAAACAAAGCTGAGGAGGCAGCAACTGTTCCCTTGCTCCTCCAAAGACTAGCATTGATAACAATAAAGTGAAATAAAATAACATAATCGAAAACAGGACATCTCTTGTCCTAGTTTTCAGCCAAGTCATATGTCAGTTAGTGCAGATCTCTGCCTCCCAAAGGCATTGCCTTCACTCTGCCTCTGAAAAAAGCAGTTCCCATGGCTATTTACTGCCTGCTTAACTGGGAGAAGGAAAAGATGCTATCCTTCCACATGCAGTTAGGTGTTGGCACAAGATCTTGCCATAGATCTATTTGTTTCTCTTTTATAGGAAATAGTTAAGAACATCTGTTTATTTTGATTGTAGAAACAACCTTCTTTTCTAAATTTCTATTTCTTACATGAAATAGAATTTCATAGAATTATGATACATTTTACACATCCAGCATTGTCCTTGCTTGTGGAGCTTGAAATGTAAAAAGAAAGCAAGTCAAAGCAAATAAACACAAGGTAAAGTAGAGGACAGAAGCACAAGAAAGAGAAGAAAAGAGAATCGGTTTTTTGTCAGGGTGAAATTCAGAGTGATTTTGAAGACAATCCAAAGGATGAAGACAAGATAATTATTCAATTGCAGGGTCCCATATAGGCTGGAAAAATAATAAAGCAAAATTATTAGGGAGAGCAGAGAAATCGGGAGAAATGGAAAATGAAAACAACTGTAGGCAGTTTCAGATGTATTTAGTTTTAAGGATCATTTCATACAACATAGTATTTAGGCTATGGACATCAGATGTGAACACTGACCTGATAGAGTTAAGGAGCTGGTCATGGCACAAGCAAGCTTCCAAACTTAGCCACTGGATACAAATAGCAGAATTAAACAAGTACTGAAATGATGTGGGCCATTTGGGGAAGTGCTGTCTGATGGCACTGTGAGGCCAGATTGCAGTGCCTGCCCACTTGGCCTCAGACAGTGTGGCTGTGGACATACTGCATTTTTGCCTTGTGCCTCAGTTTCCCAGCTGCTTCCTTAACCCAGTATCATTGTGGAAAACATTACAGTAGAGGAGTACAAGCACCATAGAATCATCATAGAGTCACCAAGGCTGCAAGAGATCTTAAGAGCATCCAGACCAACTATCCACTCAGGACTACCCATGTAACCCCTAGACCATCACCCAGCACCATGTCCAGGTGCTTATTAAACACTTTTAGGGTCCATCGCCTCTCTAAGCAGCCTATTCCAATGCATGACCACCCTAACAGTAAAAACATTTTTTCTGTTATCTCTTCTCAATCTCCCCTGTCTCACCTTAAAATCATTTCCTCTGGTTCTCTCACTGCAAGCCCAGTAGAAGAGACTGGTCCCCACCTCACCACAGCCTCCTTTCAGAGAGTTGTAGAAAGTGATGAGCTCTTCCCTGCACCTCCTTGTGACTAAAAAAACCCAGGTCCCTTAGCTGCTCCTCTTAAGACATGTTTCTAGATCTTTCATGAGCTTTGTTGCCCTTTGCTGGACACACCCCAGCACCTCAATGTCCTTTATGAAGTGAGGGGCCCAGAACTAGGCACAGCACTCGATATGTATGACGAGATGAGGCCTCACCAGTGCCGAGTACATTCCAGTATGATCACTTCCTTAGTCCTGCTGGCTACGCTACTCTCGATAAGGGCCAAGATGTCACTCGCCCTCTTGGCTACCTGGGTTCATGCTGACTCATATGGAGCTGGCTGTCAGCCAGCACACCCAAGTCCCTTTCTGCTGAACAGCTCTCAATCACTCCCCCCCAGCCTGTAGCACTGCATGCAATAGCTCCAGCTCAAGGGCAGTATCCAGCACTTCACCTTATCAAACCTCATGTATTTGTATGTACATGTATGTATGTGTGTATATATATATATATATATATATGTATGTATATTATATGTATAGCCCGTTGATTGAGGCTGTAGACTCTTCCTACCCTTGAGCAGATCAACATTTCCATCCAATTTAGCATCATCTTCAAATTCATTGAGGTTACACTCAATATCCCCATCCAGATCATCAGTGAAGACCTTAAACAGGACTGGCCCCAAATATCCACATGAACAGACACACTCCTGCCTGAGACTCACATAATCAGATAAGGCACAAGAGCACATGGGACATATTCTGATGAATAATCCCATACTTTGTGATACTGGATCTGCACAGCAGGGCTGCTGGCAGGTAGGTTTATTGGCAGAGTCACAAGCCTAGTTTTGCTGCGCCTCTCTCTAATAGTCTCTGTTTAATATGATGGAAATTTTCTTACCTCTAATTACACCCAGCTAAAAAAGCAGAATTATATTTCCATAAGCACTGAGGAAAGCAGAGTCTCTGACCACCTGTATGGCATGTTCAGTAAGAGGTGGAAGCTATGTGGAGCACAGTCACGTAAGGATCCTCACAGGTCTGGTTGGAATCACTTTAAAAACTCTCTCTGTCTCTTTTTTGGGCATTTAATTTTATGTGTAAAACAGCAGTTGAACACTGCAGATTTTCATTGTAGAGCAGGATGGAAAAAGTTTCTTTAAAGAAGGAGCAGCTGAAGCTGTACACTGGGTTGGTTTTATTGTAGCTTTTCCCAAGTCCTCACATGACATTCTCATAAGTAAACTCAAAAAATATAGTAAGTTCAGCTGAACTACAAGATGAATACAAAATGGCTGAAAAATTCTGCTTAGAGCAATTTAAAATTTTATAGAATGCTGGGAAATGCAGAACATTTATCACCCTGGAAAGACTGTTATGCAGCCACAGCTTTATTAATCAATAACCTTATGTTAGAAGTAAGGGAATGATTAGAGAAGATGCAGTTCCATTATTTATGGGGAACTAAGCAACTAATGGACAAAACAGGGGGAAGACTGAAATATTCAGTGCTTTTCTTTGTCTCCACAGTTGAAAAAAAACCTAGCTGTGACCACAAATTATTGACTATGAAAAAAAGAAAAGTTAGGGGCAGTGAAGATAGAATGAAAGGATTAAAATATACTTAAAATATAAAGCTAAAGATATCAAGCCAAAGTATTAATAATTTCAGCCCCCCAAGGCTGTAAGAAAGAGCTAAAATGCATTTATCTAGACTCACATAATGTCAAATCAATCAGACTTCCTTTCTTGGCAGGCTAACTAACTTAGGGGATAAGAGGAAAGACTAGAATCAGTATATTAGATCTTGATTTTAGAATAAGTTTTGATAGAGAATCATATGACTGACCATCCAAAGAGGATTCAGATTGGCTTACACAGAAGATTAAAAAGCTGCATTTGGAGAATTTGCCAGGGGTTTCTTCTCAAACCAGGTGGCAAGAATGATTCTATTCTTCTGCTGGTTTCAACAGCAGTGAATGGTAAGGTAGAGAGAAAATATATATAGATGCAATCATTCATAGCCTGTGAAAGATAAGAGCAAAATCCAGGATGACTTTGGTAAGCAGTAGAAATGGTTTAAAAAGGTTCAAGGAAGTTCAGTGGTGAGTAGGACAAACTGGTATGCTTAGGGAGCAAAAATTAGTTGACAAACACATGGCATCATGAGGCAGCAGAATTGACAAGGGGGCAATTGCAAGAAGATATTGATGCTATTGTGTTTTATTCTTGGGCATCAAGAGGTCTTGTCTGAGGGAAAATGTTCAGCTTGTGTCCTACATTTTAAATGAAAATAACTGAAGAAAATTCAGAGAAGAGCTAAAAGTTCTTAGTTTAGAAAATAATTTTAAAGTTGTAACTCTAAAAGGACTGTTTTCTGGTACTGACAAAAGATTTTAAGTGCTAAGATGTAATTGTATGCCAAGAGTCTAATGATATATTGATACCAGGAGATCATTACACAAACAAAAGAGCAATAAGAATGTTTAGATTTTTGCTGAGCACAAGGCAAGTACTAGTTCATTTCATTTGTGTCAGAAAGACTCATTTATATAGCAAGGATTTTTTTTTCTTTTTTTAACTTGCAGTCTTATTTTTTGTTACAGAAGTTACAGAAAATTCTGTGTTGGAAGGGACCCAAAAGGATCATTAAGTCCAACTCTATAGCGAATGACCAGTATGGGGATTGAACCTACAGCCCTGGCCTTATTAGCATCATGCTCTCAATAGACCAGAACTGACTATGGAGAAGTTGTAGAAATGATGTTGTTAAGGAATTAAAGAGTCATCCGTCAAGAATGTTCAAATTACTCTTACTCCTGCCTCAGTGTAAGGGAATCAACTGGAGACAGGCATGCCCGGGGTGTGATGAACACCTGAATCACCTGGATGTGCCTCTTCACAGCAAGCAGGGAGGCAGTATTATGCAGTGCACCAATTACAATTTACCTCCTCCAGCATTAAGTGGGAAGACATTTTTAGGTGTTTGACTCTAGCTTGTCATCAAGATCTTTGCATTGCTATTGCTCTCTCATGTCCAGTTCATGATATTCCCTCTTTGACATTTGTGAGGATCATTTGGCACAGCCCCATGAGCTTTTGTGCAGATCTGCTATGGGCATAGTGCTGACTGCCTTCTTCCCTAAAGCAGAAGCAGCTGCAGGAGGGCTTGCTTTCATCCTTCCACTCTGCCCTTATCTGCAACATCTTGCTCGCAGATATATCACCAGGGAAACTATGCCAGGTCAAAAGTAAGGGGATTTTATTATTGGTATTATTTAGGAATTCTTACTCTTTACTTGCCTTCTGCATGCTCCAACAACCTTCACTTTTGGGCAGCATAGAGAAGGATCCTTGTGTGTGTGATGTTCTGACATGAGCACACTGCCAAGAGCGTATCACAAAATCCTTCTCTTTACTTGTCAGCTTTGGTCACTAAGGCCTTTACAAGAGCTTTTTCTTACCAAAGATTTCATCTGACTCTATAGGAAAATATCAGTACTTTTCCAATGTCTAGTAAGATGTGATGATGTTCTGCCCTCAGTGGTGTCCAGTGCAGCCTTGGGTTAACACAGTGTTTTAAGCGTGTGAGAAAGGAAGCAGTGTAACAAAACGCAGTGAAGGATCCTCTGGTTGATTACTCACCAGTTTGTTTTCCAGATATGGATGCTCCAGGTGCTTTGAAACCTCCTTTTTGTGCTCCCCTGGGGGCCACTCCACCAGTTGCAGTGCTCCCAGGAATCGATGCTTCCACCCATAATGCTGACATTCCTTCAGGCTCAGGAGACCTGCAGTATGCCTGAGCAAACCAGTTTTGCATGATATTTCTGGGCCTCAGAACTTTCAGATATTTCTAGGCCTTTTTTTACTCGGGGGGGGGGGCCCACGAGGGATCCCAGCTCCAAAACGCCAGGAGCCTCCCGCAGTCAGGAAGGCTCATTCACTCCTAAGTCACCAGAGGGCAAATGTGGCACCTCTTCAGTCCTCTCTGGTGTGGAGGACCCCTGCCAGGTGACTTCCCACCAAAATCAACTTCTCTTTGCTCTCTGAAGTAGGAGCTGGTTTATTTCAGATGGTGATTACATTTCAGTGGGAGAGCACTTAGGCTAATTGCTCGGCATTGTTAGTTCTGTGCCAACATTCCTCTGAAGCTTTAGTTCAAAGGCCTGTGTTGCAATCAAAATACTTTGCTGTTTGACATAGATATACCCGGAGTTCATCAGCTGAAGGAGAATGACTGTATTGTGTGGACAGTGTGAACAGATATTGTCAAGGGAGCAGGTAACCGAGAGTAAAATCCGAGGGTGAGATTTCCTGTCTAGGCTCCTGAGGATGAGTAACTGAGAAGCCCTTCTCCTTCAGCTGGTCCTGTAGCAAAATGCCAGCCACAATCTACCTTCTCAGCAGCAAAAATTACCTTATTGATTTCACACCTTGATAAAAGCAGTGGAGATACTTATGTCCAGTTCACTTGTTCAGCTTGATAAGTCATAAAGAAGCAGTGAGGCTGTTTTATTTGATAGAATTCCCGCTACACTACAAAAAGCAAAATATCTGCAAAACCGGGTCATTTTGCTATTTACAACACATGCTGTGGCCTTTTTGCTGTGAAATATTTTGACACTTATCAACAAAGGTTAGTGCAGACAATTTCTTGGGAAAATGTGTGAGGAGTATGACATTCACAGACCGCATACAGAGGGACTATGGGTGGAATAGTGGCTTTCTAGAGAGACCATAGTCCATTAATCTTTGTAGAGAAAACAATGAGAAAGTAGTTTAAAGTGTATGTTTTTCTGATTTTTTCTCCTCTATTAAAATATTATTTACTTATTTCCCCCCCTAAAACATAGCTTTTCTGTGGACCATGCCTTGTAAGTGTATTTGGCAAGTTGTGTACATGTGTATTTAAACACAGATGTTTCAGCATAGCACATCTTTGGTTGGTGACTTCCCCTTCCACCCAGGTAAAATCTGAAGTGCTTTCCAAATTTCAAGACTTGTTAGGGAGCCTTTTTGCTGTCATGTGCAATTGCTTTACCCATTTTTACAGGAAAGCTGTTTAGCATACAGCTATGCTGCACAGTAGTTTGAAACACTAGAGCCAAATGAAATTATGGTGGGAGTTTTTAGCAGACAGGCTGTAATTATTCAGTTTGGAAT
This sequence comes from Regulus satrapa, assembly GCA_013396955.1. Classification (NCBI taxonomy): domain Eukaryota; kingdom Metazoa; phylum Chordata; class Aves; order Passeriformes; family Regulidae; genus Regulus; species Regulus satrapa. The sequence goes on from VWZN01007015.1 coordinate 480,222, forward strand.
TTGACCAGAGTGAAATATAAGCTTGTCTACCAATAAACATACTTGAACTACCATGTTTTTGAAGCTTTTAAACTAAAAAACTTGCTTGAATGATGTAAGTGCAAAATAGGAGTCAGAAAATCTGTGCTGCTGTGGCATACATTCAGGATCTATACTGGGAATTATTTAAGCTCTTCCTCACCTTTTTTTTTTTTTTCCCATCAAAAAGCAACAATACAGTGGGGCCTTACCACCACTTGTTCTCTTCATTTTTACCCTGTATTACTCTGGAAATGATGATGAGGTTGGCAGGGATATTATTTAGCTTTTTTTGTTTCCTGCTTACTGGGTTCTCAGCTGTGACTCCAGAGTGGTCTTGCCTCTACTAATTCATTACTTTGGCAAGGACAATTGTGTGAGTTTTTTTCTGGAGTGACCCCACCCTCTGGAATTATCTGTTATTTCAGCTACTATTTCATTTTCAAAGTAGGGTTGACTTTTTATTTTAACAGAGTATTTTTCCATGGCAGGTTAGTCTGTGGTGGCTGTGAGCTGCTCTGTGTAGACAACCTCCTTGCTTAGGACTTTCCCATTGCCCCACAGATTTGCTTGTAAACCTCTAGGAAGAATAAACTATGTGAGGCAGCTAACTGTGGAACAGCAATCCAAAGCAGTGTTTTATCTTTGAAAAAAACATGTGAAAGTGAGGTTTGCTTTTCCTGTTGAAGTTTTGTCTAGAATTTTCACAAAAGTCATAGGATTTTTGGAGCATTCAGATTTTGTTGCCCACTTTTGTCCATCAGTTTTGGCTTATGCAAGAGAGGGAGAGCACTTTAGCAATGCACAGGATGAACTGGTGTACATGCATATACTTGTAGTGAGGCAGTGAGAAAAGATTGATTTGCTCAGAGCTGACCTCAATTATTGGTCTGCTGCAAGGCATATCCTAGGCTAATTTTGCCAAAAGTGTTGTGGCATGTGAAAATAGCAATACGGGATGGATGGAGTGACATAATGATATGCAGATCTGGATAACTAAAGGGAAGATACGAAAGAGTGAAGAGTGTATAGAGGCAAGCCCTGTAGACTCAGCTTCTGGATATGCTTCAAAACACCTCTAGAACTCAGTAAAGGTGCAGCACTTGAAACTATACTCAGCATAATCAAAGTTTTGAGAAAAAAAAAATCAAATATTTTTCTCAATTATATTGCAAATCTTACCAAGTTAGAATAATTGGATTTTCACTGGTATTCAGTCATGAATCTCCCAGGAGACAGGCTCAGGAGATCTCAGGACACACAAAACAGCTCTCTATGTCTATCATTGTGCTGCACTCAGGCTTAGCACAGGAGCTCCCTCTGATACTACTACCTTCACTGTGACGAGAGTCTTTTGAATTATCTAGAGAAAAGCATAAATTCTAGCAATGGACTTTATGTAAATGAGTCAAAAACAGTCCTGATAAGATGGAGCAGATTTATAACTTTTGTGAAGTGGAACAAACTTGTGATGCTGGAGCCACACAGCTAAAAGCACACTGGAATTCTTGTAGTCACCCTGAGAACATACCATACATACTTTCACACAAACAAAAAAACCTAGACATATAACCTTTTCTCCCTGAATTTCTTCATATTTTTTCCTGCTATTTCACAAACTAGCTCTGTTTTCATTAAGGACAAAGTATGTTATGAATTTATCACTCAGCTCAGCACACTGTCATTCTTGTTGCTTTCAACTCTTGCTTTCAACTTAGTACTTCTGCTTTTTTTTTTTTTAAATTTTTATTTTTAATTTTAATGGGATATTATGTAAGGTTGGATTCTGGTCTTTTTTACTGTGGTAGATCTCTGAAGGCTTGCCACTGGCTACAACTTGCCTTCATAGATAATCAGGCATCATTGTGCTTCTTAATTTTAAATTTGACCACCCGGATTCAGATGTCTGATTCTATCAGTCAGAGAAACTACATAATTCACATTTGCTGTCCAAGTGGTAACAACAGTAGGTCCCCAAAGTATTAGCTGAGGGAAGACTGGGCTTCACACAGCCAAGAACTAATTTACATTGCCACATATCCCACTATCCTCTCGGACTGCACAATAGTGGCTACCCACCCTGTCTGGTTTTAAAGCTTTCCAAGATCTGTGTTGCTGGTATTAATTCTGTTGATATTTACAGCACAACTGAGTCTTCTATTTGCTTAAAGCAGTAAGAAAGAAATAGTCTATCTGTTAAAAAGGAATACACAGCACAAAGAGCTCAGCTGCTGCTTGAAACATTCCAATCATCAGAAGTGCTGTTAATTTAGGTAGGCAATAAATACATTAATTGAGAATATTTATGAAGACTTGTTTGTGCAGATGGACAAAGACAATAAGAGAATGGCATTTCCTCACTACATGAGGAGCTGGTGTTTACCACATGCTAGTTTGGCAGGTATTTACAATATTTCCTTTCAGCATCTACGTTTAGATCTCTAATTTAGAGGCCTAGACCTGGTTTTGTCCCATCTGACTTATGCAATTAAATAAGCTAGGTTAGTTAAATCAGAGCTGTCCTTGGTCAATTAAGCAATCAAAGCGAGGGTGGGGAATGGGGGGGTGAGTGGGGGAAGGAGCGAGGGAAAGGACAGAAAAGGAAAGGGAAAGGAGGAAAAAGGGGAAAACACTTCTGAGAAAAAGGTTTTAAAACCCTGCAATCCAAGTTGTTTTCTAGAGAAGAGATGCCTAATTCTCCAGTGATCAGGGTGATTTAGTTAAGTAAGTGCCTAAAGTCATGTGGAACATATTTACATCACCTGTTAGACTTCTCTCTCTACTTACTACATATGTAAAATGGCCTCCTAACTTACTTGTTTAGAATCTGATGATTAAAGTAAGTTGCATGAATAGTCCTCTCCAGACCAGAACTGGTAAGAGGGAAATTGTTTTGAGGGTTATCTTTACCTCTAGGCTGTTTGGCCCAGGGGAAGAAAAACATGGTAGACTTTCGACTACCTGCTCCCAATCTTGTTCTTTCATTAAAAGGACCTTCATATGACTTAGGAGAGCTATTCATGAGGAAAGCACTCTTAAACCACGTGTGTGTGATACAGCTTCTTCTTCTTAGGACCTTTCCCAGTGTGACCCAGTAAACCCAGAAGAATGTGCAGAGAGGTAGGAAACACATTTTCTGCTGCTTCATAGTGATCTACATGGGATGCCTTCAAGGACAAGAATTTCAAGGAAGTTGAACACAAGGAAGTGTGTCTGATAATCTTGCCATTAATTTCGAAAGTGGTGCATCTCATTGTGAAATATTATTGGACACAATAAAAGCTGAATCAGGCCACATGACCCTCAGCACTAGGTTATTTCTAATATGTCGAATGTTCTTTTATAGGGGTTGGATGGCAAGAGAAGTTTCAGTACTGCAGGGGTTAAAATCCAACCATCTTTAGATAATTTTGCAATTTCATTATGGCCTTTTGTATATACCTTGTGAGTGACTATAATGGTTCTATCCTTCTATCATTATATATTTTTAGGCAAATCATCCAGCCTGTGACTTTTCTTTTTTCTCCCAGGCAAATCCAGTGTTGTCCAGCCTTCCCATTCTTCATTAACCACCCTCATAATAGCTCCATCAACCAGCTGTACAACATGTTATATCTCCCACTCTAAGCTCTGTTTTGGAAGGCTGCAGATACTCAGAAATGTATACACACTGTATACATACTGTTCGCCATTAAATACAATTTTATTCTTTCTTTATCACATAGGTTTTCTAAGTAAAAGCCCACTTTTGCTTAACCTGGAGAAAGGTAATGAAAAGATTATTTATAACATAATTTACAAATGTTTATTAAGTTCTGCTTTTAGTACTCAGTGGTAGGGTACTGCTAATTTACTGCATTCTAGTTGATGGTCTACCACCCAGATTTAGTCTGTAGTGTGCTTCCATCTGAGCAGAGAAGATGGAGATGGACTGGGTTTTTTTCTTTAATGCAAAATTGAATGTTTTCAGTCCTCCACCATTTTATTTTTTTCTCAGATTTGGGAAAACACCTACCTTTATAATGCAGAGGTCTCACTCAAGTTGTTAATAATATTTATCCTAAGGATAAAATAAACTACAAACTCCTAAATCTTGAAAAGTATGGGCAAATGATTTTGCTTTCTTCCTCATTACTCATGTGATAGGCTGAAACTGAAGTTGAAGGAAATGGAAATGAAAATCAGGATTATGCAGAAATTGAGTGCAGTGAGTGATTTAAAAGGAAAATTGATTAGGCTCAGATTTTGTTTTGACAGTATTTTAGGTAAAATTTTGGTTTAATGTGGATTGCAAGAACATTGACTTTCTGTTCCTTGTGCCGTCTTTACACAGTGTCAAAGAAAACAATCACATACAAAGTTACCTCATGAACAAAGGCTGGTATAAAATGTAGAAGTCATAATTTGTTCAAGTGAAAGTTAATTCAGAAATTATTTCTGGCATTTTTACTTCTCTCTTGGGTAGTGGCTAGCAACATGTCAGAAATGGAGGAGGAATCCTTGTACAACTCTGCTGAAAAGAGGCAACAACCAGTGCAGTTCAAGGCAAACTACATTCCCTGTCATGCAGACCGAGGCATTTTTAACCTCCGTTATTGTTCCTGACATTGTTCACAATCATATTAAAACACGATAGCATCAGGAAGGCAAACATATCTGCAACCTAATTTCTCTAAATCACTTTACAAATCTGTTATTATTAGATATATTTTTTTCCCCAATAATAATTTTCTGGCTATCATTTCAATGCATTCTTTGTCCCAGTTAATAAAACCTTTGTAAGGGTATGTTGATCTCTCTATGTTAATGCTTTATGTCTTGGTGAAAGATACAGGTCTGGTTGTTCCAAAAATTAAGTATTTTTTTATCTCTGAGAAAGAATAGCAGAAAATGAGAGTGTTTTGATGCACCAAACTACACAGACCCTGAGACCCTGACCTAAAAGGAAGTTCAGACTCATTCCCCCATGAGGCTTTTTTGACTGATTTCCAGCTGGCAAATCTGGGGAGGGTTTTTTTTAATTGTGGACACCTGTCAAGAGTAAATGGCTCGAGGCTACTCCGTTACTTCACATAAGCTGCTACTCAGAACCTCCTCAAATTCATGCATTAAATAACAAACACATGAATGAGCTGGAACATATTAGATGCCCTAGCATGTACTACAAAACCACATCAGAGATAAAAACGAGGTATCAACAGCAAGTAACTGTCAGGTATGTACCAATTTCACAAAAAACACCCCAAAAAAGGTTATAGTATCATACACTGAATCATGGAATAATAGAATCATAAAATGGAAGGGACCTTAAAGATCATTTAGTTACAATCCCCCTGCCAGGGAAGGATATCTTCCACTAGACCAGGTTGCCCAAAGCTCCATCCAGCCTGGCCTTGAACCTGGTGTTAAACCATACCACCTTTTACACTGTGACTTCTTTTTGAATAGTATGAATAATGTTCTTGCTCTTTGGCTTTCCTGTCACTAAATGAATTTGTGGTTATAGAACAGAGGAATCAAAAGCGTATCTACTAGACAAGTAGTTGAAGGAATGGATCAGATCTGAACAACCTCGAGATTCTATCATATTTTTTTCACTCAAGATCTCACAGAATTCCAGACACTTATCACAATTCTGCTTATATACTCATAGGAGTATGATCTGCAACTGGAATAATGCTTAAACCAAAAGACCAATGCAAGAATTGTCATTAGCATTACTTGTAATCCTTGGTACTTGCTAGGTGAACACTACAGTGCCAATCCACCCCTCAGAGAAAGAATGCTGCTTATTTCAGAAGGCTAGTAGGCCAGTTGTGCTTTATGGCTCTTTCTGCTGAGCATGTAGTGTTTGATGTACTCACTGGTTACTTATTGTTTGTGTTCCCTACATTGGATGGTACACACAGTACATGCAGCCACCACACTCTAGGCAGCACTCTGCAGAAACACCGAATGGTCATTACCAAATCATGCTCAGCCTTCTCTTCAGTGCCAGTGTGGAGTCTTCCCAGATGACACATTCTTTAACAAAGAACTCCCTATGCTGATCACCAGCAACAGTGGAGGGAAACTTCGTAAGTAATGGCTGTGGATCCAAGCCAACAGCACTTACAGGCTAGTAAGATCTGGAGAGGTGGGTGGATACCTTCAACCAGCTGGAAATGTGCTGCCTTTCACTGGTTAGCATGGCTACCTGCTCACTTCTTCAGTCTCTCTGATTCTCACCTTCCCACAGTCCATTCTTTCCCTGTTGCTGGGTCATCCTATGCTGTCCTTCCTTTCCCATTTGCAGCTGCGAGATGATATATATATTTTTCATTTCTTTCCTGGATCCCAATTTTGTCTGTTACTGATTGTTTTTCCCAGCCTTTCCCTGGACTGTATAATTTCAGATGTTTCTTGCAGGTCTCTGATTTGCCATCATGCTTTTTCTAGTTTGTGTGCTCTTAGTTTTATCACTTCCTTTCTCAAACAGAAAAAACAAACCATAAAGATGCAAAGAAATTAACAATTATAGCTTCTTATTATTTATTTCTGTTTGTGTTTCTGTAATCTTTATTTATCTCTTCTGTATTTTAGCACAAAGGAGGAACTACACTGAAGGTACAAAAAAAATATTTCGGCATTAAATGACTCACAAAAATTATTTATTGCTCTGTATATTTATTATATTACCACAAAGCAATTATATTATTGCTCTGTGACTCTGTCAGTCTTTTGACATTCATAGAATCCTAAACAAAATTTCTCAGTCCTTTCCATCTTATATTACATCTGCTTACTTCCCAAGCAAACAAATAATATTTCCAGTTGATGAAGGTCCTAAGTGAATAACATTTTGTCAAGAACAGGAGGCAACTGAAAAAGTATAAAATTGCAGTAGATGAGACTATAAGAAGAGGTAGTAAATCAGGAAATAAGGAAAAGTACAAAGAGATGCATAAACAAGATGACTGCATGGTGTGTTAGAACAAGCTCATCTAAATATAAAAGTCTTCAAAAGTCTCAGTTTCTAGATTTTTGCTTGGTTTTGCCAACTCCCCAAAACCCCATTTTTTGGAAAAGTTACTTTTTGAATAGACTAACAAGAATAGAAATGCTATTTCAGTGACTTTTTCACTGAATTATATCTTATACTCAGTAAAGGCTGTTATAGGAAAAAAAAATAAAAATTGAAATATTTTATTCAGCCCAGGAAGAATTAATGGTTTAAACTGAAGAGGAAGATTATTTTCCATAAATATTTGTCTCATTAAATGCTCAACTTTAATGCTGATAACTTTTTACAAAAGCCAGAGCTTCTCTTAAGCTGACATGTTCCTACATGTATTTGAAGCTGCAATTGTAGTAGGTGAATGAAAAAAGAGCTCAGTAAAATATGGCACAACCTTTGCTTTCCAATCTTGCATCATATTGCTGAGACCCCTGATTTCCACAGCTGCCCCTTCTCATCTTAGCTGAGCCCAAGTCTGTCTTGAGCTCAAGTGAAACCTTCATAGATGCCAAGAAAGGCAATAAATTTTGAACTTCATGATTTTGCAAGATTTTCTAGTTTGTGTGTTTGTGGTAAACTTTTCTCCCTCTGTAACATGCTGGTAATTTCTACAGGAAATAAAAAAATGCATAAACTGCCTATGCTTTTAAGGGTACAGAGAACCAAGTCTACTGTTATGTTGAGAAGTGCCATCTCACACAGTACAATTTTCTTTTAGTAAACTTAGATGATTAGGAAGGATTTGTTAAGAAATGAAATTAGATTGTCAAACTGATAAACAGGAAATAAAAGTGTAAATACACGAAGTGAGGTTGTTTTTGCCTGCTTTCAACAATCCATAGAAAAGCAATGTGTTATCAGTGAATTGATTTACTGAGCTACTTTGCAAGCCTATATAGGAGGCTGTCTGTATATGCTGAATTGTATTCTTTCAGATGAAATGTTGCTTTTGCTTTTTTTGCTGTGTGCATAAATATCAAAGCATGGTAATCATGTACACACACAAATCTATGGCACAATTTCGTAATGCAAGATAGAAGCTTTGGCTATTGGTAGAAATAAAGAAGTGAAGATGTTATAAGCAAAAGGCAGCAAAATATTTGACAATATCTAAGCTAATAGCTTTTCCTATTCTTCTCCTTCTAAAGTTTACATGGATTCCTATCCTGGGATGGAAACTGCTGCCTTTACCTTATACCTATCTAAAATTGGATAGCTCCAACCTTCATGCCAAACCATCCTTTAGCTTCAGTGACATGATTTTTTCCATAAGATTACTTCTGAGGCAGAAGGACTCATTATTTTACTGAAGAAAAGTGAACTACAGAGAATCTGAGTAGCTTCTTCATGGGTCCAGAAGGAGTTTATTTTAGGGCAGGTGTTTGAAACTAAGCTTGTATTTTAAATGCTAGGTCACTGCTGGACTCCTGCTTGCCACATATCCACAGCTGTGTGGGTTGAAGAAATGACTATTTTCTCCCTGGAGCAGTGTATGACAGTAATATTCATACTTACACATGAGGCCAGAAGCAAAATAAAGATCTAGCAAAGCCATAGCATAACAGGCAAAATTAATAAATTAAAAAGGGAACATCTCAAATTTGTGTCTATTACAGTAACACAACGTACTGCTTAGAACAAGAATTACCACTAGATATGTCAAAAATGAAAGATAGCATTAGAAATGAAATTTGCAAGTGGATTTTGTACCCTTCACCATGCCAGTACTCTTCCACCTTTCCAGTGGTCCTTTCTAGAAAGCATCTACACAAACCAGTGCATTCACTCAGCAGTCTATTCAGGGAAAATTTCATAGGCTGGCTTTGCTTTTTGTCAAACACCTCAACAGCTCCAATAGAAGTACCTTGTAATCTGTTTTTAATTTCAAAATAACAATAAATAATTAAAGCCTTCTTTCACACCACTCAGCTCTTCAGAGTCCAGTCCTTATTCCTCTTGGCAAAGCCAGAAGTGATCTGTCTCCCCTTTTTCTGATGCAGAAGTCTAGAATTCAGAAGCTGAACTTGGTTGTCTGGACTGTGTCTGATCCCTGTCTGTAGTTTCTTTAACAAAGACCCTGTGTTCCTCTAAGCCTATCTAAGGCTGATGGACTCTGATGTGTTGCCTGGGTCATCATATAAGTTCTTCTGCAAACACAGTCTTCTATATCCCATTTGGAAGATTCCATAGAATATTTGTCTAATCCATCACCACAAAATGTGCCAGTGCACTACAACAAATTTGGGAAAAAAACAGCAAAAAATTTAAAGCAAATTGTTCATGTGCTGTAACAAGGGATCAGGTACAGAGCACAAAGTTTTTCCTAAGCCAGAAGGGTAAGCTGCATGTTTCCATTACTTGACTGTTGCCTCTGCTATATTTTTCTTTTTTTCTGTAAATAGAAGGATGCTATTAACATAGAACTCATTCTGGTTTATGACATAGCAGGGAATGTCAGCTCTAACCTTTTATAGCTCCAAAGCAGAATAATTTTTTGTAAGTGGTTCTGTTATGTTGAGTATGTGAGGTGTAAGAACCATAAATTAATATCTAGTAAAGCTTTAAATATTTCAAGTTTAACAATTAGATGTTATTTCCCTCTTCAAGAAGTCAAAATATGCCAGAAATTCCTCTGCATCTCTTTGGCAAGGCATTCAAGTTCAACATCAATAAACATAAAGGAATGTCCTCAGTTTAGGCATTCTGATTTCTACAGCTTTGTGTACATGCATGTATAAGTGTTTGTGTGTGTGTATATATATATATTTATATTCAAAAGAGAAATACAGTCTCATTTTGTTTTACTGGCATCTATAATGAAAGATAATTGCCAGGAAAAAAATGATAATGTAGTGTGAAACAAAATGTAAAGACATTGCTTTGAAAATATATAACTTCTGGTAAGGTCATTTTAGATTAGAAGAGACAGTCTATCTTCCCAAACTCTCCTGAGGCTCAATGTAAAACAAATAATTTCCATGAATCAACCAGGCAATTAACACTTCCACAATGTCATCTGTCCAACATGGTTATGTGTGTGAAGTCTGAATGCATTTATAGCGCAGATGAAGATGAGCACATTGGCTGCTGGTGTGATAGGAGCAAAGACAGCTACCAGTTCATGTCCTTGGCTACTGAAGCAAGCTTGCAGAGCAGGCCAGACATTACAAAGACATATCTTGCAATGTCTTCTAGGACATCACTTTTTGTTTTGCTTGCCCCAAAGAGCTTGACATAACATGTAAATGATAGGTTACATGTGATTTAAGTATATACCTAGGTGAGCATGTGAGATAAAAAATCCATTTGGCAATTGATTTTATGTTTCAAAATATATTTAGCTTTCATAAGGAGAAAGAAGGTTTCATGGAAGAGAAGCAAATGTGTTATTTTTGTAATAAATGCTACATTCTTTACCCAGAAAGAATTCAGAGCCTTGCAGAACTGGCCATAGGTCAGCAATGGCTCTTAACGGACAAGAAGTCTGAAATAATATGCTTGCAAGGAGGATAGCTGCCACTTCCATCTATTTAGCTCTTTGCTAGCCTGGAAAATAACATTTTTCTTTTTCAGGCTTTCTTGGCTTTTACAAATGCTCTAGTAAGCACTGAATGACAACTTCAAGCTGTTTACCAAGAATAGCCAAATGGTTGGCATAATGGTGGCTGTCACAACAGTGGGAAATACTGTATTACCTTATTAAGTTATAATTTCTGTTAATAAACTCATGTCCTCTTAACAGAAAACAGCAGTACAAGAAGAGAAATCAGCAGAAAAACATGGAAAATAATACATGTTATTGCCTAAAAAAGGCTAACACCAAACTGTGAGAACCAGGCAGTTAATCGGGTGATTGAATGTGACCAAAGTTAGAAGACATGAGAGCAAACAAACAAAAAACCCAAATCAAAGAGATAAACACCACCATTCGACAGAAACATTTCTGATGACCTGAAGAAATGTTGTCTCTATGGAGTGAGTTGCTACAGACCAGGAATGCAAAAATGCTGTGTTGGTAATATGGAAATACTCCCATGTTACTTGTGCTCTCACTAGTCTGGAAAAATAAAGTAATTAATATTATCTGTAGGATATTCTACAAGGAAATAATGCACTTTTAAAATGTATGTATGAGCCATTACCAAAGCTGATAGAAAGTTGGGCATTGATCANCAGCCATTACCAAAGCTTTATAAGAGAAATAAAAGTATTGATAGAAAGTTGGGCATTGATCACAGGCATGAACTTAAAGAGGAAACACAGAAACATTCCAGTTTGGGGAAGAACTAAGTATAAAAACCTGTTAGGACTACCTAGTTTTGCTGCTGAGACCAGCTAACAAGTCATGTATAACAGCCATGTCAATGCAACTATTAAGAGACAGAGAACTTTAGGTCTAGTTCTTGATCAGTATGGAGAGACAGGATATGAAATTGAGGAGACGGGGTTTAGAGTGCAGAGCACTACAGCCTCAGATATTCAAGTAACAGCAGGAAATTTTGGAAGCCTGCTAATATTAGAAGATAAATGACATAAATTATAAGGAAGAAAAAATCCTGCAGTGATGGTGCATATTTTTTTTCGATGCAAAGTGAGATATGCTCTAACACATTACCACATTTCAGATTCTAATAAAAGCTATTGGTTTCTGTGGTTTCAAATCTCTCGGTTCCACTTCCTCATTTCAAACTCATTTTGAACATATTCCGGATTTCCTGAAAAGTAGGATGTGCCTACCACACTAAAGCCTGCAAAGAGATAGGAAGAAGAGAGGAAGGTATGCTTGCATTAAGCAGTACTAACAATACTTCAGGCATTGAGAAGAAAACTATCATTCATTTTCTGGGAAGTGGAGAAAAGGAAGGTCTCAGCATTATTCAGGGGAAGAAGAAACAAATCTGGTAAAATTCCTTGGTAAAGGAAATCAATGCAGATTTGGGAACTCTTGGCTCCCCAGGCCTGAGCCACATCCCTGCCTCATGTTGGTGCAATGATGTTGTTGTTAGCCATTGGTGTCTGAGAGGGAACTGCAGGGATCTCCTTACCCAGTCCCTGATCTGGACAGCTGGAGGGGCATTATTCAAAAAGACAGGAGTGTGTCCCAGCTGGTCATCTAGACACAGCTTGAAATGCCAGGCAACAGTCACAGCAGAATGAGCTCTCTGTCTGGCAATATCAGGAGTGCCCTGCTGATATACCAAAAATATTTCAATCATCCTTCTTAAAAGAGAGATTTTCAGCATTACCAAAATACATTAAAATACAATTTGACTGAAAAATGTCAGCATTCAGCTCAATAGATGCAAACTTCATAAAATTACTATGCCACCAGAAAAAATGTCCTTGTATCCCAAGCCACTATTTTTGCAGATGGAGATCAAGAGAGACTGCATATATGTGTGTATGCCTCACCTAAACATTTACAGGAATTTCAATATGCTATCAAAACCTCATGAGTAAGAACAACAAAGAAGGGAAATCCATATGAGAAACAGCAGCAGATGTAAGACAGGATTTATCTCACCTATCTTTAGACGTCCAGAGTGTAGGCGTTCCCATCTGAGCTAGCCAGTCTGTGCTCCTTTTATAGTCAGTGGAGAGAAATAGGCACTTTCAGGGTCTCATTTCTCTGCTTTATTTTAGATCACAAATGAGATGAGATGAGATGCATTCTAGAAATGTCATCTCTTTATATAGACTATAAAAGGAGTTTGAGGTATCTAATTTAAACATAAATTTGAATGCTGACTAAACTAAGAAATAAAAAATTATTTTCTAATTTTTTTTAATTTCTTTTTTTTCAGGGATTTTTTTTTTAAATGCTAGGCTTGTTTCCTGTTCAGTTATCACATGGTGACATAAACCAATATTTTTTATAAGCAAGTGATGAGACCTATGAGGCCAAAACTGTCTTAAAACATGTTGCTACGGAACTCTTCTGTTCCTGAAACTGAGCAATGATGTTAATCCCACACAGGGATTTTAAACCTTTAGAAATTGAAGATTGATTAGATAAGCTGATCAAATAAGACAGAGGTTTATTTAGTTCAATAGGCACCGACCTGTTCAATCTACACCACAGTTACCTTTGATATGGAGTGGTTATCCAACTCAGCAGCAGGTCCCAAGGGCCGAATATCTGGTGTGGTTATTGGGTTTGCATGGCCAGGCTTTGGCAGCAGGGGGGCTACAGCAGCGGTTTCTGTGAGAAGCTGCCAGAAGACTCCTTCATGTCTGGCAGAGCTAGTCCCTGGCAGCTCCAAAGATGGATATGCCACTGGCCAAAGGCTGGGCCAGCCTAGAAGTGGTGGCAATGCCTCTATGGTAACATATTTAAGAAAAATTTTTAAATGCTATTGCACAGTTGTAATTACAGCCAGTGAAGAGTGGAGTGAGAACATATGAGGTGAGCAGCCATGCACACACAAAGGTCAGTGAAGGAGGAGGAGGAGGAGGTGCT
>VWZN01007015.1:493784-576702 GCA_013396955.1 Regulus satrapa
TTTAAATGCTATTGCACAGTTGTAATTACAGCCAGTGAAGAGTGGAGTGAGAACATATGAGGTGAGCAGCCATGCACGCACAAAGGTCAGTGAAGAAGAGGAGGAGGAGGTGCTCCAGGCACCAGAGCTGAGATTCCTCTGCAGGCCTGGTGAGACCATGGTGAAGCGGTTGTGCCCTGCAGCCTGTGGAGATCCATGGGGATTCAGAGATCCACCTGCACCCCATGGCAGAGCCCCACACAGGAGCAGGTGAGTGCTTAGAGGAGGCTAAGGTCCTGTGGGAGACACATGGAGAGAGCATCCCATGCTGGAGCAGCCTGTCCATAAAGGACTGCACCCTCTGGGAGAGTGACCCATGTCACAGCAGTCTGAGGGGTGCTCTTGCCCATGGGGTGGACTCACGTTGCAGCAGTTTGCAGAGACTTGCTTCTTGTGAGATGGAGCCACATCAGAGAAGTTCATGGTGAGCTCTCTCCCATGGGAGGGACCCCACGGTGCAGCAGATGAATGATGACTCCTCTCACTGAGCAGCTGGAAAACAGTGTGTGTGATGAATTGACCACAACCCCCATACCCCATCTCATCTGTGTCCCTGGGGTAGACAGTAGAGCTGGAAAGGAGAGACGGGGGGGAGGGAAGGTGTTTTGAAGTGCTTATTTTACTTCTCCTTATCCTGCTCTGATTTTGTTAGTTATACTTTCAATTAACATCTCTATCTCAGCCTGTGAACCTTTTGTTATACTTCTTCCCTGTCCAGTTGCTAAGGGGAGTGAGAGAGAAGCTCTAGTGGGTGTCTGGCCTCCAGTCAGTATCAACTCACTACACCCTGTTTGGAATGGGTGTATATCTGGCTAATATGTACATCGGTTCCTAATGACCATATTTCTAATAATGATAGCTATGGGAGTAAAACATCAGGAAAAAAAAAAATTAAAAAAAGAAAAAAAAAGGAAAAAAAAAGAGAAAAAACCCTTATCCCTAATAACTCTGATTTTTAAGACAGAAAAATGTGACTTTGCCCACATCTGTATATTATGAGATGACTATGAGAAGCTTTCTGTAAATTTCAGTGTCCTTAAAAAAGTTTTGCTGTAGAAAGATTAAATTGTCCATTTAATCACCTTCATCTTTCTTGTGTTTTCGTTTATCCTCCCTCAGGAAGAGTTTTGATAAGTTTTCTTGTTCAGACAGGCAAGGTACACCTGCCCACTGAATGCCCTTCCTGCCCTGCCCATCTAGGTCCATCCATCAGCTGATGTGAGACACCCAGAGCAGTACAAAGTTGGTATGCTGCAGTATAAACCTCATGGTTCTTCACTTACAATCTGTATTGTGAGGCAGATACAGGAGCTCATTTCCTTTAGCTTCTTACTTTATCTGATTTACTAATCTGATTTCTAAATAAAATATATAACAAGGTGCATGCTGTAGCAATCTAATTGCAGAACTAGAGAAACACACCAGTAAGTTCTCATTATTCAATAATTTGTTACACATTCTCACCCATTAAAAAAGTCTACTTTTCCATTAATACTTTTTCTGCCTTTAAGTTTCAGTAATTCAATGCCCGAGATATTTATTTATAGAATTATGGAATGTTTTGTGTCTGAAGGAGCCTTTAAAGATCATCTGGTTTCAACCCCTGTGAGAGAAAGACCAGGGTCGGAGCCTAAAGCAGAGGAAGAACAAATTTTGGACTGAAGATATATACTATCTGTTGATGGCAAGTCATTTTAAGAGGACTATTTTTTCTGTTTTCTCTCAATTTTGTCTCCTCTTTCCCATAGTAGGAGTTGAAGCCTCAGCTGTTGGGGATATTTTTTAACATGACTGCTCTGTAAAATAGATTTCTGAAAAGATTAATCTTAAAAGCATAACCCACTCTCCCTCCAACTTTACTCTGGATTTGCTGTAATAATACTATGTAAGTCCAGCCTGATTTTCCAGGTCCATGACTAGAAAGGCCAAAGTCCTTCTAGTAAACCCACCCAGCTGTCATTTTACCTATCAACTGAACACACCTTAGAACTGAATGCAGAGAAATCAATGATGGACAGTAACTGCAGGTTCCTACAATGTTGTTTTACAAAATCATTTTTATGTCAATCATATCTGAAATAGTTTTTGTTTTAACAGCATAATTTAAAACTTGTTTGAGGTGCATCGAGTGAACAATAGGCTGTCAGCCAAAATACGCCAATGGTATTAAAATTTACATTAAACAGAGATTTGCAGGAAGCTCTGGACTATAAAATCTTTCTGATTAAAGTAAGATTCTGGGCTGAAAAGTGTCTATGAGAAAATGCAATACAGCACCTGTTTGATGTTTATTCTAGAGATTTAGAATTTTCACTGTAGCCTTGTTCTTGTTTCTGCTGCAAAGCTTTCTCAGGTTCAGAGGAGTTATTTGGTTTTCTTTACATTCCTTTACAATATTATTAATTCAGTGTTAAATTCAGGGATTATTCTGTCATCTGATTTTTGTTGGTGTTTGTGTGCACTATTTACAAGAATTATATACTTATTAGCACCTTAGTTAGGTGCTAATAATCAATGATCAAGATTCCGGTCTCTGCCTGGGAGACCTCAGATTTAAACAGACAATATAGACATGGGGAAACCAGAAACATAAGAAAATTAAATAATTTTCCTAATTTCTGGCAAGACATTGGGGTGGGGGGAAAGGGCAAGAACAGGCATAACAATCAGGATCTCTGACTCCAGCTCCAAGACTCATTCAATGAAAAATTATAATTAATATAATATAATATAATATATAATACATATATTATCTTATGAGGATATTTAACAAGAAATAGTCCCTGACCAAAACAGTTACCATCTAAGCACAATATGAAAATAATTTGTAGGCTGGAAAGAAACACTAAGGCTGCAGTGTTATGCATTGACCAGCACTTTGCCCAGAGTGGTCTTTCCTGATGTATCCTATAATCTTTTAATATTTTCCTTTTCCCATCCTCTTCCCACATCCTGTCCATCTGGTCGCACACTCTCTCCCACTCCCTTGAGATCTTCTCACCTTCCAGGAGAGAAATGCAGTCTGCCAGGAGGGCAGAGCTCTCTTTTCCATGGACACCTTGCAGGCAGGAGGGTGAATGAACTGCCTCATGAGGGGCAGAGATGGTGCAAGAGATGTGGGTAAAATATACCTCCAGCAGAAGAGCCTGACAGCTTTTAGAGCAACTCTGTCTTGCCTGTAAAACAGCACCCAAATGATGACATTAATTAATTTTTACTTCTCCAGTATTACTATTATTAATGAAGATTGCTAGCGCCACTACTCAGGAGAGCAATGAGAACGCTCAGAAGTCCTTTCCAACATCTATCATCAGCCTTGCAGAAATCCCCTTCTTGCTAAGAATTGTCACTGACAGTGATGCTGTAAGCAAGAAAAATACCAGACTTTACTTTCCAATCCCAGGTGAGCTTTGTAGAGATGCAAGATCATTAAATCACCTTGTGAATGGAGCCTGTTTGATTCCAAACTCATTCATATCTGCTGTCATTAAACCATAAAGTATGATTGGTATAATTTTTCAAAGTTTAGTATTTCTATAGAGATCTGCATCTATTATGAGGGATTCTGTTCAGAGGGAAACTCGTGCTCAAAACAATGGACATTTACTAGTTTGGATAATTATCAGTGTTGCTGTTGTGCTCAGATTTAACTTGTTGCTTAAGAAAGTAAGAGTAAAAACTGTCCTGCTTAGAAGTAAACTGAGAAACTTTATTGAAGTGACAAACTGTGACAGCTAAGGAAATAGGCTTTTATGTGCAGGGGAACAAGCGTTAAAGTCAAAACCACACAAGGCTTATTAAAATCGTGTTGAGTGCTGGCAGTGAATAAGTGCAGATGGCTTTCTGAAAGCAGCTTCCTGATGGTTAAAAGAATAGGAAATAAAAACAAAACAAAAAGCAATTAACAAATTGCCCTCATTGTTGAGGTAGAGATGGGGGAAGATGGACAAAAGAAATTACTGAGTGTCAGGGCAAATTTGCTAGCTGGAAATGATGTTGCTTAAAAATTAAGTAGGTGAACGCACATTTACAAGTTCTCAGCTGTCAGCTGCCAAGAATGAAAGTTTCACATCTGGCTAATAAAATGGATTTGTTCTTGATTGCTCAGTTTCCAGTGGTGTTAACTAAGGATGCAAAATTCTAGAATAAAGAAAAGGAAGGTCTTATCCTCAAGGACTCTTTTCTGTAACACAGAAAAACACGAATCTTCCTATGTCTATGCCATATCCCTTGGTATTTCCCAGTACATTTCATTGCATCCATAGGAGGATTACAGTACCTGTTTAGAGGCCTTCGGTTTTCCAGAAAAACCTGTGTTTTGTCCCTGTCATCCAGGGAGATTTTTGATACATTCTATTGCCCCAGTCAGTGAGAAGCACACTGTTCATGTACCTGCTGAAGGTCCCTGCTGCCCTGCCCACCTGGCACCTTCCATCAGTTGAGCTGATGTGATACCTGGAACAGTAGAAAGCTGACATGCCCTGCTTACCATGTAGCTTCCAGATAAAGTTGTAGGGCAGGACAGGCTGAGAGGATAAGGAGCACAGGGTTGAGAAGGTAGGGTAAAGGGTGGAAAGAGAAGAAAAAAGAGCTGAGATTCTGAGAAAACACAGAAAAGTATGAGAGATCAAGATTTTAACACTGGGGTGAAGATCATGGCTTAAAACGGAAGGATGTGTGGTAAAGAAATATAAATAGATGTCATTCTCTATCAGAGGTTTTGATAATTCCCATTCCAATTTATGATTCCCAGTAATATAAGATTTAAAAGCTTATGGCAAGTCATCTGATTCTTCTTTCAATTACATGAAATAGCCCCTCCCTGCCCTCCCAGTCCTGGCATATTCTTTATTCTTTCGTGCCCAAACAGTTCTCTCTGACAGCCTATTTATCACTCCTGGGACTCTGAAGTCAGGGTATTGAAAGTCCCAGAGTTGTCAATAAACTCACTCATGTATCTATGAACTACTTTTTGTTTCCTCTCACAGGCTCATGCATTCACTATTGACTTAATACCATTTTGACGGTACTTTTTAGTGAGGTTAGAAGTTGAACAGTTTTACTGCTGTTGGGCTACAGCCAATGATGCATCCATCTCAGCTGGAAGATAAAAACCCCAGAAAGTATAATAAATGTGTTTTTACTTCATTTTTCTATGTCAATCACAGCTGTTACATTTACAGAATAGCACAAGGCCACACAGCCTTCTGGGCCGCATGTGACTCACAAAGAGCTCCAGTATGACTCCCAGGCTGGGGATGCATTTCATAACCAAAGGCTATACTCATGTAATCTCTGTCTCAGGCAGAAAGAGAGTTGAAGGAACTGCTGAAACTGAGATAGAAGGCTGCCCTGGGACTCACTTCAATGTCCAACCCAGGTAAATCTTGGAGTGGAAAAGCAGGAACTTTTCCTACTCCATGTATGTGGTATATTTTCTGTGGCTGATAAACTTTTAAACCTTCTGTACTTTGATCAACTTTAGTATGATTGCATAATTAAGCTTTTACTGTGTAGCTCACAGGTTCAGGGAATTTTGTAGTTGCAGCTCGGATGGGCGCAGCAGTTGTGATGCAAACATGCTTTACAGAGAGTTCAGGGTAGCTGTGCAGAGTTTATCTTGATTTTGGCCTGTATTTCTCCTTCTTGGCTTAGAACTTAGTAAGTGAACAAGATTTCTTTGTACCTCATCTACTTACTGGAGAAAATTAGGGACAGTTTGGGGCTGTGGAGTCCATTTATGTGCTGAATTACCATCTGAATTATTGCTTAATAAGGTGACTATAGATACAAGCCCTAGGCCTGAGCAGGTATGAAGCTTGCCAGCATTAAGGGGACCCTTCTACCTTTAATTATTAGACATCTTTAGTTATGAAGGATGCTGTGATAAAAGCCAGTGAAAGTGAAGATTTTAGCATGTCAAGGAAACATTGAGCATACCATGGTATCTCACAATATAACACAAATAATAGATTTATTTCTTGTAACATGTTGACCATCAAAGGTATAATTAATAAACATTACCAGCTTCAGGGCGATATTTCACAGTCCCACTTCTGAGCTAGAAATTGTTGATGTGACAGTCAGCCACAGTAAAGCTGGACAAGGTTGTAAGGATCAGTGTGCCAGTAGAAAGAAAAGAAGACCATCATGGACTATTAGGTCTTCATTCTTTACTCCACATTACAGTACTCTTACACACAGCTGGTTTATTCACATGAAATTATTTTTGTACACAATTTGGAAGGTCAGTGATTTGATACTCTTGAAAAACAAGGGATATGCTGCTAGCAGATGCAGGTGGATAGGAAAAAGGCTGGCCTGAGAATTTCCAAGAAGTCCTGATGGACTGATAGGATATCCTTCTGCAAGATGCTGGAAGCTAAAGAAACTGAAAGAGAAAACTGTGTCAGAGTGTCCGACTGTGTCAAGACACCTTTTGCACAAAATCCTGCACTGAGTAAAGGAAAGTCATGAATGAACCTCAACATGCTCGCTGTCAAACTCAAGGTAGTGACAAGACTGGGCAGTATCCAGAGAATTCCAGGAAGAATCAAAGAGCAGGAGGAATGGCAAAAAAGTGAGACCACTCAACAGCAGCCTAAAGCAGAGATATAAGTGAGGACTTCTCTGCCTGGTGACTTATCTATCAGCCACTTCAGCTGGCATATGAACTCCCTTGGTGTCAATGTTTTTTGAGGTCAGGCCCATATTTGGAGATTTCTGAGGCTGGTTTTTAGGGAGGAGTGGAACTGTGACAGCTGCCCACCTGCATTCAGGTACTGGTGAGAGGCTAGGTCACAGTACTGGAAGTATTATATACTCCATCTACAGGCCAACAAGTAGGCCAGGTAAATATTACAGAGCACGTAATATTGTATTACAATGTAATGTAATATTGTATTACATTACAATATTAGCTCTGTGAATACTGCCTACTAGAGCACAGCAGAAGTGAATAATGTGATGTAGTTGTGTCCACACAACTGTGTATCCTTTTTTTCCACATTGAGCCCTCTAGTTTCACTGACTCTTGATTTATTACCCAGTGTTCCCGTGCTAGTGTTTATTACATTTTCCTTTTCCTTGTGATTAAGCTCTGTGGTTTAACATTTTGGATCAACTGTGTGAGAGATGTCAGATATGGTTCAAGAGTCCTTAGATCACAACGCTTCTTAGCATTTCTCGATTTGTGTGTGAGAATTGAAGCTAGTTTTGCCTAGGTTTTGAGAAACCCTTAGTCTCAATCAGTAATCCTCTTCCCTGCTTAGCTGTTTCTTGCAGAAGAATTACATAAACATGCCTTGAGAATCTGCCAGGTGTAATGTCTCTTTTGTTGTGCTTCTTGAGATAACAGAATTAAGCAGGAATATCATAAACTTCTTACTTTATATTCTATTACACCTCATAAAAACAATACCATCTTGGGCATAACAAGAAAGAACAGCAAATTTCAAATTTTATTAAGTTGTTTGACAGCTAAGGAGACAGCTATTTTCCCTAGATTTTAGACACAGTATTTGAAGAGAATCTAGATGAATATCGTTTCTGATTTGCCAGAAAGAGCAGAATGGGTGCTATGTAGCAATGATGAAAATGAGTAACTTAATCATTAGCTACTACAATTCACATCTGGTTTAGGTACATAACCTAAAGTCAGTGGCAGTATAAGGTAATTCACTGGCTGTTAACTGCAACAGTTAAAACATCTGATTCATGATCCCTGGTGGATTATGCTGTGGCAGCTACTGCTCCAGCTGTGGGGGAAGGTCACCTCTCTAACCTACTGAAGCTAAATGTGACAAAGAAAATGAATCAAAACTGTAAGGCACTTTCCTCTGATTTGGGGAGAGCTTTTCTGTAAAGCTTTGTATTATTCAAGAAGCCTTGTGCACACCTTGCAGCAGTTTGCTAGTCTCCATCCAGTATCAGCCACTCAGCATTCGGTGTTTCTTCTGCCTCCTGCTGATCAAATTTGAGTGTTTTATAAAAGGTTTGTCCAACTCCACATAGGTGTATATGCCTTGTGCTCTTAGCAACTGAACGTGTCTGTGGCTTTCATGCATGCCTATCTACCTTGTTGAGTTCCATTATTGCCCAAAACATGTGACTTACTTCTGAACACAGTTTATTCAAAGAAAATTGGCAGAGTAGTTGAAGAACACTTGCTGCAGTTCCTGGTCTTGGTATGCATGCCGTATTTTCCACCACTGATATCTCTACCAATTAACATACATTCAAATAGCTAAGACAAGAAGCTCTAAGGTAAATATATCTCTTGATATCAAACATGCATCTGTGCTGACTGGATCACCAGAGTACAGATGTTTTCCTTCCAAACACAGCTTCCCCTTCTCTTCCTTCTTTGCAGCATTCTCATGTAACCTTACCAGTTTTAATTACTGACTTGCTTTTGCCACATAGAATTTCCATTTCTAGGTAAACATTGCAAATGTCACTGGTATCTGTGATCTGAAAGTCTGCTTTTTAGTACACATTGGATATCTCCATTATGTGTACATTTCGCTGAGACTGATAGTGTATATTCTCTGGCCCCTCTGAAGAAAAAAAAAAGTAACTACTGGCATTTGTTAATTTTATTGCATAATTTCCTCTGAGACTTTTTTTCTGAAATCACAATATATAATGGCTCTTTAGGTCTTCCTGTGTTTTTGTAATGCACAAACACCTGCCAGGTTGCTTTCGTTCATTGCTTCAGGTCAGAGTGCCTGGGAGGGCAGTATAGTTCATCTAACTTAATCCTTGGAGTAATTCATCCAGGTTCTTTTAAAGTCAGTTTTAAGAAAAACACTTCCAATGTATGATTCATTTCATCCTAATATAGATAACCAAAATAGGTCAAGTGTATGCATTCCAGAAATGCCTGAAGTTAGAAAATCTGAATCTCTTCCCAAGTGTCCCAAGAACTGCAGTCAACTGCAATTCTGCCAGAGAGTTTTCTATTTATTTCCCTAGTGTTGCTGATCATAACTTTTGGTGTCATTGCTATCTGTTGCAAATTCCTCAAAGCTGTCTCCACATTAATACACTGGAATGTTATGCATCCATTTGGATTTCCATGAATTTTAACAGTGCCTATTGCTGGTTAAACTGATATTCTTCCTTTGTAAATTGACTCCTAATCATGCTCCCAAGCATCTGCAACTACTCAATGCTAGTACATATTAAGCAGTATATCCATTCACTTCTGTAATTCTTGACTTTGGCAGCAATAGTATAGAGCAGGCAGGTCATGTTTAATTTTGCTGAAAGCACATGAGAACAATACTTAAGTATATGTAAATATGCAACATAACTAAGTGCAGTTTAGCCAAGTTTAGCAGTAATACCTAATTTTCCCATTAACGTCATTATTTCTATATATTTTTCCTCAAAAAAAGAACGACAGGGATGAGACAACAGTGTTTTTGGTGAATTGTTTTTAACTATTTATTATATCAAACTATATTCAGGAGATTCCCCAGTCTTCGTATGGGACTTGCTACAGGAATGCTGCCGTATATTGCCAGGATTTATTTTCTTTTTTCTTTATGTACCTAATGTATGAATTACTTGTTTCCCATATAGTTTAAATATGTTCATAATTAATTTATTTTAGTAGGACTTTCTGTATCTGCAGTATTAAGCATTCTTCTTCTCCTTGGGACTCTGTCTCCCTTGTGTAGGCTGTTTTAAATCAGTTTAGCCATGGCTTATGATGGTCCAAACAGGGAACTCCCATTGGGACTTGCATCAGAAAACTGCCAGTTTCCTCTTCTCTGGACTATTCTGGTGAATGTACAGGGACACATTCCACATTCAGACAATCTGTGGGAGATATTTATACCTCTATGAAAAAACACTGGCTCACCTTACTTACACTATGATGACTGTTAGGCTGTAACCCAACTTACTACCAAGTGAATTCTTGACCCTTTCTCAGGGAGGAGCACAAGAAATGCTCCACATTTCCCCAGAGCCCTTTGAATGGCTCAAGAACCTTGGACTGAATTTAAAATTCTGCTTACAGTTTGTAATATACAAGTAATGGTGCATATAATTTTAATTAGCCTTTGCTGTTTTCTGTCCCTTTTTGAAATCTGTAATGCTATGGAAGTTTTTGAAACCTGCTGGCATATTCACTAATGCCCCATTGCCTATTCATTATTTAGTTTTTGGTTTGCTCTGTGCTTCTGCCTTGTCTTTGCATTTCTGATAGAGCATTCAGGCATTATTTTTTTTGTCTACTGATAGTGTGCTCTCTCATGAAACCTTTCCCAAAAGTCTTTTTCCTATATTTAATCATGCAGCAGCTGCCATCCTCTCTTTCCCTTTTTGTGCCTTTGTAATATAGACAGCAATACCAAAACAATGCTTACTATTCATGGTGCAGTGGTGTGTGGCATTGAGCATGAGCTGCTTCATGTTTTGTAGGTATATGGTCACAGCTTGATAACTGTGGGCAAATATTTAGATTTTTTGTGTAGCTCTGACATGGGAAGATGGGGATTTTTAACTTCTCCTTTGTAAAAGAAAATTCTTATTTATAGTATCTTCAGATTTTTTTCCCTTATTAAAGTAGTAATTGTATATTTTGTTTCATCTTTTCTTTTTATGTTCATATATTAAAAACAAAACAAAACAAAACAAAACAAAACAAAACAAAACAAAACACTGAAGCAGAAAAGGAAGGCTAGATTTCTTCATTAAAATTAACAATTTTGTTTGCAGTGGTACAGCAGTTCTGAAGTGAAATGTCTGATCACCATCAGTCACTGCACTGGTGTAGTTTGCAAAGCCATGCTGGTGAGTGTCAGCTAGAGCACTTTCAGAGAAAACTAACCAAGAAAGTCTACTTGAGAGCTGTTTCTAATGGATTCAGCACTGTAATGGGAACCCAAATATCAAAACTGATGAATAAGTCTCAGGACAGTCTTAACTCACAGGGGCATTTGGAACATTTGGTTATAAATCTAGTTATCTCTATCTAAAACCTTGTAACATGTAGATGTGATGGTCACTGCATTAACTGCTTTGATCCACTAATATGCTTTTATTGTGATAAATTATTTGCTAATGCAGATAAATCTTGGGCTGTTTAGAAAGATAATAAAATAAATATGATCAACATGGCCTCAACTTCATTTGCACTATGTTAGTATTGGTACTTAGTAACAAACAACTTTAAAAAATCCATTAGAACAATCTCCTCCAGCTGTGGTCTGAGAATATTGATTTTGAAACTAGAAAGTTTTAAATCAGATGGTTGCATGTGGACTTCCCACAAAAATGTTCTAACTTTTAGGACTGATGTGATCAATTTCACTCGAAATGCTCTTGGTTATTACAGCTAGCAGCATAGACCCTAGCAAAGCTAATCAATAAGCACTAACATGCAGATTGATACCATCCTCTGTCAGGCAGTTAGGAATTTAATGTATTTGCAGAACAGGACCCTGGGAGTGAAAAATACAAGAAAAAGTACTAGTTTATTGATTGTGCTCCTGTGACCCATTTCCTATACTTTTTTACTCCATTTGTCACAATGCAGCTGGGATAATCATATATATATGTCTGTGCACGATCCCATAGCAAACTAACAGCTCTGAACTTAATAAATTTGACTTAATAAAACATTTACAGCTGAAGCTTGTAACCTAATCATATATAATACCAATATTTAGAAAGATACTCAAGGATACTTTGTCAACATGGGCTAGCCAGAAGCCAGATTGGAATGTGCTGCTTTCAGTTGCTGCAATGGCAAATGTGTTCCATTACAGAATATTTAGAATGGAAAAAGAATTTGTTTTCTTTACTGTTCTCATGGTTCAAGGAGATAAAATGATTTTTACCAAAAATGAAAACAAATGGACCTTTGCACAGGCTATTTTTATTACCATTGGAAGCTTTCTGGAAAAATGAAAGAGTTTCACCTTAGCTTCCATCTTCATCCACATGAAATAAATTCCAGTGGCATGGGAAAAATACAAATAGAAAGTAGTAATTTTTTCTGACTGTAGAAGCTTTTAATGCACTTTATGTCCTTGATGATTCTTCATTAACTCAGGTAATGTAGATTTAATTCTGACCCTTTACAGAAATACAGACAATACTATCCTCCATATGAAACTGAAACACAAGAAATGTGTTTTCAAAGCAATGCTATAAGAATTAAATTATATTGGAGAATAATGTGAATACTGACATCTTAAGTGGGCTTCTGAGGAACTAACAGAATTCCTGAGGAATGCAAGAATGCCTGTCATCCACAGCAAACACATGAACTAGGTCGATCAAATGAACTCTCTCGACGGCATGGAAAAAATAACCACTTGGGAGAAAATTATTTGTTTTTGTTGTCCAGGAAAGGACTTTGCTCATTCTAGATCACATATACTCCTTCTAAATTGCTATTTTAATTGCACAATTATAGCTTTGCACTAGAAGATATGATAACTGGATCAGGAGTTATGCTTATTAATACTCTCTCTCCCTGACATAGTACATTGGACATATTAAAGATTGCAAATAGGTATGGCATTTGAATTTCAATCTGTAATCCCTAATCTCCATTATTTTCAGTACGATGGTACAAATTCATAACCCATGAACCACAGTTTGCTTACTGCAGGTAAGCAAAGATAAGATTTAGAATTCTTGCAGCTTTTGAAGATCATGTAAGAAGTGTTTGGGATTCACAGAAGAAAGAGAAGACAGGAAAAGCTGAAGAAATGTACTGTCTCCTTTCACTAAGATTAGCTGTTACAGTACTGTGGATACACAGTTGCATGCACATCTCTGATAATAGTCCATGGCTGCAGGCAGTCATGTGAGGGTCTTCTGAGGCCATAAAGAACTACCACTGAAATTAAGTCAATACCTTCTCCACTTTCCATAACACGGGAGATAAGGTGCCCAACGTGGTTTGTTTGTACCAGAAAGCTTGTTAACTGGCCACCACTTGAACAAATAAAGCTGATCATGCCCCAAAATGTAAAAGGTGACAGGTCAAACAGACCAGGACACAGACATGTCAGACGTTTGTAACTTGTGGGACACCTGGGACAGTCAATTGGCAAAATTTGGCCATATGGTGCTGCGTGTGCCTCTCCTCCCCTGCCTCCAGCAAATGTCTCCTTTTAGGGCCATCATGCTATCAGTATGACAGAATAGAACAAAAAAGAATAGAATCATTTCAGTTGGAAGGGCCTACAATGATCATCTGGTTCACTGACGCATCTTGGTTGCCTTAGGGAATCTCAGATGGCATGATGCGAGTGAGTCTGCTTAAGCAACAGATTCCTGAGCCTAGTATCCAAAGAGCATGAGGCACTCCTGAAGTAATTAGTTTTAGTATGTTAAGCCAGTAAGGTACCTACAGTTCCAAGCCCGAAATGGTGCTTTGGTTTTTCAGTGTCAATTATGTCAGGGAGTAAAGATGTGATATTTGGAACTTTCACATGCAACAGCTTAACTTTGAAGACAGAAGGATGGATTGAAGAACTTGATGTTCTGTTACATGCTTATAACTAATGTCTGAATAAAAGCTATCTTTTCTCAGACAGTTGGGCCTACTTGAAAATTTTTTACTAATTAAATAGAAATGACAGGACTTCACAAAATAATGGAATGGAGAAGGAAAAAAAAAGGATGAGTGAAGGCCCTCCAGGAAAACTGAAGTACAAAGAATGATCATGACTGGCCTTTGCTCAGAAGACCTTCATTAGTTTGTAACAGAAAACTGGAAACTCTCATTTTTAAGGCTTTACTTGGGCTAACTTCATTCCTACCTTGAAGCATTAGCACTTACATATAAACATGGTGGTTTCTCAGACCAGAGGAGAGTATTGATAGAAGGCACAAACTTGGAGGGTCCTGTGAATAAGGAGGAAATATGCGATAAATACTGGAATCATTAAATTAGATTTTAAGGTGATTTAACCATTACCCCCTTAAACTCTAGACTGTGTAAGTTCTTAGAACAGACTCTTTTACTTTTCGTGTTGACCTGCAAAACTATTCCTGGCATTAGAGAATTCTAGAATCATTTAGGTTGGAAAAGACTTTTAAGATCACTGAGTTGACCCATAGAACTGACACTAAGTCCACCATGAGACTGTGTCCCTAAATGCCACATCTACATGGCTTTTAATTATATCCTGGGATAGTGACTCACCCACTTCACTGGGCAGCCTTTTCCTATGCTAAATAGCCATTTGGTATAAAAATTTTTTGTAATATTCAATCTAAAACTTCTCCTTGTGCAACTTGAGGCCATTTTCTTTTTTCTATTGCTTGTTACTTGGGAAAAGACATTGCCTCGAACCTGGCTTCAACCTCCTTTCAGGCAGTTGTGGAGAGTGAATAAGGTCATCCCTGAACCTCATTTTCACCAGACTAAACAACACTCAGCTCCTTATAGTACTTGTGCTCCAGACCGTTCTCCGACTTTGCTGCTCTTTTTAAGATTCATTATAATCTAAATAGCAATGTATCTGATATCAAGGCTAGTGTAGGATGTTCTCTAGTGGAAACAAGATATGGACAGATTTTATCTGGTATCTATACTCCCATTCCTCTCAAGATGAATTAATTTTACTCAGTTTGGTTTCTTTGTCAGTAGATGTATTTATCTAGCCACTTATCTGATCTTAAAAACTATGGTGTCCATTGCTGTGCAAACATGACTCATAGTATGGATTTTTAATTTTGCGTTGTTGTCATTATTTAATTTTTTCTTATGCATGTTTCTATCTTTTGAAGTCTTTCACCATAAAAGAGCTTCTCATGACAGAAGTGCTGAATCAACAGACATTCCTCCCCCATCCCAATCATGTTAGAAACTGGCAGTCCCTAGTAATAACTTGTTAGAAGTATAGTAATACTTTCCATTTTCCCATTTAAATCCTCACTTTCCAGATAAAATCTTCCCATCATACTGCATAGAATTTTTAAAGCTTGTTGGTTTTTATTCCATTTACATTATTTATTCTCTGTTTGCTTTTTTTAACACTAAGAAATGTGTTCTACTTATTTTAAAAGAAGGTAGGAAGTGTAAAATGAGAGCCACATCAGCAAGAACAAAATAAGATTGTGCTGGCATGACTGGCTTGTGTTTTTGACTTGTCTGCAGGTTAATCTGCTGAGAACACAAGGAAAACATGACCCTTAAAGTCTATCTGCATAAAACACAGGTGACTAATTTTCTAAGCAGAAAGCAGATATTGGATTTTTTTAAATCAATGGGAGGCTGGGTCCTGAAATATCCTCATGCATCTGGTACTTAAGGATCTATTTAGACAGCATAAGTGCTACCTATATCCAAATGTCTTGTCAGCAGAGGAATGTTTTGAACTCGCTCACATAATATTGCGAGAACTAGACAAGGTGTGAATTTATATGGAACTTTAGACACAAGAACTTAGAATCTCATGAACCATGAACTTAGAATCTCATGAACTTAGGTTCATGAACCATGGAGACCCTGCTATTCTGCTGTTTCCATGGCAGAGACACCTACAGGGTATTCATTTTCAGGGACTCAATTACCTATCGTCTCATAAAACAGCAGTCTTTGCATACAGATGATCAGCTGTAGGAGATCTGTATAACAGCTCTGTTAGAGTAGAGTATGTTTTAGGGTAGAGCTGAGCTGAATCTGCAATCCCAGCCTTCCTAAGAAGGCTCCAGGAATTAAAAGTCTGCAGAGGGATTTCAGATACTAGTGCTGGGAGATCAGGTAAGGGAAGCCATGAAATCCCTGAAACTCAGCACAAAAATTACTCAATGCAAGTTGAGTCAATTAAGATAATGCTTGAAAAAAAAAGCTGAAACCTGTAGTTCTAAGACTGTTCCAGGTACCCCTGGGGGCTCCCATCCTCGAAAAGTAAAGTATACATGTAGAACCTCTACAGCTTGAGGACAGAAACTAATGCTAAGTATTTTCCAGGTTTTAGTCAACTACCCAAACCCTTGTGATGTATTTGTCCTCTTGCTCACAGTTTATTCTGAAGTAAGGTTCATAATGACATGGACTCAAAAGCAATACTACAGTACATGGGGACTCTCCCAGAATCAGATGTTTAATTAGCTGGTTTATAAGCAAAAAAGAAAAGGTATTTTTGTTCAAAATTTTATAAATGTGTAAAAAAATGGAGAATCTTCCCACTTTATCTGTGAGAGATGAACATTTTGTTTACAGCTTTGTATGCACAGTCTGTGGGAAATAAATGATGTGTCAGTACTCAAATGTGCCAAGAGAATGCTGATATATTGTGTACTTCACTCTCAATTATCCATGGACTCTTTATCCATGTTGCAAATTAACCAGGTCATGGATATAAGAAAATGGATCTGACTCTCTGCGCAGCTGGTTGGTTTTGGCTGGGATTACTCAGGTGCAGTCGAAGCATTTAATCAGTTTTCATGTGGTATAGACCCTATACCAACAACTCACATAAACCTGATCTGTTATATGCAGATTTGGTGTGGGTGTCTCTCTTTTTCCTATCATTTTCTGTGAAGTGCCAATTCTCATCTGGATGGCTTTGGTCAAATTTGAATTCTTCGCTTCTGTTCAGAGCTGATACTACTGGATCTAAGGGTGGTTTTGCAAAACCTTACAGGCTCAGATTTAGAGAGGCCTTCTCAGAGTGAACTCAGAAGCATGACAGTGCTGGGGCAAAACTGATGTGAAGCTGTGTCTGAGCTGAGAAGCCTCCCCAAGTCAGCAGCATGGGAGAGTGGAGTTCACGCATACCAAGTGAATAGTCTGAGCTGGTCTGGTCCTGGGTAGAGCCACCAGAATATGTCTGTTTAATGCTTCCCAGCAATCTGGGGTGACCCCAGACCCTGCTTCTGAGAAAAAAAGGTTTTACAAGCTTAACTGGTAACAGAGTTACCAAATAAAGTTCTTATTTAATGGAAAAAAAAAATAGAGCCACAGTATAAATTAACATGAGTCATTTCAGCTTGTCTTGAGATACTCTGCTTGGCTCCTCTCATTTTTCATTGCTCTCTGTTTGTTGTTTGTATTAGCCAAATAAGCTCGATTTTGCTATATCAGCAAAACTGTCAATTCTGTCCGTGTTCTAGTAACCCAGTCAGCTAAAATAAGCTTCCTACTTCTCAGCCTTCTGTCCTCCCTTCATCTGGGGAATATGGGACAGATTTATTTCCAGGGTCATAGAGTGCCCATTGGCACTGTATGTGAGTCATATACTTATCAGCATAGTTGCTACTATACCATGCGTGATGAGTATATTCTCTCTCTCTCTCTCTCTTTCCCTAGCAGGTGGCTGTTTCAGGCTGTCCGTTTTCATGCCTACACAGTAGTGCTTTCTCCCCCATTTGAAATCAAAGACTCAGTGACAGCAGGGCTGAGTCTTGAAGTTTATGTTCATTAGAATGGACCCTTTCAGTCCTTCCTCTGTGCTGTAACTGGCTGGTGCCACAGTGTGCTATGAGCAGAGCTGCTGAGGTGAATGCATGGAATATATTATTTGGAGGGAAGAAGGAGAAAACTGCAAGTTTCTGTAGAGCCGGAGCAATTGCATAGATCCTTTTTTTGGTTTTCAGTCAGCTTAATTTGAGGAAAATTCCACAGAAAAAGATACTAAAGGCAAGCTCAGGAAATTATCCCACACTCTTTTCCTATTTTGTAGAGAGAATGGAAGCTCCAGTCCTCCACTTTATAAAATAAGATACAGTTCCCATGAATATTTCTTTTAGAGACTGACTGGAGTCCTACTCGCTGTTGGATAACTACCAAGAAGGTAGCAAGTTCTGGAGGTTATCTCTTCCTCTGAGCCCTTCCTCTGTCCCCTCCCTCAGCATGGGTAAACATGCCCACAGGAAAATTGATGAGGTCTAGTCTGCCTAGATCTGGACTCTTCAGGGAACTTTTATGGCAGCAGTCAACTCCTTCTCTGCAATCAGTCAAATGTCTTCTGTCCATAGCTGGAAGATACTACTTTTGATTGCAGTCATTTAGCCAATTTATGTGACTGAAATTATTGATGGCTGACAAAGGAATAAAAGGATGAGTAAGACCAAATAGAAAACTTCACAGCCATAATGATTCTACACAAATGTGGGCCAAGGCATCACACATTTGTACTTACACTATTCAGCTCAAATCTCCAAAAACTCATGTCTTGACACAGATTTCCTGCATAGAAGGAGAACTGACTAAGGCATAAAAGGTTAGGACTTGGGCTCCAGACAAAATACTGTGTTTCAATAGCTTATTGTGCTGAAGTGAGCTGTAGTAACTGTGAATGCAGCTGAAGCTGTATGACTTCACATGACACTTTGGCAATATAGGATCACAGTCTGTATGTCAGCTGAGCAGAAGCTGTTAGGCCACAGAAACTTGAACGGGAGTAACTTGGTGCAATTATTACTAAGTTTTCAGTTGACATTATGGCTCAGATTCCTTCTATTATTTAAAGTGAAAATGTGAAATTGTCTTGGTACACAACATCTGACACGAGGAAGAGAAGGCAGAAAGGACAGATTGTCTTCTCTGAACTGAGCTGGTCTAAAGTTCAAGTCTGAGGAACTATTTGTGTGGCACAGATGCTTTCAGGACTGACTGTTTTTCATCAAAAACTGTTGGAGATTTGGAAAGTTATAAATAGCACCTACTTCATTAGCCAAGACCTCAAAGACTTCAAGCACAGGTGCAGGGATTTCTACAGGGATGAGAGAGGAAAGATGACTCTCAGTGGAACTGCTGTGTCCTTGAGAGTGAAAAATTGCAGGTCCTTCCCTTTTTTTTGCTGCAGAATAGAATATAACAGATAAACTGACATAGGCCACAGAGAAAGAATTAAAATAGACCAGATGTTGATTCTAGTATTACATCTTCGGATTACACTTAATTTTGAAATTGCTTGAATAGAAGCTACTGTTAAATTGATAACATCTTGTGAAAATGTGTGATCACTGGCTCACATAAACAGTGAGAAAAATGGATAAATGAAAAGTATGGTAACTGATCAGAATTTAAATAATCTCCATGCCTTGTACATTAGACCACAAGACAGTTTAAAAAAATTATCTCTTTCATGAACATCTGTTACCAGTCAAGCAAATGCTAACAGCAGTAAGCAGCCTTTCTTTCATCCTGTGCAGAGGTTCATCATTACACATCTCCAAGTTCAAAATGAAGGTCAGACTGGAAAGGTGAGAAACATAAGAGTTCTACACCACACACTCCAAAAAACCCCCAAGGTTACAGCTCTGAGCTCTCCTCCTGAATATCATTCCAATCCCCAGCTGGCAGAGATGCCATCTTTGTAGTACAAGCAGGAAGAGACAGCATAGCAACAAAAACGTGAGTCTGAGCAATGGTTTTAATGGAGAAGAGGGCAATAAGAAGACTTCAGCTATTGGCAACAGAAGAGGAAAATAGTGCAGTCAAGGAGCTTCTTTGCTTTGAGAATTTGAACTTTCTTTTTTTCTGTCTGAACTGAAAGTTTTCAACATCCATTGAAGCCTATCAGTATATCATAGGTTATTAAAAATAAGCAAGTCATTGAAACCTATGATAAATGAATTGTTTTGACTAAGGATATCACATGTGGATTTGAAGATTGGGACTTTTGCAAAAATAGGTCAAGATTCTTATTGTACTAAGTAAGCTGAGATTTTTACAGCACTGAGATGTAATTCTGTATTGTAATTATTTCACATTTGCACAGCTGTATCCAGATGCCTTAATATTTGTGACACAAGGGCTGTGCTATTTTTATGTTTATTCAGTTTTTTCCCTCTATTTGTGGTCAGAAAGCTAAGCAAAAGGAATCTCTTTAACACAAAGAACTGCAAGTGAGTTATTTCTTAAAATTCTTCACATCAAGACTCTCAGCCTTAGATTTGTTATCAATAAAGCTCACTTCCCTATATAGTCATGTTCTTAATATCTAGAAATATCAGATAAAAACCTGGCTAAAGAGATCCGAAAAGCTCTTAATTCTGGGAGTGATGCTGGTAGACAGGATATGTGAATTAAAATAAATTTTGAAGTTATTGTGTGAAAACAACTAACTGGACTTGGCAGAGGGGAAACCACATTGCAGAGTGAGAATGCAAATGAATGACAAAGCAAGTAAGTATTTCAGCTGAATCACTTAGTTTATGGTGATAGTACAATAACTTAGTTTCAAATATTTTGTCTGTTCATTTTTGCTTTTTACCTGCATTGCTGTTTTCCTTTGGGATAAGAGTCAGAAAACTTCAATACTTTGAAAACTCACTAACTTATAAGAATTGGAAAGCTGCTGGGTCAGTTATGTAAATTCCATTAAAATCCACTAAGAACTAAGTTATATTTTTGTCAGGATAAGAAAAAAAAAAAAAAGAGGAAAGGGAAAAGGAATTTGAGGTTACATTCACTCAGGCACTTTTAGATAGTTACATAACGTAATTAAATGTAAATGCTATGTAAAACCAAGTGTGATTTATTTTATCCCTGGCTAATCTTCTGGAAGTTAGGTTATCAACACACATGTATGCACATATATATACTTCCCAATGCAAGTTCCTCTTGTAACTTTATTTATAGGTCTGTTTCTAAGATCTTCAGCAACTTGGTAGAATTTCTCTCACACTATGAGCATGTAATTTTGCAACAGGGTTGAGTACTGTACATAGTACTCAAAGTTACGAAATTTATTCGGTGACCTTAAGAATGTTCTATTTATGCTTCTGGAAGTACTTCCTGTTATGTTTTAGGTTCTTAGCCCTCTCTACACTATCAAATCAGAGGACTCAGCTGATTAGCAAGGCATCTCAGTTCATTTCCTCCCAATCACAAAGTTTTTCCCATTTATAGCAGAAAAATTTTGTTATCATTCTGTAGCTGCAGGATTTTGAAACACCAACTGCTATTCAATTACTGTTTTCAGAGTGTTCAACGATGTCTGATATTTCATGAAAACAGACACTTCTCTGTATAGTAGAGGCTTCCCAATGTTACATCAC
Organism: Regulus satrapa; assembly: GCA_013396955.1. NCBI lineage: Eukaryota > Metazoa > Chordata > Aves > Passeriformes > Regulidae > Regulus > Regulus satrapa. The sequence goes on from VWZN01007015.1 coordinate 514,815, forward strand.
TAATCAAGTTCTTAGAAAAAAGCTCATATGTTTTTCTTCCCTTGAACTTCTGTAAGAATTGATAGCTTTCATATTGCATTCTGAACTACTGTTATTAATGAAAAGTGACAATACTTCATGTAGTTTTCATAGTTTTCTAAGAAACTGAGCTGGTCATGGCTAAATTTAAAAAAAAATATTCTTGTAATTTGCTAAGACCTAATTCTGCCTCATTCTCACTTTTCAATAAATGTCTTGTGTTTGAAGACATCATTTTACTCTAATACCTTTCTCTCTATCACCACAGTTTTGCATTCCTTGTGGACTCTTCTTCCTTCTGATCTTTTCCATACCACTTGCTATCTTATGCTATCCTTCTGCTTCCTGATCTTGCCATGCTTTACCTTTTCTTTCATATGGACTTGAAAACTTCAGTAATGGTAGTGAAATTTTAAATCATTGAATGTATTCTTCAACCAATGGACACATCTAATGGGACACTTGTGTGACTTGTTCCAGCATGAAAGATAACGAATTTGTTCTTCTGGCTTTACCAGAAGTCTCTATAACCTTACAGTTTCATTTAATTTATATTCTTACTATATGCATCCTGAGAAGCAACACCTTTTCTGTTGGATCTGCTCAAAAGACATATCTACAATTTCTTAGCCAAGACTCTTGAGTAATGAAAACCTGCATCTTCACTATGATTTTAAGAGTCTTCAGTCCTTTATTCTCTCTTCTCTCTGAGAGTCATGTTTCCTTCTCCTCCTCAACATCTTGAAAATAATTTATATTTCCCTTGGCCTCTCAGTTCTGACTTTTTCCTTTTAGTGAAAAACAGTTTTGCTTTTTTCATTGCCATCTTGCCTTTTCTATTTATTTTCTAATGGAGCAAGTCTGTGTCTCAAACTCTCTTGCTCTTCCCTCATTTCACCCTGCCCCCATGGTCTTACGCTACCTCCTTCACTTATTTCTGTACTTCAGAATTTTCCAAGTACAGGTTTAAAAATCTGAAGTTGCTTATGCTCCTGGGATTCTTTCTGCAGTCAAGTTCACATATCAGTGATCAGTGTTGATCACTGCCTCCATTGTAGCCCTCAGGTCTTCTCTCACCAGTCCTGCCTGTTGATAGCTCATGAGTTAACAGACTTTGCTGGAGGTTCCACTAATGGACAATGTAGACACTAAAACTTCCACATCCAGTAATCCTGATGGTGTCAGCAAAACTTTGTGGCTAAATGCTTAGCCACCATTACTGTATTTTCCTACAAGCTATCAGCTTTAAAGAAATAAAGAAACTTTTTCTGGCTTAGCTTTCATGCTTCCGCCTTCACGCCATATAACCTTTTGTCTGGGTCAATGCTGTCAGCTCACTGACATTCAGCAGTCAGCTATTTTTCAGCCATGATCAGTCAAAAGCAGGAAGATCTTTTAGCACCATTAGCTGCAATGCCTAATTCTTACTCATGAAAGAAAATTGTGACTTGAGAAGCTGAGTACATTAAAAAAAAAAAAACCCTCAAAAAAAAAACAACAAAAAAGAGAGCTTTAAGCATATTACCTGAGAGGGACAAAAGCTGGTAAGTGAATAAAAAGCAAAATAGTCTAAAATATTCTCCTAATTCAATCATAACATTTCTAAAACTCTAACAATGAATGATCTTTCATAAATAAATGAGAATATTAGAATATATCTTTTTAGCACAACATTTTTGTCGTCTATTTTTTCTTTTTTCTTAAGCTAGTAAATTTAAAGTTCCAGTTTTTTTTTTTTTTTTTTTTTTTTTTGTGGCAGATCAGCGAGTTTTTAGGTAGAAACTGAAGCTTTGGTTGGATTATAGTGACTGCTGTTTGCCTGAAGTAAGCAAACATGCAAATACATTTGTGTAAATGGTAAAGTACTTTACATACCAATGTAACTAACCTACTGCTGAATTCCAGAGATTTTATTACTGCCTCATTTTTCAGCTAGGATATATACCAAAAGAACTCTGGATGTCCTCCTCCAGAACAGCTACATGGATCATTTTCATTATTGTAATTCCTTTTATGCCCCAACTCCCTAATCCTTTTTTTGTACTGTCTCCACAACCAGCATCTCCTCTGGCAGGAGAGGAAACAAAGGAATCTTCAAAGGAATCTCCACTTCAGAATTATTATTATTATTTTTTTTTCTCTCAGAACAGAACTCTTTGTTTTTCTAAGGACTCTCCCATCTGCCCATCTCCTATCTTCCTCTTATATGGAAGATCATGAATTGTCTTCAGTTTCCTTATATTGTGTGTGGATGTGCTTTCTTAAAACACAGGGGAATTTTTTGTTTTAATCCAAACTGAAAAGCAGGAGAACAGACAAATTCCCTCTACTACACAGACCCCTCCTGAGATGTTCTGGCACATTTTCAACTTTTTGTCTTCAGCTAAATCCAAAATAACCTTAAATAATATCTCTAATTTATCTTTTCATCTTTATCAACTTGTTGACTTTTTTCTTATCAGAATAGAAGTGTTCCTTTCTCCCAAGAGTTTTGCTTTTTACAGCTCAAGACAAATACAAGTTTAGGATTCTGAAATCCTTCAGAGGAGTAATATGACTGCAACAAATGAACTAAGATGAATAACAAAACCAAATTAATGGATTCAACCATTTCAAAATGCACTTTCAGCTTGATCTCAGGAAGGGATGGTAACATATTGTTTTGTCAGGAAAATTACCAGGAATCATGGTAGGCCTAGGGATGAATCTTTAACTGGGTGCAATGTGGGGGTACATTACTTAAATGAAATTACACCAGTGTATGTAACTGGAAGAATCAGAGTCTATTAGAGTCTCTTTCAAATAGTAGCTTAATAGAACTGGAAACATTATGTGGAGAGAGCGCAGGAGGTATCAAAGCCAGGACATTTGATTTATTTCATTAACTGCTCCTTTTAGTTTGTTTTGTTTTGGAGTTTTGTTGGTTTGGTTGCTTTAATTTTGTTTCATTTTTCTTTGTTTTGTTTTGTTTGGGTTTTTTTGCATTAGGTAGAGTGTCAGCAAAGCAAATTAGAGGAGTAGAGTCTCAGCAAAGCATATTAGAGGATTAGAGCATTCATGTGATATTGCTGTTTTCAGAGCCCTGTAAATTGCATGTCCAGCAAGAAATAAGAGGAATTGAAGGGCAGAATGACCAGCACTTGCAAGCAAGACATGCTACAAAAAGATGCTGCAGATTTTTACTTTCTTTACACCTGAAGAGTTGACCTGTCGTCCAGTCATGACAACTGCAAAAGGATGCAGTCATTAATTTGGCTCTAAGCTCAAATGTTCATGCTGGGTTTACTGCATTCCTCTTAAATGCCCTCAGGCACATGGTGTAATTATTGGGGTTGTCCTGTGCAGGATGGGGAATTTGATAATCCTTGTGAATCCCTTCCAACTAAGGATATTCTATGATTCTATGCAGAACCTAAGCATATGGCTAGGAAATGGATTTTAGAGATATAACATTGCTTTGGGTATTCTATGGCTCCAAGGAAGCCCAAGGAGTAGGTACTATTGCAAAACAAAAACATGGGAGAGTTGCAAAGTGCCTTCTTTCTGCAGCAGAATATCCATGAAGCCATGCTCAGCCTGTATAACTACAGGGGTGTTACAGGTGTACAACACCCATGTATTTAACTGGGGTGTAAGTCCCTGTAATGAGTCAGTGCTATAAAAATCCAGTCTTGCATCATTGATACCCGAAGGCACAATTCAGCTAGACTGATTATAGCTCAGAAGGCAAAAGCCAGACTCAGTCTGCAACAACTCAGAGGGGTTACTGTCATCAGAATGAATAGGTTTTCAAAGAAAGTACTGGATAAAAAGCTGGTCATATGTTCTATATGATGGAACTTCCATGGCAGAGTATGCATATTTCTTTCAGGTACTTTTACACATGAACTGTTGATGCTCAGTTTTTTTCTGCATAACTACTTGGAAACGTCCCATGCTGTTTGATAAAACCCAGATGGTAACCAGATGGCTACATGTGACTCTCTGGAAATGCTGCTACAGACGGGGACTAAGAAACTGAAATAAGTCTTACAAATACCTCCTTCTCTTTTCCATGACTTCCATTAAGAGGAAGAGAAAATTACAATACTATATCCCCTCTGGTAAATAATGTCAGATGTTGTGGGAATTTGCTGATAATTTTCCAATTTTAGGAAAAGCAGAAAAAAGAGAATGACCCTGAGTCAAGGCATTTTCCAATGATGACTAGTTTACTTGATCTATCCTACATTGCCAAACTTGGGATAGTTTTAAAGTTGAAATTATAATAAAAATCCATAAATACTACGCTGTCTTCAAGAATACAGCAAAATCTGCTCTATATACTGCCTTTCTAAGAGCTCTCCCTTAGAGCAACTTAGACACCCCTCTGTTTCCTAAAGGGTGAGGAGGGCATGCCATCACTAACAGATGACATACAGCCTGTACTTCTCTCTAAACCGCCATACTCTTTTCTAAACATAAGAGAAAACTCTCTTATTATACAGATTTAGCATAACCTGTAACACCATCCATCTTTCTCCATCTCTCACATATTGTTCTAGTTTGCTGTCAATGAAAATATGCTGATGTGAAATTGTAAAATACAAACGGGGCCTGGAGTATTTAAGCATTGTCAGTCTAATATTGCTACAAAGCCACAGAGACTCAACATATCCCAGTTTCTACCTTCATGGAAGTACTATGATTTTGCATTAATTTCTTTTGGAAAATTATTCATAGGGATTTCTTTGCCTCCAGATGGATTCTGTCTGCTCACTCTATTAATATCTCCTAATGTTGGTCAGTGATTTACTGAAAAGTTTCCGGTTTACCCTAATTTTAGCTCTTCTCTTTTACCCTAGTGCAATCATCCCTTCTGTGTAATAAAACAAAATAACATACCTTCATAATGACACCTGACAAGAACTTTTCAATGTATTGGAGTTCATGGTAGAAAAGCTTCTTGGGAAGTTCTATACAACCTCTGAGTAAAATAAGTTACTTAATAAATTAAGTAACTTTCATCCCTATACACACTGTGTTGATTTGTAGCTAATTAGATATTTATTATCTATTATCTTTATTATTTTGTAACACATTAGATATTTATTGAAACAAATCAATTAGATAATGCATGTGCATTGATTGGAAAATGTACACGCATAACTCATAAAACAGAGAAGCAAAGGAGTAGAAGGGATATATCTGTGGTGGGGAATACATTTAAATGCAGGAAAAAGAAACTCAGAATAAGAAGAAAGATGTTATTTTAAAGTATAATACTTGTCATTTTGATGGGAGAAGACACTCATCACAATTAGATTCATTGCAGCTGAAAGATTTGATAGGAATTCACCATGATCTAGTTTAAGGTAATATTTTTCTGATTTGGTATTTTTAACTGTAAATGAACTTCTGTCAGAAGGGTTCATTATTTCACCATTATTCTACCTTTAATAACACAAATTTGAAAGATTTTTCCCCTCTTCTTGATTATTTACTTTCTGGGTGTTCTTCATTGTCCACTGTTCTGTGCTTCAAACTGTTCAGTCTTATTGGACAGAATGCAATAAAATGAATAGGCACGAGCCAGTGGTGCTTTGGAAAGTTGCCACTGAAACATTTGTTTTATATTTTTGTGCTGCCATCTTGAGTACAAGTATTAAAACTACACTTATTGTGTACCCGAGAACCGGGCCTTTGCTTTCTTCCTTTAACACATCATCTTGCATGCTTGAATGTGGGATTCAAGTAAAGCCAAATTCAATCAACTGTGCACTTTATATACAGGGATGTAAGTGAGTAAAGGCAACCACATCATCTGTGATGATTATTCAATACTGCCAAAACATCACATTGAACAAAAAGAAAGCAGTACAAGACATTAAGATGTTTCTTTGCCATGTTTCTCTTCACCAAAACCCAGGAAATAGAACATTTAAACATTATTAGTTTTCTTTTTCAACATGAAGATGTTTTTGTATGTCTCTGAACTCCAGGAATGTGACAAGAAAACACAGGTTGATAAGTACTGAACATTCATTCCCCTTTATTTTCATAGTCTCACATTTTACATAACACTCTGCTCTGGTCTTTTTCTGTCCTTTCCTTCAAGAATTAAGGATTAACCCCACAATGTCTAGCTTCCATTGTCCAAACTAGTTCATGATGTTGAGACTAACATGACCTGATTCTCAGGAAGATCTTAGCCACTTACTCTGCCCTCATGTCCTCATGTCCTTCAGGACACCCAGACTGCTGGCTGAGGAGGCTGAGATGGTGAATTAGTTAATTACTGCTTATCATTTGAATCTTGCTGCTTATAAGGGCCCATTGAAATGGCTGATTCTGTGTTTACAAGAACTCTTTCAGTGTAGCATGATAATGGCTGTTCATTGATAGATGTATATAAGCATAAAGGCTTACAGTCCTTATTTCTCAAAGCATTAGCTGATGGTCTATCACCTGACATACATGAATCAAGACCTTCAGAGATGGTTATAGTGATTTAATAAAGCTTTTTTCCCTTCAAGAAGCACTATTCATAAACAGATAATCCCTTTCAGGAAAAAACAAAACACAAAACAACGTAGCTATATTAAAGGAAAGGCTTGTGTACAAGGAAAAGCCATATTTTAGGACTGAAAAGATTAAAAGATTTCATCTGGCAAGTTCCCCTATTTTTTTCCAGTCAGATATAATGACAGCTTTTAGAGAATGATTGTGATTTTTGTGGTCATTCTGACTTGTAATGGAGAATAGATGAACAGAGATATTTTCTTAATCAGTCCTTCTTTACATAAGTGACACACAGAAATCAAATTATATTCTTTTCTGCTTATTTTACTTGTGATTGTGCTTAAGGCAGCACAAAATTAGGATTAGATTTTACACATATAATCAGACAATACTTGACTGAGTGGACAGAAGAGACAGATTTTATCATTATATCCTTATCCTTATATATCCTTATCACCAAAAAGAAAAGAAGAATAGAAAAATAATTTGATTACAGGTACACTAGGGACTATTGAAAAAGCTTCCCAAAAGAAGATAACAAGTATTGTCCTAAAAATATTTGGTGTCAGGTTTACAGTGATGGGTCAGATTTAAGTACATTTCACTGTACATCGGAATCTGTGGCACACCTTCAAATACTCTCATCTTTAATCCTTTAATTTCAAAGTGATCTTTTTTCATTTGCTTTCTTTTTTTCCTGTTTTTTTCCCACCTGCCCAACTACAGCAGCGGAGGAGGAGGAGGAGGAGGAGGAGGAGGAGGAAGCAGCACCTGGATGCCCAGGGGAGGCTGTGACACCCAAGAAAAGCCTGGGATGAAGCAGGCTCCAGTCGAGATCGCTGGAGCAATGGAGAGAGAAGCCCACAGTGGAGCAGGTTTGCTGGCAGGATTTGTGATGCCATGGAGGGGCTCATGCTGGAGCAGTCTGCTCCTGAAGGATTGTACCTTGAGAAAGGGACACACACTGGAGCGCTTTGGGAAGAACAGCAGCACATGGGAAGGACTCACATTGGAGAAGACCATGGAGTCTTTCTCCCCCAGAGGAGGAAAATAAAGTGAAGCATTGTCCCCCAGAGGAAGGAGCAGCAGAGAGCTGTGATGAGCTGACCACCGTTCACATTCCCTGTGCTGCTGCAGGGAAGGAAATAGGCAGCTCAGGAATAAAATTAAACCTGGGAAGAAGGGAGGGGTGGACAGAAAGTGTTTTGGTTTTATTTCTTATTATCCTGTTCTGAGTTGATTGGTAATAGATTAATTTTCTCTAAGTCTGTTTTGCTCATAATGGTAATTGATGAGAGATCTCTTCCTCTTCCAATCTCAACCCATAAACATTTAACTATATTTTCTCTCCCCATCTAGCTGAGGAGGCAAGTGACAGAGCAGCTTTGATGGACACCTGGCAACCAGCAAGGGTCAACCCTTAGCAATAAGGAACCTTAGAATGAAAGGGGAAGGTGCAATTCAAGAAGAAGCTTAGAGATGTCAATTTAAGCGACCTATATATCTGTTTTCAGCATGTGCTGCAGATCCAAACCAGAACATTAAGGTCAAATTAGTGAAACATCAGGTGGAGTGTGTCATCTACACTGACAATGGTGGCAATATCCCCCCTGGTGAGAGTTGGTGAGGAACAGAATCCAGCTAACCCCCAAGAAAACTGCCAGACTATGCAGGATTAAGTCAAATCCTAGACTTCTACTTACATATAGACTCTTTAAGTGACCCAACAAAGCTGCTACACAGATTTGTTCATAGTACTTTTCCCCTGTGGAAGCAGAGGCTAGGAAGTTTTGGAAAGTGGAGTCGTATTAAAACATGCTGTCTGAAATGTTCTGAATTACTTTGCTCAGTACTATACATTTCCAAGAGTAAAAAAGCAGTATCAAAGGTCACCAAACAAAATGGAAAACGAAGCTAACAAAACTGAAACACTAAACAATATCTAAATCCTCTTCAAACAGAGGGAGCAAAGGAATAATTTTCTACAGGGTAGGCCTCCACAGAAAAAAAGATGTACACAGATATTAAAGCCATTATTCTCTGCAGGACATCATGGAAAGGTTAATAGTGAAAATGCAGGTTGTCATGCCCTGAGACTGCATTATCTGCTCTTTCTTTATATGCCCTTAACTTTCATTTTTGCTGTGGAAAAATTATGTAGATAATGGGGAAATGAGAAGGAACTATAATTAAAAAAAAAAAAAAATTCTGTCTAATTAGACTATGTAAAACCCAATTATTATGTTTTATATAAAACTAGTTTAATTACAAGTAGTTTTCTTTCTTTACAAATGTGAGAAGTAAGCTCACCGGTGTGATCAAAGAACAATGTTTGTGGAATCTGTCATAGGAGAGGAGCTGTTAAACATGAACGCTTTCTTAAGGTAAACTCTCATCTGACGTTTAGGGGACATTCAATTCCTGGAAAACTCAGCAACTCTACTGCCATTCTGAAAGGAGTGCGGGGCTCGCCATCGTGCCGTGCTGTGGTGCAGAGACTCTTGATGGTGCTGTTGTACTGCAGAAGCAGCAGCCCTGGGAAGCTGCTCCAGCTCAGGCTCTGCAGCCGTGGGCAGGAGGGCAGCAAGACCCTGGACTCCTTCACCCCACGGCCAGCGCTGCCGTCTGATCAACACATTGACCAACCCATATGCTACAGACCCCGCAGGAACAAGGAACAGTTTAGGCTTAGCTTGAAGCCATTTAAACACACCCACTGCCGTGAGTGCAGTCGCAGGCAGTTGGACATGGCTTCAGATTAAGGCATCCCAGGTATCACAGTGCACTGGTAACTGATGCTCAAAAATGTGAAGTTCCTGTGAGCAGCACGTCCAGTAAGATCTCTCTGGAATTTGCTTTATCTCTATGTCTACTCTGCCAGATGACAAGATCCATAATTTTTCTAAGTCATCGCCACCCACCCTCCTTTTTCACATTGGGTGGTAAAAAAAGGTGAGCAAAGGTTTAAAGCAGAACATACAGGTACCCAACCAGCTAGCTCTGATGTTTTGGATAATGTGTATTAGATGCTCTTGTGTTACAATCTCACTCTGCACATGCACAGAGGTCAGACACAGGTCTGAATTTTCACGCTTTTGGATACCTTGTCTTGCACTGAACTGATCTCCATTTCCTCAGAAGTCATCATTAATACATAAATGACTGTGAGCAAAAAGGTACCTGGTTTACCTCACCAGCTGCTCACTTGCTAGCATGTTCCTCCTAACCAGGGCTCTAGACCTGAGCAGGTCTGAATACATCCTTCTACATTTAATAAATAATTGATAGTAAGGCCTGGACTATGGTTGCCAGACTAAAGCTTAATCCAGATAAAAGTGAAGATAATGTGAGATTGTGACAAGATAATGGAAAATCTGGAAATAATTTCTTTTATTTTACGATATAACAGTAGATTATTTTACTTGAAGTCTAGGTAGCTACTTGATCATTCTTAGATGGCCTTAGATGACAAAAGTTCCTCTAAAGACCTCTTTATCTGTGGCTACTTTTGGAATAAATCGTGTTCCATAATATGATTAAGGCAAAATCAAGAAATACTGTGGGCTGTTTAGTCAGAAAGCCTGGATCCTTTGTTTGAGGACACATTTAAATTTCTTTAAATATTTTTTTCATACCAAAAGCTGCAGTTGTGAGGTAGAGGTAGCACCAGATTTATTTGCAGGTCAGACTTCTAACCTCTTTCTGCCCTAGCCAAACACAGAGTTTATCCGCCCCATCAGTTTTAATCTGCAATTCCTACAGCGGCGTGTGTTGTATAGTTGGTCTGTATTGTAAAACACAACTCCTGTGAATAGTATGGTTTACACTTTCAATCTTAACCTGCAGTCAGTTAAATTTTCACACATTGTCAAAAGAAGCCACCACAATGGAAATAAATTCCCAGCAGCAGCACCCTATATAGACACGATTGCCTTTGTTGCTTTAAGCACAAATAAACTTCCATAGTAGACACTTTAATTTACTGGAGTCCAATATCTAATTCTAGCAGCAGCCACTAGGAGATATTTCAACGCATAAAGAATCCCTTAGTCTGTGTGAATTACTGCAGAAAGAAAATAGACTTGCAGTCCAAATACTTTTAGAGACTTTCCCTGAGAGAGTGCTTTATTGTCCAGAGGGCAGTCAGGGAATCAAGCAATCAAACTAAAAATCACAGAGCACCCAAGGGAGGCAGAAAGGGAACACACTCTTTCTAACCCCGCTTCCCTTTTCTTTTATAATCCATCTCCCAGCTATTAGGGCTGGGTTCTAGTAACCCTCTACTAATTGAATGCTGTTATCCACTATATTGCCCAGAGACGAAGTTTCTTTTCAGTTGTAAAGATTTTTACAGTCACAAGTTTTTCAGCTTTTCTAGAATTCTGTTATATAATTTTGATAAAAATATTTTCTTTGTTTAAATCTAATGAGCATAAAATGCTCATTTTCCCCAATTTGCTTTCTTTCTGTTCACATCACTAAACCGTTTTTTCAGGCTAGACTTGATCCCACCTGACACTCTTCCTACCTTTCCTTTAAATTCCTTCCTGACCAGGGCTTTGCAATGAAGAAAGAAAATAAGGAATGGATAATAAAACTCCTCTGAGCAGTTACCTAAATTCTGAGTTTTACAGCTTATGAGGGAAGGGTTCTGCGTACTACAAAGTTTGTACAGAAATATTTGCAGCATCAATGACATTGGTGGTTTTGCAGATTGCTGGGGAAAAAAAAAACCAAGTACAGCAATCTTTTTCTTTAATCTGACATAGCTGAGTACAGAGCCTTTACTTGGGATTGTATACTTAAAATGAAAAGGAGTTTTAAAATTAAAATTATAGAAAAAATGCAAAAGATATAAAACATCCTCAGTTTATTGGCATAGAGTTTCTTTTTATTACTAACTATGTAAATATACCTAAGTGCAAGTATATAAGTACAGGATTTCATGTTTCCTTATGTTAAAAATATTTTCAGTTCTATTGCTATAAAAAGGACTGAAATTCTTCGGAAGATAAACCTTAAATGTATGAATACTAATTAATAATTACAGTAAGTGTAGTTTAATATCGTAATAATGAAATGCACAAACCACAGCTACAAAGATTATGTAACAAGTGAAAGGTTTCATTGGCATGTTTTCTCATGCCATTGCCTCCGGTTTAGACTTGACCTAGGTTCCCAAAGGGTTTCTCCAGCTCTCCTTTGCTTTCTGTTATATTGGATTTTCCCTTTTCCCCATCTGTGGATGAAAAGCAGTCTCAGAAAATGGCTGCTTAGCCCCAGGTTAGAGCTGCAGCTCTCCTCTGAAGAAACAGAAATCCCTCAAAAGACACTGGCAAGAAATTGGAGCCTTTATCAGCGCTGACATTTCACTTCTCCAGATGCACGACTTGCTGGTGGTTTGCTCCTCCAGCTGCTGACTGGAGACCGACCTTGCTGGACACCTACCAGGGCTCAAGAGGAGCACCTAGCACAGAACCATGTTATACACATCATATAACAGAATTCTGTCATTCCGTCATTCTGTGATTTACAATTCATCTGACTTTGCTGATGGGTTTAAATTTGGTCAAGAAGCAGCTATGTACACTACCTGAAATGTTTTAATGATTTAAAAAGTTGCTTTAAATATCCTGGCAGCTTTGGGGAGCTAATCAACCAAATGACATTGTGATACCTTTGCAACTAACCATTTTCTCAATAAGCCAGGTGGATGCTTTTGGGTGGTGGACCTCTTAGGAGTGTCAGCTGCAGTTTCCCTAGTGCCCAGTCTCAGCTAACTTTAAAACCACCTTGTGTCAACCATTTCCTTTGTTTCCTCACTTTTCTTTGTTCTTTACCTGGGGTGCACACAACTCCTTAGAGCCCCTGTGCAGGGACAGTGAAACTGTATCCCCCTATGGCTCCGCCAACAGCTCATGTTGGTCTCTTGGACAGAGTAAGAAAGAAACAAAAAGAGGAAAGGGCAAACCTTTCATGATTTCAACTCTACCAGAGGTGCAGGAAGATGGGTGTAGTTCGTGAAATGGAGGCCAGGACCAGGTCATGAAGGCTGTCCACGTGCCCTGGTGGTATCAGCCTCAGTGCAAACTGTAGATGTTGTGACCCCATAAATGCTTTATCAGGCAATTGAATTAATGAGAAGTAAACAGCAGTAGTGACAAGGAAAGGCAAGTTTTCCTTTCCTGTACACCCTCAGTTAGAAAATTTCAATTTCTTAAATGACAGCCCTCTTGCAGATCTTTACCTTTGTTACAATACATTGCTTTATTGGGGGACAGAGCTGCACCTCCCTTTCCAAAGTCTGTTTGAGTTTGTGTTTTAGGCTGGCTTTTGAAAAACAAAAGGATAAATTTCAAAAAGTGTTTAGGGCTTCTTTCATTTAATTACCAAATCCTCCCCCCAAAAAAACCCCAAACCTAAAAGCCATCCCCAAAACCCCAACAAAAGAAACAACTAATGTTCTCACAAGGAAGGTTTATCACAGATTTCAGGACAAGGCAGAGGCAGGTCAAGTGCAAGTGCTTCTGAAAATCCTGTATGAATATTTTGGTACTTGCTGCATGTGTCTGCCCTGCACCATTCAGGGAATATTCACACAGGGCTGTTGTCTCAATAAGAAAAGTGAGAAATAAGAGGAGCACCTGAAACTATATTGGTGCAGTGACAAAACACGGAGTATCATTGCCATGTGCCTGAAATCTGTCAGCCAGAACTGCAGCTGGGGAAAGATCTGTTGTCCAATCTTATACAATGAAATCCAATTTTACTTTGGAAATTGCTCAATTTTAGGAAGCTTGGAGAAAGGATTTTTATATGCTTGCAACAGCTGTGTTTTTTTTTTTTTTTTTCCCCAAATTACCCTGGCATATAGAAAATGGTACTGAATGTGTATGAAGGGTAAGTCATATGTGTCCAGTGTAGACATATCAGACCTTCTGAGTCTGTATTTGATGTGTGCCTGTGCAGATTGAATCAGCACCATGAACACAGACTCTGAATGGAATGGCACATTGCTGACTCATGTCAGAAAATAATTCAAAATACTTACACTTTTCAACAGATGTGGTTGAGACTTCTTTAAATTTACGTAGGGAAACCCAATGGGCTCTCCAAATCTTCTGAGTAGGCACAAACCAGTGCCTTCCCAGTGTTACAGGTATACTATTTGCTGCTATCTATTTCATCATGCCTAAATAAATGGCTTCCTCTGTGGGGTTTTTATAGGCTGGAGGTTTATGGATGACAAAGATCTGGAAACCAAAATACTATTTAGGTTAGGTTGTTGCTAGTTGAAGGTGGGAGGAGCACAGAGGAGTTAATTTATTCATGTGGAAGCACACATAATCTTAAATTATGGTGGATATTTCTGAAGCCCTAGGTAAAGGCTGGGGGAGAAAAAAAAAAAAGTAAGGCTTTGCATTTACAGAGGCCCTATCTTATATGCTTTGTCTTGTATGCCTGAGCATGTGCTTTCCCAGGTTTATTGAGCCCCTTGAGGGGTTATTGCTTCTCTGGCTAAAGCTGAGCTTCACCTGTTGCCCTCAATGCAGTGAGATGTTGGCTGAAACCTTCTCTGGCCCCACCTTGCCGCTTTGGTAGCATCCTGTGATCCACAAGAACTTCCTGGGTAAGAAATGACGTAAGGCAAGTAATTCAGGAAATTCCTGGACATTTGACTTCCTTTCATTTTATGTAGAAAACCAGATGTGCTAAGAAGCTCACTCCAGTGATGATGGTTGCATTATAATGAATAAGATACTTAACTCAGTAAAGAAGAAAAACAAAATTAAAAAAAAAAAAAAAGGTTCTCTACTGTGTTAGTTGTTGTAATTATCTGGCTGTAGAGTCAAAAAGGATCTTGTTCTGCCCCACTGGAGCCTCTGGAAAAGTGGATGGCAGGCAGAAAGCAGCCTCAAATATCACTCTACATTGCTCTAGGGATATTGAAAAAAGGAGTTAGTGCAAAGTAGCAAATATAATGAAATTTATACCAACACTGAATTCTGCCAACTTTCCTGAAAAAGAGAGAGGTAAATGTAAAGAGGTCCCAAGATTAATACATAAATCTTGAATACATAAAAAGTAATACATAAATCTTGAGTTACATAAAAAGCTCAAAGAATAGGCTGTAAAAAGTATAAGCATCGAATATTGTTTGACTGATTTCCACATCTAGTTAAATTATTAGTAGATAAAATTGCCCTGTCTGTAATCTTAGCTACAGAAAGACAAAATTAAACTGGAAAAAAAAGTTCCCATAGAAAGAAAAACAAAGAATTTTTTATTTTAAAGTACTGCCTTGTTTTCTGTTCAGTCAATGAGAAGGACATACAAACTTGTTACAAATCTTTTTAAATGGAAAGGTGAAATTGAGGTTGATACTGCCCCAGATTTGGGAACCAAAATCAAATGCTGTTGTGTGACCCAAGTCCAGAAATAGGAAGAAGTTTTTTTTTAAGGATTTACTACATAAACTTTCTCAGATGCTTAGTTCAGTAGAAGTTCTGGTAATTACCAGTACGGTTGTTTTCATGGGTGACATGAAGAGCAGAAGACTGTTACTTCTTTCCAATGGAAACTTCTCATTTAATTTTTCCATCCACATAAAACTGGTGCTTTACATTTTTGGGCTGATCAGTAAGAACCTGGGCAAGAACCAGCTGTTAAATGCATGTAGATGTGCCTGAAGTTTATTTTCTTTGGGAGCAGCAGAGTGCCGGAAGAGTCTGCCCAGAGAGATTGTGAAATCTCTTTTTCTGGAGTTATTAAAAACCCACCTGGATGTGATCACTGCTCTAGGTGAACCTACTTCAGTAGAGGGTTTAGACTTTATGATCTCCACGGGTCCTTCCCAAACCCAAGCATTCTGTGATTCTGTTGTCTTCTTTGGATATTTCATCCTACAGCTTAATTGGAAGCTTTTCTATGAAATCTTCTGAATAATATAGTAAACATACAAATGGTGAAATCAAAGCAAGACTTGGAAATGGATGTGAGATTTCAGTGATAAAAATATTGTGTCTGTTGGTAAGATTACCAACAATTACTGATTTCTTACACATCAAAATGTTTGTGAAACTGAAAGATGCTACCAATCCTTATTTCTCTTCCACAGGTTTATCTGAAAAAAAAAAAAAAACAAAAAAACAAAAAAGCCTTCTTATGGCTTAATTTCTGCTAGAAGAGGGGTTAATTTCTGATTGTTAATACTGAATTATATAATTCTATTACAAATCTTTCACTGACAGGGATTTCACTAATGAGTGACTTATGAAAACCCAGTCTAAGGAAATAACAGCACTTAGAACAGCACTTAGAAACCTTGAAATCTAATGTTCTCACACTAACAACAGCAAAAGAAAGAATAAAGAAAGTGCATCTGTAGGACAGATATCAAGTGTCAAGCTCAGACTAAGTTTGATGCTTAGAGGCTTTGGATCTTGGAAGAGTGTGAAAGAACTGTGAAAACTGTTTGGTCTGAAGCTGTTTTTTCCTATATGACATATTAATTTCACAGATTTTGATGAAGTTATTCCAGATTTGGATGCATGTGATGTTTAGAACATGGCCTGTCTCTATCCTTTCTTCAGTATTCTGTTATTCAGTTTGAAAATATGGCAGTTTACTGGATTGAACTGATTAGAAGTGTCTGTAACTCATATGAATGAGAGTGAATTAGGTAGAAACTTGAAACTGCTGACATCAGTAAAGTCTTGGTTGACTTCAGTCTGTTCTAAGCACACACAATAGAAACAATTTAGATATGCAAGAAAAATAACTGTAGAAGATGCATTGATTTGCTAGTAAAGTCTAGCCAAGACTGGATGTCAGCATGGACACATTTGATGTTGTAACATGGGCTTCTTAGAAGATGTCAAAGGTGCTGATCTCTACAGGTGATCTAATTGGGAGCTACGTTTTGCTTCTAGATAATGCAGCCTCCTCTGTGAGTACTTACAGGCTGATTCTGGGGCTTTATTTTTGGGAATTAAGAAACAATTAGACATTACCAGGACTAGGCAAAAATCCCTAAGCATGTGCTTGAAGATCTTTATGTTTAAAATAAATATTTGCACAGAAAAGGGGACACATTAAAGTGTTTTTTGATCTAGTCATGACTACCTGATTCTACAAACCTAGTGTAACAATCCATCTCTTATGGTAAAGATATATCTGGAAAAATATTAATTTAAGTTGTTTTTTGAGAACAAAGCAGATTATTTAAAGTACTTCTCTATATACTACTCTTTACAAAGTCCCAAATACCTAATTTTGACTGATTTTGACTTCTGGCATTTATTTCCATTGAATAGGTGGAATGATGTGCAAATGTTTACATCTGACAGATTTTTAAAAGCTCAAATCGTGTCTCTAATTGCATATGTATTATTTTTCAGTCTAACTGCATGATTTTTTAAATATTGTGCACCCTTGAAATGCATAACTAATTTTACATTAACTTTTTCCTCTTTTCTTTTTCTAGTATTACAAATAATGGCTTCCATAATTATGAATTAAAACAAAGTTTGTATGCTAGCTAATGAATTAATAATACTTACAAATCTACATTTATTACATGGATTGCCAAGGCCTTTTGTCTCAGTTGGAGCTATTTCTTTCTCCACAGGAACACTTTTTTGCTGCACAGTATTTATTACCAACATTACACAAACATTCAATAAAATATGAGAAGTAAAAAAGTACAAGGGCTATATTAAAAGGGTGCTGTTCAAAAATCTAAACCCCATTGGAAGTGGCAAACAAAGGCATCCAGTCAGCTCCATCCTACAGCAGATGAGTAAAATATTAGTTGCAGGTGCTCAGCTTTTCAGCGTGTCTCTCAGCCTGATGTGTCCCTTAAGAGGCAATGGCACATATTGCTGCACATGTTCAGTGGCTCTACCTTTGTGCTGCAGTTCTTTACTCTGTAAAATGTTCTTCTCAGTACACAAAAGCAGCTGCTGAAGAAACTGCTTCAGACCGAGAGTGAGAGAACTGATGGCAGGATCACTAAGCAAACTCCAGTAGAGATTGAGAGAACAAGACAGTGAACAGACACCGAAGGAGCTTCTGTGAAAACCAAAAATATCAGCATTATTGCCTGTCATCGAACCCCAGGTGAGATTGAAAAGCTACTGAAGCCTTTTTGGCTGTAGATATATGGACCTGAATTATGCTTGACTTGAAATGGTTCACCTTAAATTAAGAAAAATAATACTTTGCAGAAATTACATCAAAAGCTTTTTCTATTTTCTTTGATGCATCAGTGCTGATTTTTTACCCTTAGAAAAAAATAGTAATGGAGGGATTTATCTGTATCTTTTGAAAGTTTCATTGCTCAATGTTTTATTAAATAATTAAAAATTCCAATGGACAGAGACTTCAGGAATGTCTATAGCTGGCTAAATTACCCAAGCACTACATCAGTGCCTCCTGAAAATGGTGGCAGAAAGCCAAATGGATAAAAATGGATGCTTGGCTACTTAATTTACTTATGTTAAAATACATTTTATTGTAATCATTTGTAGTGAGAGATTTAGCCTGGAAGAGCCCCAGAAACTTCATGCGAAACATGCACAGCTATTTCTGTTGGTGCTTTATTTCAGGCAAGGGTTTTTTGCATTGCTCTAGCCATGCAGCAATCTGTAAAGGGAACCTACTCTGATACAGTTTGAAAAGTGCATTTTGTACTTGGCTCTCCCTTTGATCGAATTAATCTGGTCTTTTTTGTAGTTCTAAATGAGGCCTATGGGCTGACAATGTAGCTGTTTAAAGGGGATTTTAGGGGATAATAGCCAATGCAAATAGTGCCATGAGAATGGCAACTTGCTTTTGCACTTTCAATCACATAATAACAGCAAAGAAAGCTTTTAAAATGAATTGAAATTTTGTGGCTTGCCATCTGGGATTATTTGGGGAAACAGTTCTGAATACTATGGTTGTGTAAAAGAATGGTACTATGGGACACTCTTAAGCTGACATGTTTCAGATGGCACCCTTATGCTAACTGCTGCAAAGTTGGCTAGCATTTTTTTTTTATTATTTTCTTTCTTCTGGATTATCTGCAAAAAATTCTCTTTGCTGGTATTTGGGGCTGAAAAACTTTTCTATTGTTAAAGAATTCAATTCAAACCCCTTGCAGCTGCTGATCCCTTTATTGTTCCAAACGTTATGTATACGCGTCTCAGATGAATGTAGCCAAGCCTTTTAGTGCCTTAATAGGTGTCTGTATAAAGGTCATTTATTCTGCAGTACTTGTTTTAACAAAAGTTTATACACAAACAACAACTACAGCTAAAACATTCACATTAATCAATGCTCTCTGCAGTGTAAAATGCAGAGAGAAAAAACCTAAGTGGAGAAAGTATGTCCAAACATGAGATTTCTTTCCATTTTTAACTCTAAAGCAGCATATATTTTAGACTCCATCACCAGAAACCGAAGGAAAAATAGTTTCAAAGCTATTCTGAGCAAGTATTGATAATTACAGATTTTTCAGGACAAATGTAGTTCTGATGAGGTCACTGAAAGTTATAATATGCAGGGATCAGTGAATATGTTATATATATATATATATATATATATATATATATATGAGTTCNGTTCTCCTTTCCAATTAGTTTTGGAACTGAGCTTTAGGCTAGCCAGCACCTTGACATTTCAGTTGGCATAGTTGCCTTTCTTTCTCTTCCTATTCCTTTTGTCTTAGCTCCAACTGGCTGCCCTTATAAATGGTCCTTGAGGAATAAGGGTGCATATCAGATGTTTCAGATGAGAAGAACTGAGTACACTTCTCTGGCAAAAAAAAATTTTCTTTTTATAGAAATATTAAAATACCATCTGTAAGTTTTAGGAATGTAGGTCATGTCTATGGAGAGTTTCAATTTGAGGTTATGACAGATGTTGGATGGTAAATTAAATATTTGGCTCCAAGTCTGTAAATCAACTTGGTTCCATCGACTTCCCTGCAGTTAGTTTTGCTGACACACATGTAATGAGATCAGATTTTGACTATCTAACTACCTAGTTGAGCTCAGCAGAATATAAATCCATCAGTGATATGAGGATGAGGCTTGTCAGGAAAATAATGTGGAAACTATGTTGGGGACACATAAAGAGCAGGACCAGAGAAGCCCAACAGCTTGATCTCTGATAGAGGGAAATAGAGAAAAGAAAAAGTAGAGAAAGATGTATTTCCTTCTTTGCTGTTTAGTATTTCTTCATAATTCTTGGGAATAATAGATTATGCTCTGATCTCTAAATATGGGGTTTTAAAATGTATAACAATGAACTTATTCATGTTGCTGAGAGGCCAGGGGCATTGGTGTATACCACTCCACTCCACCGTGTCAAGATTTACACATGGATTGTAGTTACTCTGTACTAAAAAACTTTAAAAATCAATTGTTACAGCAGAGGTTTGTGAAAAATTGACATGTTACACTGTGTTGATCATTTGATCTACTGCTGTGGGCTCTGCCAGCTAGATGAGGACTGCTGTGTCAAGGATTGCAGTGCCCTATGTCTCCAGTCAGACTCCAAGCTAGCAGGGCTCAGTTACTCTAGGATATTACCACTGCTGCAGAGACAGGCTGCCTGTGGCTGCCTCACACACAACTTGAGAGAGTGTCACTTCTACTTTGCAGTTATATCAAAGCAGTTGGAAAGTTCAGTGTTGGGAAAATTGTTGAACTGTGTGCCTCAGAGCCAACACTGTTAATCTCATGGATAAGTACATACTGCTCTCGCTGAAGTTTCCAGGTGGTCTTCAAACCAGTCACAAATATAATGTATTGTAATAATCCCATTTGGCAACAGCACAGACCCAGCTAACAGTGGCTAGTTCTTCATCCAAGAAAAATGACTGCAATTTTGCCAGAGAAGACCAGGTGCCAATGCACTTGACTATTGTGATGACTGATCAAAATCCCGTATCAGAAAATACAAATCCTTCTTGCTTCGGCAGGTAAATCCTATTGCTATAAATATTCTAAATATTCCATCACAACAGCACAGTAATTCTGTGGGAGAGATACAGAATAGCCATGGCATGACACTGCAGAATCCACAAGTAGAGCAGGAGGGATAGGGAATGCTATTATCAGAAGTGGAGGGAAAAATTTCCTCCTTGCAGTAAATACAGCCATAATTAGACTAATAGAACATAAGGAACTGATAAAAAAAGCAGAATGAGCTGTCAGACACAGAGGTTTCCTACATGAGAAACAATTTTCTACTAAGTTCATTCCACCCAGAAAGGTGAGGAGCAGTAGGCAGTGTCCATTACAGAAACAGCTGCTTGGCTGATCAGTGTTCTGTTGCACTGAGAAGTAGCAGGCCCTGACCAGCAAAGCTGCTGCCATGTGCAGAAATTCTGGGAAGGCAGCACCTTGAGGGAATTCATGCCACTTGGTAAACATTATTAATCTATTTTAAGTCAGGCAAGGGGTCCATCAAGAGTGTTAACTATATTCATTGTTTAGGATAGCTTAATATAAGAACATTCACAAAACAATTTGATTTTTCTGAAAAAGGTGAAATGTTTGTAGGATACTATCATGCCTGTATCAGGTCCAATTTAATAAAATGAGGAATCAGTCAAATATCTAACTGGCTTTTGCAATGTATCTGCAGCCAAGTCTCCAGCTATTCTTTTACCTTTCACTTCAAACTGCAGACCTGATCTCATGAATCTCAGATAATTACTCTTCAGTGCGGGCTTTTTCCTGCTTTTTAAGGAATTCTGTTGCTTCAATTTCTACCATATTCATGACTGCAAAGTATGTGCAGAATATGTGTTTGCATCAAATTAGTCTTAATATTGCATGATGCAACAGGTGTAAGGACAAAATGCATCTCTGCTACCCCTGAGTAACACCTACAGTCCTTCAGCTCCTTCCTCACTAAATCATCTATAAGAGACTTTATGGTAACTACAAACCAATACTGACATTTAATATTATATTCTGAAATAATAATTGTGAGTTAAAGGCTAGGATGACCAGTAACAAAAGAAAAAGTCATAGATCATGAAGAAAGCTGGTCATTTGAGCAAAAGTTTAAAATAAGTAAGGTTAATAACATCACCAAGTGCTCAGAAATGTGAGTTTACTGGTTGGTGACAGGAAACTTTTTAAATTGCTGAATGATCTACAATAAGAAAGTTGCATTCTTGTGTATCAACTCACACAATATTCTCAATCTTTGAGAGCACTCTATTCTTCCTGATGCAGCAAAGCTAGTAATTATAATATAAAAATAGCTAAATACCCAGGATATATATAATTATTTTGTCATTCACAACACGATTATTTTATTTCAGTATGAACTGTGCATTTTGTCTTTAACACAGTACTTGCATAATTCCTTTACTAAAACCCCATAACCTCAAACTCAAAACCCTGTGGCAGTAATTGTGGTGAAAGCTTTTACACAAAAGACTTACACTAAGTTGTTTGTAGTGTATTGGAGGAGTTTGCAGGCTCTGTAAGAACTGAAAAAGTCCCAATATTTTCAGTGGTTTAATCTCTAGATTCTCTGATTAAATTCATAGATAAATTATGACTGCAGCTGTTTCACAAACATGTAGAAGTGCATGGTCTCTGCACTGATAAGTGTAAAACTCTGCTAATGTTGTCAGCGTGTGTGAGGGTCTTTTCTCAGCACATAGTCCACTAGTACTTTTCAAGGGAGATGTTACTAGCTGGGTGGAGTTTTTTCAGTCTTTCCCCAGTTTAATTTGAAATATTTATTCTCCTGTGAATAAAGCTTGTTTGTTTGTTTGTTTGCTTGCTTGTTTGTTTTAATGGGCGAGGTGAGAGCAATAGGTTTAAAGTTACAGACTACTGTGATTTGGTGCAGGAATGCCATGCACCCTTGTGACTCAGAGCATCATGCTGGATCCATATCAACCAGAATATACTTACAGTAAAGATTTTTTTTTAAAAAAAAGTGATTATGCCATTCCTCTCTCACCCTTCTGTCTAACAAAATTCAGTATTTTCTTTGTCTGGTATCATTTACAGATACTATACTCTAGAACTCTGAAACAGACTGAACCACAGCAAAGAAAATCTTTCTTGAAGTCTTAATCACCTTGAATTCAGGTGAATCTTAGCCATTTTGTACTCCCTATCTCAGATAGAAGTGACTGGCACAGATGATTACTTCAGAATCACGACCTAGCTGGAAGGGGAAGAGCCCTGTGAGATAATCATGCTTAGATCTTATACTGAACACTTTGGCTAATCACGGTCTGCCAATCTAACTTGCTTTCTGCAGATTTGAATATCTAGGCTGAAGCTATCCCTTGTTTTCTTTCCTGTAAATACTCATCACAGTAGAGCATAAGGAACTTCTAGGAATTAGTAATGTGGTGAGGAGATGTAGTAATTTTCTTTGATCAAGACAGCATTCCTCTGAGCACAGAAGGGCACACAGGTCACAGGGAGAGTGGTGAAGCACATACATGACACAAACTGGGAACTGGAACGTTTTCTGAACTCAGATTTATGTTGGAAGAGGAAATTTTTTAATGTGCTGAAGGCTGAATTAATTATTTAACTGTTGAAAAGGAGCCTACCAATCACCAGACAAGTAAAGACGACACTATTGTGACCTTGAATGACTACAGGATTTGCTGCCAGTTCAATTTAGTGTTAAATTTGTCGCTGATATTGGTTCTTTCCAAAATTGTTGGAGCCATACAGTAGAAAACACAGGACACATACTGAAACATTGCTTCTTAGGACAGCAAGAGTTTAGATGGCTATTACTAACGTGTCACTTTGCTTCACTAAGTACACTCTAGATCAGAGTCATGAAAGTTTGCTTTGTCATTAGGCGCTGAACTTGGAAAGCCTCAGTTCTTAAATCACACATCTTTGTTCTGGAGTGTAATTATAGTAGCCGATTATAGTAGTTAGTCTTTATTATCTGTGAGGGCAACCAGTAGGGCAGTAAAGAAGCTTGTTGTTATGCTAAAAAGCAAGCAGATCCAGTTGCTTCTTTGTTTTTCTCTAAGCTTACCTCTTCTTCTAGCAATTCCTCATAAAAAAGCTCAGCCCACTGCTAGGATAAGAGGGATGACACAGTACAACTTCATTCTTCACTCATCTCACTTTTTTATAGGAAGAGAGCACTGGAAAAGATACCACATCAGTTAGTTTGTTCTTAGACAGCTTTCATTGAAGCTGCTGATGTCCTGAAGATTGGTATTTCATTTCCATGTTCCGTCTTACCCTTAGAGTGATCCAGATGGAAAAGCTTTTGTTTTTAAATTACAGGAAGTCTTTCCTGCTTTGCAGGATGCATTGCTCACTGCAGTTGACATGGGATCTCAGGAAACAGTCTCTAGAATGCAATATGTGCTGGTTTGTGTTTATTTTTTGGAACTCTTGTTAGACATCAGCTGCACATGGATATCAGCAGATATGGATATCTACTTCCAGAAAGACTGGGCATCAAATCTTCACCTTTTGTCTTGCATTTGGTTCTCCGTATCCACGTGACTTACAAATGGAGTTGTAGGTGTACTAATTTAGATTGAACTCTTGTATCTTCTGAAAAAGTAGGACTTGTAAAGACGCTGTCACAGTTTGGCACACTTGTTACCAACAGATGTCAGTGTTGTAGTGTGTTTTTATTGCCCAGGGTCTGCTCCTGCTCTGATTTGCCAGAGATGCTTTGCTTCAGATGCGTCAGTAACACACCACACACACTGATGCACATATGGCTTTGGCACATCCTGTCCTCAAGAACTGCTCAAAAAGAAGTATTTTTCCTGGTCATGCATGGTAATGAAGGCTATTTGGAGAATGTTTCATATTGAAGATAGCTAAATTAAACAAAGCTCATCTAGTGAAACAGTAATAGATAATGACAGTGTTTGGGAAGTGAAAGGAAGGATATAAAGCACTGTAAGTCTAGCTGATGGCAAAGAAACTTGAGTGCTGGCAGCTACCCTCTTCTTAAATAACTGTTAAACTTGTCTACAGTCTCTTGGTTTCATCCATCAAAGGAAAATGGTTAAGTATGTTGCTTTAAGATATTTATGGAAAAAACATTTCCTTATTTTCTGTAAATATATATATATATATATATATATATTCTTTTATTGATAGTGAAAACAAGAATCTACTCATAGAGACTTCTAAGTGAAATTAAGGCTACACGTGACAGGACTAAGATTTGCTAGATCATTTTCAAATATCAAAGCCAAAATATTTTAACAGTGGTGTCTAAACTAAAGATCTACATTCACAGTTAAGCCCATAAAAAACAGATTTATAAAGAGTGTTCATCTCTTCCTCACAAATATTTTGCCTTACTGAGTCTTCATACAACTCACAGAGCCTATGATTTGTAGCAGAAACCTGGTTTGGTACGTACATTGCTAATAGACAAGAGCAGGTAAATTCCCGTAATATCTAAGCAGAACAGTTCAGCATCTATTTCTGTCCAGAGGACTTCAGAATTCACACATTGGGTGTTCGCATATTACCCTGCCTGGCAGGGATGTTCTGAGCATATCTAGCCCACAGTGGCATCGCTGAAAGCAAAAGGTAAGGACATCTCCATTTCACATATTTCATATATGCAAGAGCAAAGACATTTCTGTTTTATCTTTTTTTCATTTTCAGGGACAAAAGAATTTTCTATTTACTTCAGCATCATATTGAAACACCTTTTGTCATTTTTAATCCCACCTGCTATGACCTATCAAGCATTTAACAATCTTCTGTTGGGATCAGTCAGGGTACTATTCATTTTTCCAGTTTTCTTACTTGCTGAGGGTACTATTCTGAAAAAAACCCATGGGGAAAGGTTTCTTTAAGATATTAAAGACTAACTTTGGAAAATCCTAGGTGGGGGTAAAAAATGGGAAGTTTTACTGGGTGTTGTGCATAAAGGCAGTATGTTTTTAGTGCTGTTATTTTCTGAACCTGAGAAGTGTGAAAGCTATAACTAAGAAAGTGTCTGACTCAGAAAAAGAAATAAGGTTTATGTGTAATAGATTATAATCTGAGACATGATTCATTTGTCACTAAGTCTTCCTTATTTATCCAGTGGTGTGATGTCAGACTGTCAGTCTCAGTTGTTCAAATACTAGAAGCTGAGCTCCCAAAGCCTTGTCTTAAAACCATGATTTAAAAGATAATGGGTTTGTCGTGGCTTTAAGCACAGCTGGAGATGTAACACCACACAGCTGCTCACTCACTCCCCCTTTTCCTCCCACCCTGGTGGAATGGGGAGGAGAATCAAAGTAAAACTTGTATGTTGCAATAAGAACAACTTAATAATTGAAAATAAGGTAAAATACACTAATAAGTGTAAATAACAATGATAATAAAAAGGAAAAAATTCCAAGTGATGCACAGTGTATTCGCTCACATCCCACTGACTGATCCTAGACCCCCTTCCTGAACCTAGATTGGTCACCCTTGAGGGTAACAGGGTAACTCCCCCCATTTATATTCTGAGCATGATGGTCTAGGGTGCTGAATATCCCTTTGGTCAATTAGGGTCATCTGTCCCACAGTGCCAGCTATGATTCCTCCCAGATTGTTTTATTTTTTAAATTTTTTTTATTTACACATCTCCTCACTGGCAGAGCATGAGTCTAGGAAAAAAATAAGTACTTGATTTAAAATAAATATGAATTAGCAAACCCCCAAAACATCAATGTGTTATCAGCACCATTCCCATTATAAATCTAAAACACAGCACTGTAACAGCTCGTGAAAAGGAATTAACTCTACCCTAGCTGAAGTCAGGACAGTATTATATTTGCAAACTTATTAAAGCTTTTCTTTGTCCCTTCAAAAAACATGATTAAAACAGTACAGGGTAAAGCAGAAAAATAAGTTATGTCCCTTCAGATCAGGATAAATTCACAAGAGTAAGATGGTGGACATCTAGCTACATTTGCCTTTTTCAGGAAAACTGTATTTGAGAGCTAAGTAATCACTACTGCCCAAGAGTTACCTGCTGCAATGTGCTGACTAAGTGTTGTATACAATAGTTATAAGGGCATAAAAGCACCTGATACTTAAATGCAGCAAAACATATAAATGCTACATGTGCTCTATTGCATTTGCCCCTTGGAAAGGAAAGGTAGACAGCCTGTTGCATGTTTGTGTAAAGTAAGTGAATTAATATCTCTGATTCAGTGCTACAGAACATGTGAAAAAGCTGAACTTGAGAACAGAAGTTGATAGCAAAGGATTTTCATTGCAATTTTTAGAATAGATGTTTTTGAAGAAATACATGAAATAAGCAGGTTTATATTGCTACTGCTGATGCAGAGCGTATATGCATTGTATGCACTAAGGAAACCATTCAACAGAAGTTAACTCGTGAGAGCCTAACATTGTTGCTAAGTTTAGCAAGAAATCAGTCACAGAAATGGTGGCTTTGTGACACACCTGCAAGTGTCTTACTGAGCTTATATAATGGCAGATGTTGCTATTTTATGTTATTGATAGAAACAAAGCCAGGATTGAACTGAAGCCAAATATCAGAGTTGCTCTGGCTTACATGAAAATCGTAATGCTTATTCAGTGGGTTGACCCTAGCCAGCAACCAAGCACCCACTTCTCTTTCCCCCTAGTATGAGGAGAAATTAGACAGTGAAAATACTAATGGATTGAAATCAAAACAATATAATAGCAAAATCTAAAAGCTGAATATACAAGGAAAAAAACCCAAGGCATTTATACACTACTTTTCAGTGCTTGGAAAGCAGAACATCAGCATGTGTAACACCATAAATACAAATGCAACCCCTTAGTCTTTCTTTCCTTGAGATTTGAGTGCTGAAAGCAATTTTATGTGGTATGGAATATCCCTTTGGCCAATCCAGGTTGTCTGTCCTGGCTTAGTCCCCTCTCAGTTTCTCACCTACCAGTAACCTACTCACTGTGCAGGAGATGTTCAGCCAAAAGCGGGATACTGTTGTGTCAACAGCACTGGTTTAGTCAGAGAGATCCAAAATGCACCAGCATATATGTTGCTATGAAGACAGACAACTCCATCACAACCAGACCCAATAGACTATCAAGA
Source organism: Regulus satrapa (assembly GCA_013396955.1). Classification (NCBI taxonomy): domain Eukaryota; kingdom Metazoa; phylum Chordata; class Aves; order Passeriformes; family Regulidae; genus Regulus; species Regulus satrapa. Next base: position 542,400 of record VWZN01007015.1, read on the forward strand.
CAGGAAATGTGGGGCATGAAGGATTAATTAGAAATTTGTGCCCTCATTTATATCTCTGCCTGCACCTCCCTCCCCTTACTATCTGCTGCTTAAAAACGTAGTGGTCTGGAGAATAAAAGGCATGGACCTCATCAATACCTGTCACACTTCTCTGACAGAAAGTGACAGAGGATTGTATACTGATTTGTTGTGACAAGACATCCTGTTTGCAGTCATCTAAATTATTTCTGCAATATCATATGTCACCCACTCTTCTGAAGAAGAATAGTAATTCCATAGGACATGCTGAAGCAAATTAAGCAGGAGTGTAGGTTCAACTTTAATAAAAAAGATGGCAACAGTGCTTGCAATGTGTCACACTTTATATGGTGTATGAAAGAAAATCAAATACCATCAGTCTTATTTATGTCACTAGAAGTTACAGACTAGACACAAAACTGCAAATGCTGAGCAAAAGTAAAATGCATCAGTTATTTTATTATATTATTGTAAGAAATTATTGTCATGGTATTAATTATTATTAAAGATGATCCACATTAATATAAAAGATAAGAAAGCATAAGTTTTATGATTTAGCAGTGGGTTTTATTTATTTTAAGGGTCCAAATACTATCTAAAGCTTTGCACAGTCCATTGGGGCATAATGCACATCATGTCTGTAGTGAGACAGTTGAATTCAGGAAAATAATTCAGGAAAATAATTTATATCATAAGCCTTTAACATGGGACTGTTTTTTAGATGACTCTGCTGGGAAATGGAATATGATGCTATCACCAATGTAATATGAGGGACTGAATTTCCTTTCTTAGAGCTGGCTGTGTCACCTAGGGCTTCCCTGATGGCACAGTGTTCAACATAGCCTTCCCCTGTTCCTAGAGTCTACCACTGGCCCTTCCAGGTGAATGTTTCTCTGAGGTTTCAAAATGCATCCTCCAAACAGAAAGAGAGCTGATCCCCTAAAATTCACATTCTAGAAAACATTTTCATTTTTTTTCTCAAATTAGCAATTAGATTAACTAGTTAAAACTCATGTGAAGACACAATATCACAAGACAAATTACTGACTTATGGTCCCCTCGTCTGTTCCTGGCCCCTGACATCACTGAATTTTCAAACTTACAGTGAGGTCTGTGAAGTGCTTCTTCTTAAAGCAGGGATCGCTTCACTCACAATAACCCTCAAGTGTGTAAACAGTGTCTCCTGAAACTAGAGGTCTCTGGACATGAGTAGCCAGGGGCTTTTGGCTTTCACAGATACCTCCTTCAAGGTGCTACCCATGACAGTCAGACTGGTTCTGTGGGTGTTTGGGAAAAGTGCAATATATCCCTGACTCCTGTTCTGTTTTGTCCACATATTGGCCTTGAATCATGTCAAGTAGAGAGTCTGATCTATTCCATTCATCTAGTTCTGTTTGAAAAGCTGCCAGGTGACAGAATTGTTTCTGGTCAGCAATCTATTAATGTGGACTAGTTTGATTATCCTTTCTTGTTTTAGCTACCTTTAAAAGGTTGTAATCAGCTGCTTTGACCCAGTAAAAATTAAATGAAACATTGAGGTAAAGATGATAGATTAAAGGCAAAATTTGTTGGCTGCAGAGAAATACAAGGGAAGAGGCAAGAAATTAACTTAAAATGTCAAGAGCAATACCCTGAAAGAAGGATTTTCAAGTCTCTTAGGATAACACTTTAAATAACCCAGAATCATTGCTAGTGAGGGGCAGAAAGCAGTTGCATAAATAACACCTCCAACTCCAGCACTGGACACAGAAACTGAGACTTAACCCCAGATCAGTTGCAGAGTCTACCTCCCTCCCAGCTCCCAAAGCCTCCAGCAAAAACAACATTTTCCTTCTCTTACCTGCTGGAATTGAATCTAGATGTCATTAATGGCTAGGCTGCTAAACCTGCAGTGCCAGTAGTGGTCCTCCAAAGCCAATGCTGCACATGCAGCTCTCAGAACAAGCACAGCTCTCTCCTGTTACTTCGGAGAATACAAAAGGTCACTGGATGGGTGTTGTATGAACAAGAGTGATGTGAAACATGAAGTCAAGGTGCTAGGGAATGGGCTATATTCTGAACAGTCTCTACTGAAATTTGTACTGGTATAAGTTCAAGCAAGGAGAGTTAATGCAACTGAAGAAAAACTGTTCATTCTCCAGTAAGTTACTTCTCTTCACAATTCACTGACCATGAGCTCTTACTCTTTTATAGTGGCAAGAAAAATGGTTTATTTAAACTTAAATGCAATCTTTATAGATTAAACTGTCACTTGGATAGGTCGCAGTCTTAAGAGACTTTCATCAGATGAGAAATATTTTAAAGATTAATTTTCTGTCTGAAAGAAAGTAATAGTAGTACTGTTTTTAAATCCTAGTTATAATTGAGATGCTTTCTTTCCTATGTATCTTGGTTAATATAATTTCTTGACAAGTCTTTTCATCTTGACTATTTTTAGATTGTATAATCCTCCGTAAGTCATGCAATAACTTTTTTTTCATGGTCAAAGATTGTGACATGACAAACTCGATACTGTAGTCTATTAATGTTTTTAATCTGATGAAACATATGCTTTGAAGCAGAGCTGATAATTAAAAATGCAGAATACAAAAACTAAATTAACCTGAGGAAAAAAAAACAAAATCAAAAAAACCCAATTCTTCTTTACTTATACAGAATATTTTTTTTTTCTAGAATAATAAAATATTTTTCAAAATGAGGAAAGCCAGGAGGCAGACATAACAATTTCCCAGAAAAAAGGTGCTCAAGCTCACAAGATGTCACCATAGCTTTTCTTGAGACTTTCAATTCTTTTCCTGATAGAATTGGAATACAGAATTCTTCCTTTAATTTTGTTGGGCATGTATTTAGCTTAAATAATAGAATCTGAAATCAATCTTTTAGTACATAAAAGATAAATTGTAAAATAGGTCAAGAGGAAAGGAGAAAGCATTCTCCATATTCACTGGAGATAAGAAAAAGTCATAAATGCTAGCAAGATAATTTTGGATTTAACAAGAAGAAATTTTGAAGAGTCAGAACAAATAAAACACCCAGAAAGTTGGCCAAAGGCACTGTGGTATTAGGAATTTTTAAGTATGGGCTAGATAAAAGGTTTAAGGAAGTTATACAGGAGTTTAAAGATGAGGTTAAACTGCAAGAAATTATTTGGACACAGTTGATTCTGCTGAAAGAACTAGGTTGGATAGGTGGCCAATTTGAGTCTAAAATTATTTGTTGGAAACACTTCCAGACAAACCTGTTCTGTCTATTGCTGTTCCCTTTCAGGAAAATACTTAATCAGAGGCTCTTTCTCTCCAGGCTTAGGACTGACTCTGGAAATCCCTGTCTCCCTAAATGTAAGCAGAATTGGGATATTTTTGTATTATGTCTTTGACCCAAAAGAACTCAGGAAATTATAAAGCAGAATATGGGACAGAGTAAAACAAAACTCTGTTTAATCTATAATGCATTATAGATTAAACCTACCAGAGCTAATTATAAGTTTAACCTATTGTTTGTTTGACTCTGAGAATTTGCACTGTAGGAAAGAAAATGGTCTTTGTCTCTCACCTTTCATTATTTGTTTCAACAAACATGCATGTTTGTTATTGAGAAATAGAATCACCCATAATGTGGACATTTTCAGTATCAAAATTTTGCTTTACTTTTTTGTTGTTAGGATTTTCAGTGAAATTGGAGATCTTGGGGCCTGGTAGCTTGAGAGCTGAACATCTGGGTTTTCTGAACTTTTATGTACTCATGGTGGGGAACAGAAACTGCAGTGAGATAAAACTCTTGTCTATTTCCTCTGAGGGCATTTTTTGAGCAAATGAAGATAAAAGTTACAGCAGTTTGAACATTCCTTGACTTAAATGACTTCCTTTCCTCCAGGCTGGGGTTTGCTGCTTGTGCATTTACTCTTTCTGGGCAGGTGGTATGATTGCCTGGAGTAGAAGAAATTATACCACAGGTATGTTAACCCAAATTTCAACTTTTCTGTGATATTGCCAATAGTTTAATCTTGCCACTGGTAAATGACTTAGTTGAAACACATTTCCAGAATTTTTCTGGAGAATAATATGGAAGTGAGGTAGATTTTACTTATTTGGGGTTTTTTGTTTGGTTGTTTGTTTGTTTTGGGGTTTTTTGGTTTTTTTTTTTTTTTGTCTTCTAAGGCTAACTGTTCATTCGTTGGTAGCTTAGCACTGAATTTATTTTTCTTTTTCTGATGTCATTATTATAGGTGTTAAACCTACTCTTACCACACATGGATAATTCTGGAAAAGGAAATGAAAAAAGTAAAAGGACAAATGAGAAAAAAATTGTAGAAATTTTTTGACAAATTGAGAAAAAAATCCCCTCATAGATAAGGGATTTTTCCTTATAATATAATAATACTATTAAGTCTGGTTCCTTTCTTGGGCTTCATCTACATTTCTGATTTTCTTTGATGAAGACATAAGATCTGGCTTACTTCAAGGAGAAAGGGTTTGCATTTTAAATTCAAATATTAAACTTTGAAAATAAGGCAACCTTTAAAAATATACATTTTCCTGCTTTCAGAAGTTTTACAAATTTTCTATTCCTAAATGTAAGGTACACCATGTACTCTTGAAGAAAATGGCACCTGAAAGCTTAAAAAAATTGTGTAGGAGGGAAAAACTATATAATTTTAATTGTCAAAGCACTGCATTTGAGTGATTCAGGATTTAACTCTGTCTACAGCATACAGAAAGTGAGTGCAGGGAAAACAGATCATTACTCAAATAGTTTCACATTATTTATATTATTTTTTTCACTTAAAATAAAGTATTTAATGTCAACAAATATCTCACATCTAATCCATAATATTTTTCACTTAAAATTTAGCATTTGATGTCAACAAATATCTTGCATCTAATCCATAAATATATGGTGAAACTAAAAGATGGAAAAAAATTAAGAAACTTTTTTTGCTGGTGCCTTGGGATTATTCTCTGTAGTCTTTTGTAAAGGCAGGAATGTTCACAGAAATGTTGTTGGAGAACACCTGATCAATCTGTTTTGATTTTGTAAGTAAATCTTCACATCACATTCTGGATTGTAAGAGCAATACTCATACTGGCACGAGTCAGATCCAATCACACGTGACTTTCATAAGCAGTGAAGTCTAATTGATACTTCTAAAATTGCAGGTATTGGTATGAATTGCTTGTGTGAGCCTCCAGAGCAAATTACATTCATCTAATTATCCACTGTAGGACTCTGAGCAACAAATACAATTATATAATTAAAGAAACTGTAAGCTATTCTTAACAACTCTTGAACAGAAACGGGATTGGTCCATCCACAATGCATTTATTCAGCTGTAATAGAAGTGGTGTCTGCAGAGGTTTCCTGAAGCAAATTATATCACCACTAATAGGATGTCCTCTTGCCTGCTAAGTTTATTCACATAAAACTTCTACTGATATTTAGCATGTCTAGAGAAGGGCAACAAAGCCAGTTAAGGATCTAGAGAGTAAGTCACATGAGAAGTGGCTGAGGGAGCTGTGGGCATTTAGCCTGGAGAAAAAGAGGCTGAAAGGAGACCTCAATGCTCTCTATAACTCCCCTAAAGGAGATTATAATAAGGGGATGTTGGTCTCTTTTCCCAGACAACAAATGACAGCTCAAGAGGAAATGGCCTCAAGCTGTGCCAGAGGAGGTTTAGATCAGACATCAGGAAAACTTTCTGAAAGGATGGTCTGGCATTGGAATAGGCTGCCCAAGAAGGTGGTGGATTCACCATCCCTAGTAGTGATGACTGGACATGTCATTTAATGCTATGGTTTAGTTGACATGGTGGTGCTTGGTAAAAGGTTGAACTAAATTATTGTCATAGTCAAGACTGACACAACACACAGAGAAACCTGCAAAAGCTACAAGGGCATTGACCACAGGGTCTCGTGCCTCTAGTTGTCCTTCCATTCCACTTAAAAAGCACTTGTAGTTCTGGCTTGTCTGGTTATCCACATCAAGCTCTCTTGTCACTGCCATGGCTGCTGAGTCCTCCCAGCCACTGAGCTGGGCTCACTGCTCGCTCCCTCCATCACCACTCTCTGCTGTCTCCTTCTACCTTCTGCATGGCCGCCCAACCCTATCTGTCCCTTGCACGACCACGTGTCCCTTCCATCTCACAGCACAATCAGCAGGCTGCCCTCAGCCAGCTAACTCACTCCTTCTTAACACACCTCCTCTTTGGACAGGCAAGGCTGTCTCCACTCTCATAATTAGCACAGCTGTAATTCATCAGGCACAGGGTTCTTGCAATCCATTCTCCTACAAACGATCTTGAATTTTTTCCAAGCTATGATCTCCTAATGTCTACAGAAACTTGAAGCCAAGGCTGGGGATGGAGACGTGCAGACAAGTTTGCAATGTCTATCGCTGCATGGCTTTTTGTGCCCATGAACATGAATACAATTTGTGTTTTGTGACAGATTATCAGGCCTTTCTACAGTGTGCGCTTCACCATTACAAAGATTACAAAGGTTCTTCATGCAATGTTTCCATATTTCCTTTTCAGATTCTTTAATTATGTTATATATTTAGCACAGGCATATCAGAAGGTTTTGTGATTTTCACAGGTGATGGATGAGCGATGAGTCCAGTCTTTGAGATCCTCAAGCCCAGATGTCATGCTCAGCACATTTGGGCCGTGGGGACCCACTTGTGTACCCAATCTGTAGGGATCCATGTGCAGGATGTTTCATTCTTGGTTCCTGCCTGTTGTTCTAGGTCTGTCAGCAGGAGTAAATCTGCTCCAACTCCAAATGATGGAGTTTGGTGTCAGCCCTATCAACTTTCTGCTGTTTTCCATCACATCAGAGATGTACTTCATGCTTTCATATTTCACTCTAATGGTATTCATTTTGGTTGATAAATGTTTAGATCAAATAACTGTATAATTTTCTTATCATTTCAAGATAATATACATCAATTTGTTTTTTCATCAGTCTCCTTAGTTATCTTGTCTGGCATCATGATCTGAAGCCTGATATTTACGTTCATTGTTCCTGCCCTTTAATTCCCAACCATTTTCATTTTGCCATCATTTGAATGAAAGTTGTATTACCCGGAAAAGACAAGAAGCTATTTGTGTTGACAGCAGAAGATATTACTAATTCTGGAAACTCTAAGTTGTCCTAGGGGCAGGTGCCCAGGCCCTGGCCATAGGGGCTGGGGTGTGGTATCTGTGAGGAGAGGCTGTGGCTGTGCTGTGATGGACACAAACAGTTCCAGGTGTCTCCAACTGATTCACTCATGGCACAGCTGAACCTCTCAGCCATGCTGGCAGTGCCTTTGGGAAAACATATTTTAAAAAGGGGAAAACACGCTGTGGTAATGAGGAGTGAGAGGGAAAAGTGTGATGAATATTTCTGTGATATCATGGTGGAAGGAGAAGGAGGGAAGGAAGTGCTTCAGGTGCCTGAGCAGAGACTTTGCAGCCTGTAGAGGACCACTGTGGAGCAGATGGATATTTCCTGAAGGACTGCATCTTCTAGTGAGCCCACATTGGAGCAGATATTTCTGAAGGAATGCAGCCCTTGGAAGGACCTCCATTGAAGCAGGGGAAAAGTATGAGGAGTAAGGATGGGTAAGGAGGAACTGTTCTGGATTGACTGTGACCACAGTCCCCAAGTCTCCATCACTCTGTGCAGCTTGAAGTTTAGGATGAGTGGAAGAATTGAGAATAAATGAATGAAGCTGGACCTAGAAAAAAGGTATGGGTGGGAGGAAGGTGCTGTTTTATTTTTTTTTTCTATTCAAGTCTAGTTTAATTGGCAATAAACTAAATTTTCCCTGAGTCAAATGTGTTGGGCTTGTGATGGTACTTGATAAGGACCTCCCTCCCTGTCCTTATATAGACTCATCAGGTTTATTTTTTTCCATTTATTTTCTTCCCTTGTCCTGCTGAGAAAGAGGAGGGTGAGAGCACCTGGATGGGCGTCTGTTAGGTAGCCGAAGTCAACTCACTGTGCACATAACCTCATAAAGCCAAAGTTTCAATTATTTATGTGTAATATAAGCATTTTTCCATAAGTAACATTGAAAGTAAAATTATGACTATTTTCAAATTATATATGTAAAAATCTGCATATGCCAAGGATCTCCTGTGGATTGGGTGGATCTTCAATATTTTGAATGATCTTTAATGTTTTGGGGTGGATCTTCAACTTTCTACTATATTCTCCCTCTTGAAATATCAGACTTCTCCAAGTTTATAATACTACTTATGAAATAATTGAAAATTGTTACTGTAGAAATCCTTCCTCCCTTGGTTCTGTCAATGATTATTGAAGACCTCCTTTCAAATAAAAAACACCACTGGCAAACAAGGGCATGTCTTTCCACTATAAAATCTGCATGACTTTTCTTCATTGAATATTGCAACATGGGGTTTGCTGCATTCTCCTGACAAGAAAATTTCCATGTTGAAAATCTCTCAATGATGTCAATGAAAGCAAGAACTGTGAAGAAACATTTGCTTTCCTGGTACAGAAAAGAAGAAGAAAGCAGGAATAAGAGAACAGGTCCATTAACTCTCAATACTGAGTCAAGGTATTTTAAGAACAACTGCTGTAGGCCTAATTCATGAGGTAGGTGGTCCATTTTTAAATCTGAATGGAATTTTATTTTTTAATGTTTGTAATTCTTGATTTCTATTTCTGTTTCTCTCTTTAGATACTTTTTGTAATAAAGAAGAAAGGAATGGGAAAGAGGAGCTGTGCAACTGCCCTGTAAAAAACACATTTGGGAAGGGAGGAAGAGAAATCTTGAGCCTGCTGGAGACTTGAATATGTATATAACGTTAATATGTAATTTCATACAATTTATGCCAAAATAAGCAACAATTACTAAGATATTATCTTCATATAGCAAAAATCTTGATGAACTGGCCAAACCCACATTTCTGAACCATCACAGACTTTTAAAATATGCTACAGGGCTAACAAAGAAATATGTCACTTATGTATTACGTTACATATGTAATATGTAAGTGATTTAATATGCAGTCCTCACAAAGACTGGTTTTAAGAAAAGTTTTGCAGATCTATTATTGCACTGGTATAAGTAGTATAATTGCAGGTATAAATAATGCAAGTATTGGCCTTGAAACTTTTATTTCAAGACTTGTTGTTCTTTTGGATATGAAATCTTTCATTAAAAATTAAATCGTACCTGACTGACTTCTTTTTCTTTTGCGCCAAGGCCGTTTTTTGGATAGAATTACAAATGGTTCTTGGATTCTCTGTGTGGTTTATTAGTTAAAGGGCTGGAGGATATTTGACAAAATACTTGCTTTATAAAAAAACTAATTGTTTTTATTCAGAAATATAAACAATTAAATAGTATAAGCTTATTGTTGGAAATGCAAAGTACACCAAATCTTTCCCTCTGGAGTTTGAAAATGCTACGGTTTGATAAAAAGCTGATCATTGAGAGAGTGGGCTACATGGTGTTACAAATAATGTAATTCTGCTTTTTCACTCAGCCTGTGTCTCCTTAGTGTAACAGCAGTACTGGCTTTGTTCATATTATACTGACAACATTTTTTTAAGGAAGAATTCTTACCTCTGGTGAATTGCTGCAGACACCTTTTCCTACTGGAGCTAGTGAAAATGATCACAATTGACACATGGTGTACCTAGCTCCTAGTCTAACTTTCCATGACAAAGCATTTAATTTGGTTTTACTCTGTGAGTGGTGTTCAAGCCTCTAAACAGTAAAGTCAATGAGTAATATTAAAAAAAAAAAAAAGACAAAACCAACAAAAAACCCAAAGAAACCCAAAGGAAAAAAAAGCCCATCAACTTATTCTTTGGAAGAAAGGTTTTACTCAAAATATACACGTTGCTTGAGGGGAATCATCAAGGAACTCCCACCTTATCTTGGTAACACTAAATCATCCTTGTAACTTAGGTATGGCAAACAGGCTTGATGGACTCTTGAGAGGCATCACAGCCCTTAGATTTGTAACAATTTTCATCAGTGCCACTGAGGTAAAAGTCCTGACAACTTGTGTCAAAACAGTGAGTGATGTACCTTTGTGCTGCTGTATAAATAGCAAGGATGACAAAAGATGTGCTTATTGATTTATATATTATAGATGTTGTCTGTGCACATTTGAAAAGTATTTGTAACAAATATTGTCATTAATTAGTCCCTGATACTACCTGATGTGGCCCTTTTTCTGTTTAAATTCAGGAATGTCCTGTACAGCTCTATATTGCTAAAGTTCACAGGATTCAGAGTGTCTTAGCTGTGGTATGTTTATTTACAGATGCGCTCTCTAAAGCGATCAGTTCCCCCTCTATTTTTATCATAAAAGAAGTTTCATAGTGCAAGAGCAAGTGGAACTTAATGGTGGAAATGTATCATATGTTAAAATTAAAAAAAAAAAAAAAGGGATTTTTCTTCATATTCAGGATAAGGGATAGCAATTGGGATACTGTGCAGGACTAATTTCTGTAAATCTATTGAAATAGTGGCTTTTCAAAGGATGTTGACATTTTTCAAAAATTAAAGGTAATACAATCCAAGGAGACCCAAGGCTTTATGAAATCTTTCTTACTTGGGTGTTGAGCAGGGGATAAACTAGAATAGGAACCCAACTGTGAAATCTATATGGTCCACAACATACTATAACAAACATCTTTAGGAGCTGCATGTTTCTCATAAACACAGTGCCACATCAGAAAACAAACTCAAAAATTCGTGTGATCCTGTCAGGAAAAAAAAAAAAAAAACCCAAAAAAAAAAAAACAAAAAAAAACCCCCCCAAAAAAAAAAAAAACCAAAAAAATTATATAAANNAAAACCCCCCAAAAATAACAAAACACCTAAAAATTATATATAGGACTGGCTCAAATTTATCTGGAAAGTTAAATATGGGAAGCAAACATGAACTCTGCCAAGATTCAGCATAATAAGGCATTACATAATTTTGAAGAGTTATGATATCCTGTATCTTCCAGAATGCTACTGTTCTATTTGCACAGAGTAAGAGCACAGAGCTTTATATGCTTTATGTATGCTTATTTTATGCAAACAGTTTTTTGAGAATAGCATTTTTATGTTAGACGAAAAAATAGACAGGACTATCTACAGACAGACCTGAGATGTAGGTGCTAGTAACTCAAAGGCTGTACTGTTGAGGATAGTCATTCTGGGTTTTTCTCAGGTAAAACCTGTAAAGAGCTTTTCAGTAAAGAACTACTAAGAAGAGCCTTTAAGGATACTAAAGGTATTTTCTTTAATGACAGCAGTAGGCATGCATGCTGGTTTTGTTTGGGATGGAGTTAATTTTCTTCTAGTAGGTAGAATGAGGCTGTGGTTTGGATTTATGCTGCAAACGGTGTTGATAACACAGGGATGCTTTCATGTTTTTGTTATTGCTGAGCTGTGCTTATACGGAGTCAAGGCCTTTGTTGCTGCTCACCCAACCCCACCAGCAAGGAGGCTGGGCATGCAGAAGGAGCTGGGAGTGGCACAGCCAGGCCAGGTGACCCCAGCTGAGCCAAGATATTTTCCAGACCATATGGTGTTGCTCAGCATAAAAAACTGGGGGGAGAAGAATGAAGGAGAGGACATTTTGAGTGATATTATTGGTATTCCCAAGTAATCACTGGGGTTATAGAGCTGTGCTTTCCTGGGATTGGCCCAACCCCTGCCTGCCCATGGGAAGAAGTGAATGAACTCCTTGTTTTGCTTTGTCTGCAGCTCTTGCTTCACCTATGAAATTGTCTTTATCTCATCACACGAGCTTACTCACTTTCACCCTTTTGATGCAGTCCCCTATCCCACGGGGAGAGTGAGCGAGGGGCTGTGTGTGGCTGAGATGCCAGCTGGGGTAAAACCACACCGCCATGGAATAGATCAAGGCCTGGTTCCTTGCTGTGCTAAGCGTAAGAGTTTATGCTCTATACATTTCAAATTATGCTTAACTTCTCCTTCCTGATTCATGGACTGCTATGGAAGGTCTCCTCTTGGTTTCCACCACAGAACAAGTTTGGTTCCTGCAGTGGATATACACAGAAATGTGGCCAGCTGGCCTGGAGTTGTGTTGAGCCTCATATTGTCTGAGCCCTGCACATTGCACATCGTCGTAGGGGAAGAGAGGCTGCTTGTAGACAGAAACAATCAGTGGACTCTCTTTGAACTTCATGCCCTTTCTTGCAGAATAGGAAACAGTTTTTGATTCTCATCACAGGTAGAAAGCATTGAAGGAACTCATCATCTCACACAGTGTATTATGAGAAATTGCAAGAGAATTTTTATAAATGAAAGTATTAACCCAGAGGTTAACATGGAAACATGTTGCTAATCAACATGCAGTATATTTCTCAGGTACCTATGGCTAATCTGGCCTCTTTCTGCCTGTCTCTAGGTTTGCCTGAATTCCAGGTTCTTCCCTCTATTGAAGCCGTTGGCAGGAGCCATCCAGACCAATGTATCCTCTCCCCTGCACATCTTGCTGACAATTTGTTTACTCCATTGTCCTTGTACCAATCAGCATACCACACCTGTCTGTGGTAATATCCCTCCTCTGACTAAGGAAATTCTAGGGTCTAAACAAATCCCTCAAACTGTGGTTATATATTAACACACCAGGTTGCAGCAAAATATAACCATTTCTATTAGATCAATAAATAAAAGTTAGTACAAACTGATTGGAAATGCCCAGGCATTTTTTTCATAATCAAAGAAGGATGACAATTCACCCTGCACTTTAGAGACTCATTTTTTTATCCTTAGGATGTCACAACTACTGTTTCTGCTTCTTGATGTGTATGCTTGCTACTATAATGTCTTTTACATTTGAAATAGTCCTAAGATGACCTGGTTATGACATAGACAGAACTTGAAAAAAATCACATAGGATTCAAACGGTATATATATCATGTGCTAATTCTTGATATTAGGTAAATTTAATCAGATATTCATTACATGATTTTGAAAACCTCAAGAGACTAAAAACATCCACAAAGAGGCAGCAGACATTTGCAGTCAAATGTTATGATGCTTGTATGCTTTCCTCACCAGTTCTGTTTCCTGTTTAACAAAAAAATCTCTAACAATCTGGAAAAATTGTGAGGCTAGGCTTTTCTTTTTGGGAAACACAATCTCCTCTTCACTTTCTTCCTGAAAATATTATTAGAATATGCATACTTGCAAAACCCTTAATTCTTTTAGTGCTTTTTTCAGTCTTTTTTTTTCAAGGAGGTATGGTGCCTAATATTCAAGTTGAGGCCTTTTATATTACCTATCTTTAGATTTTCAGAGATATGGTTAAATAAACACACAAGAAATTACTGATCCTCACTGGAAGAGAAATTGCTAGCTTTTGTTGTTTCTGCACTAAAGGCATCAAACAAGAGCTCTGAAAACTCCTAGAACAAGCAATTTCCTCTATAGCAGATAATTTTTACTATTGATAAGATTGAATGTCATTTCTAATATAAGACTTCTACAATATAAGAGAAAGAACAAAAAAGTCACATTTCTGAACAACACTGCCTATTTGCTGATTTTCAAAGCAGAAACTTTCAGATATTTTGGTAAACATCTTGCAAAGAGATACACATAAAATTTAATTTTTATTACCTGCTTTCTGTAATTTTCATTGTGATTTCTTTGTTTTACTGTAGAAACTAATATTTTCAATAGTGAGTATTTACAAAAAATTTCAGAGAATTGCAACACCATTTAAAAACAGTAGCCTAAGAACACTTGTATATGGAAGTAGCAGTAGTCTAACTTAATATAATCTTATAATAAACTTCAAGTAATATAGCAGTTTGCATATCCTTTTCTGAAACAGAACCACTTGAAATAGCAGACATGAAACTTTTTTTTTTTGCATGTGATTTATTACAAAGTTTGTGTTGCAGTTCAGATCTCTGAATAAAAGCACCCTGGAATTTTAGTCTTTCATTTTCAGCAATTTAATTTTTCCAGAATGTGACTATATAAGCTAAAAATTCTCACATTTATTCCCTCAGATATGCATATATCTCCAAAGTTAAAAGGAAATACATTCAGTTGACTTTTAATGATCTGAATATTATGAAAACCTTGTGGTTTTCATATTTACAGTAAATTGTTCCGTTGTTTTTTTTCCTCCTGGATAACTCAGAAATGTGCTAAATGTAATTCTTCACACTTTTCATGAACAAAATTACTGAGCTGAAATATGAGGTTTACTCAATTTAAACTGATATGGCAAACCCCTTCAAACTGTGTTTCCAGTATCTGCATTTAACATATTCCACACACTCGGTACGTAGTTTTCTACTAATATTTCAGATTTTGATTCTGCAGGCACTGATACCCACATATTGATGCATGACAGAGTCATAACTGTGCACAGAGAGGCAAATAGTAAGCTTATTACTGTGCCTGAGCAGCTCAGCTTCTAGAGATCTTGTAGGAAGTACTGCTCTTCTCTTAGCAACAAAATTATGCCATAGGTGTTTCCCCAGTCCAACAGCTTGAACCCTTCTCATTTTTGTGCTCCCCATATAGACTCTGTTCAAGCTGGAAGAAAGGCTTATTAAGAAGGACCTTCACTCTGTTTAAATTCTGAGGATGTGGACAAAGATACTGATAAAAGGAAGCAAAGATTCCTTTCCCAATATAAAAAAGAGATAGCTGTGCTGAAGGTAAAACTTGTTTCTGACTTTTCCCCTCTATTTGTTAATACAAAAATCACACTACTCTCTAAATGTGGTATTCTACCACAAATTAAAAGCCAGGTGAAAAACCAAGGGATGCATTTCCCCTGACCTGCTTCCGAAGGTTTGCTTTAAGGTTTATCTTTGCTGAAAGAGTCCATTCAGATAAATTTAAGTTAACTTTCTTCCTCCAGGCAGCTTACCTACTCTGAGTAAGGAGCAGTGACCTACACCACACTTGCGAAAGTAAGAGTCACCACATTTTGTGATGACTCAACTATAAAGAGTTATTTGATTAGCAGCTCAAAATCTTGGCGGATGGATTCAACTAGCCCCTGTTGGTACAACCCCAGTACGTGCATTCATATGGATTTACTTCACACATCACTCTGCAGTGAAATAATTTCCCATCCTCTGTTGGTTTCTCACTTGTGCTATGACGGGGATTTTTTGATTCTCATGGTAAACTTGACTAGTGCATTGAATAGTTGTTCTTCCTGCCAAATTGTATTTCAGCTGCATCAGTGAATGAATCCAGTTTCCCACACAGCCTTACAAAACATTGGGTTAGCACAACAAAGATGGTAAATAAATGTCTAAGGCTGGTGAAGATGATTCTGCAAGGCCTCATTGCTGCAAGAAAAAGGTGCATGGGGGTCACACTCTTAATGAGTATTAAGAACATCAAAAAGCTGCCACTCAAATCCCATCCATGTTATGGCACTAATGGACACATACACGATGGCTTGATGTACAAAAATGGAACAAATCACATTTGTGGCAGCTGCTTACAATAAAGCTGTATATCTGAAAGCATGAGAAATAAACTGGCTGTGTATTTAAAGACATATAATTGAAATGTGACAAAATTACCTCTGATTTATCCAAAGGTAAATTTGTGGCTCCTACGGCCATATTTCTTCTAGAGGTTGAGTCTTGTTTGTGGCTTTAAAAAATTTGGACAGCTAAAAATACTAGTTAACCCATTCACATGTTCATGATTTCTGCTGGATCTGTGGATGCTGCATTCACTATAAAAATACTGAACTACTGTTAAAGTAGCCTAGCCCAAGTACTTTCAGTTATCAGGGCATTCAACCAGTGATTCTGTGAAAGCTATCCTATTAAATGCATATGCAGCAGTTTTAGCTATTGTTAATATATGAAGAAGCATCAAACAAAAGGAAAAATTGTTTGCAACTAAAAGTAAATGGGTGGGAAGAGGCCCTAAGAAATGGAGGGATAAAGGAAATATAACAGAAAACTATGCAGGAAGTACATGTGACTCCATCTGTTATGAAAAAACATTAATACTCACTTAAAAGATTACTAATGAAGAAATTCAGTTCAAAGCCCTCAGTTTTATGCATCAATATTCAGAATGAATAGAACCAGAGAAGAGATTTGCAGAGACAGAAAAAAAAGGGGTTATAGAGGATCTCACATGCCTATAAAGTTTTTTGGTAAGAACAGGAGCATGTTATCCACAAATTCATGAGTAGGGCATGCAAGCGGGTTCACTAGTTTGAGGATCTCTGCTGATTCAGAAATTGTAAAAACAATGCTAATGTAGATGATATGCATTTGCTCCTGAATGACTTGCCATCCTTTCAAGTAATATATTAATGAGGTTTACAAAATGGCTTGGATGAAAAGATTTTATTGTATCTTGTTAATAACCTATTCAAATATTTGTTTTTAATTGCTTCATGTTTGTGAAAAACAAGTTTCTTCATTACTGTGCCACAAGATAACTGTTTACTTTTGTGCTAGAGTACCAATTGCTGAAGAAACATTTTTTGCCTATAACAAGTTCTTACCAGGAACAGAAATTCCTCAAACACTGCCATGAACAAAACTCCCTTTCTATGGATGCTAAGAAACAGTTAATAACAAGAGGCACTATAAGCATCACAAAATCCAAATGTTTGGAATTTGGATGAAGACTCATGAATACTGCCTTACTAAATGCCATGCCACATTTATGACTTCAGGGCAAAATATATGAGCACCAGACAATGTGAACATATTAATTAATGCTAATTACATCTCTGCAGTACAGATGGGTTCTATTCTCTTGACATGAGCATGTAATATGTTTGGCATAAATGTCATTTAACATATTTAATCAGCAAAAATCTGTAGTTTGCAAATACACCATCAGCTGTCTTTTAATTGTGAAGTCATTATGTGCTACAGTCCATTGACCTGCAATGTGAATGGTGCAGATCTCCACCATCATATTAGCTCTATTATAATGGCTTCTGGGAATCTTAGGGTTTCTGCTGTTCCTGCCATGTGACTAGTAGTACAGCATGGATGCATGAGCAATAGGGGCCAGGATAGCCTCCTCTTGTCACAGAACTGAGGATGGAGGGAAAGAAAGATTTTCTCCTTCAAAGCTCACTCTGAAATCCACCCCTGGTACACATACTAAGAGAAACTCATCTCTACTTCTATTGACCCCAGTGTATATTCCTATACTTTAGGCACAGCTCCTTGTGCCAGCTGGTTATAGTCACTGGTGTGGATATGAGGTAGGATTTCTGCCTCCATTCCTCTCCCTCCCTCTGGAGTTCTGAGCAATCACCATTACTAACCTCCTACAAGTATTCTGTTCATTCAGAATCAAAGAAACATGAAGCCATAGAATCATACTGTGGTTTGGGGTGGAAGGGTCCTTTGAAGGTCCCTAGTTGAACACCCCCTGCAGTAAGGCAGGGACACCTTCAGTTAGGTCAAATCATTCCGAGCTCTGTCCAACCTGACATTGAACCAGTTGCTGTCCCTCACACACCACCTTCCTCCTCAGCTCCTTGTTAGGTCACTTTGAAGTTCTTGCCTAGTCCTGGAATTTGTCTAATGATTTCTACCAGGAAAACCCCACTTTCCAGCTCAGTGAAAGAAAAGAAGGCAAAACCAGATGGGATTAGGAAGATCCTGCCTTTGTAATGATGGGGGAAAGGCAGTGCTTCCCATTGCTCCAATATTATTGTCTGAAGTTTTCCAGCTTATAACATCCAGGTTTTATTTCTCTATCACATTGCAAGTATTAACTGCTCGGGCTGAAATTTTCAAATTTTGTTGCCTAAGACTGACTAATAAGAATCCTATATTATCAGAGGGAGAAACCTTTTGTTACAGGTGTTTCTTCAAGTCCTTGGTGTGGTGAGAAACAAAATCAGCATAGTTATTGCTGTGACCTAATTCAGACCCATTCTGCAATGACGAATGGTATGCTTAGAAATACGTTATTATGTCATGCCTGTCAGTCACCCTAGTGTTCTAGAAGTATTGTTACTCAACCACTGTTTGCATTCGGTTTAAGGAATCCAAAAGGTTGGTTATTCTTTCAGTAAAACATAGAGAATAAGCAATCAGGAGTGGGAAACAGTGCAGGAAAAAGAAAGAAAGAAAGAAAGAAAGAAAGAAAGAAAGAAAGAAAGAAAGAAAGAAAGAAAGAAAGAAAGAAAGAAAGAAAGAAAGAAAGAAAGAAAGAAAGAAAGAAAAGAAAGAAAGAGTGGAGTGATCTGATGGAAGAATCTTAGCAAGTTACTTTTACTTTCTGCCTCTGTCACATAATTAAATATTATCCAAGGCTTCTCTTCTCTTACATGATCATCAATTTTGCATTTGTATTCTGGATATTGGACTTGAAGCACAGCAATTTCATTTGAGAGAGTGCCCATAGAAAACTGAAGTTAACAAATGCACTTAAAAATTAATGAAGTCAGTATTCTGCTGCTTACACTAAAAAATCACATAATGAGAGTCTTGACTAGTGAAAATTAGTAAGTACCTTTAACCTTAATGTCTCTGTGTATTTAATAGGTGGGAAAAGAAGGAGAGTAGTAATCTCTAATCTCATTTATAAAAATAAGTGTCTGGGAAGTATTCAACTCCTATACTGATGTTATTATAGAAGAAAGAAAATTCTTAATTCAGAGCAGGAGTTGAACTGTGTACAATAAATAGGGCATAAACTACACTGCACAAGGAGGAAAAGACAGTTTATTGGAGAAGTGCTTGTTAAAAGAGCTCAGTGCATTACAGGCACTGGGTGAACATGAGCTTTGCAACTTCATTGTTCTGCTAATGTAGTTTTTATGTTTAATATCTGCAACACTAGTCTGTAGTACTTCTAGCAGTATTAAACTCAGGGCTTTAGAAGATGATATTTAGAATCTAATTTTTTAAGACTACAATAATTTTACATAATAGAAATGATTGAGGGTAATTTTATTACCTGTTTTACTGTATGGAAAATGATATTTTATACTGAAAAAAAATTTCTGAAATCTCTCTTATTGTCTACACATATTTTAGAGTTTTGTGATCTGTGCAGAAAACCAAGGGTATTCTTTTCTCTTAAAAACAATTTTCTGAAATTTTTTTAGTTTCAAATACTGAGCCTTATAAGAGGAATTATGATAATAAGTGAAAGAAGTTAGGCAGTCACAAAGCAAAAGAGTATTTTTGTTTCTATTTGTTTCTCTTACTCTTTTAATCTTATTATTTACTAATCCCCTTTTACATAGCTCCAATAACAAATACAGACTTCAGGGGAAGTTTTGATCTTTTTACATCTTCTCTATTCTACAGCAGAATTGGGCAAAACCAGGACTTAGTCTCTCAAAATCACATAAAATTAAACAATAAGAGATGCAGTTTAAAACATTTCAGGACGAATAGGGATAAAAATCCAATAAAAATATTTATTACCTTTGAGAGTCAACATGAGGCAGTGGCTTGGAGTAGATGTATATAGTTACAATTCTCCTGGGCAAATATGAAAAGAATCAGAGGCATGCTTGGGACCACTCTTTAAGAACACCCTATTTCAGTGATTATAGGGTGGGCTAGTGCAGCCAAGGAGGGGAGGCCATAAAACCAAATGGGAAATCTACAAGAATTCTAAATGAAAGCCATAAAATAAAAAAATAAAAAAAAATTAAAAAAAAAGTGTGAAAACATTAGGGTTAAATAAACCCAGCTTCAGAGGATCAAAGAGAAAAAGAGAAAACAGTAAAAGACCTTGATCATTGCTGCCTCCAAGAAGGGAACAAATTACAGAAACTTTAAACCTCTTCTGGTACATCTTCACTGCCAATCACCAAAAGGCAGAAACAGCATATATATAACAAGGAACATTAAGCACGTAAAAGGATTATGTACATTGAGAGGGATGACTATAAAATAAGTCCTTCTGATTCTCTAGTATGGTGTTAGTATCCTTCAAGGTGGAACGGAAATGAGTTTCAAGTTAGATGGCTCATTTCTGATACTGATGCCATTAGCCTGGATTACTCTTAGTCTACTCAATCCCTCACAGCTATTTTGCCCTCATTTGCTGCATCTGGGCTTATTCTAAAGGGAAGGATGAAGTGACACAGATCTCTGAGAAGAATAGAATCCTACTGTAGTTCAATGGGCTGGTAGAGTATATGTATCTCTACCTTTGCTTCTAGAAGATGAGTTTGCCCCAAGCCATTGGAAGGCTCTGACCAATTATGAAGAAAAAGATATGTGACACTTTGGAATGTAATGGGTAGAGAGTTGTTACCCACCTGATAATTCTGCACAGAAATATAACCTTGTTGGTTTTAATGACAGTTTGTAAAAATGACATGGCTCACTCAGGCCTTTGCAGACAGGTCTGAGTGAATGGATGCTTGTTGTTGTGAGTAATAGTCAAGATTGTATGATATATGGATTTCTTTTTGTTATTCTCTCAGAGATAGATTTTCAGAAAGCAGGGATAAATACCTTTAAAAACTCATCTCCTTTAAGAGCCTTGCACCCAATGGAAATAGCTGATATTGAAGATTCAAGAAAGATTATTTCATAATTTCTTCTGTGAAAGAAGGCAGGAGATGCATTTCCTTCTCAGATGAAATACGGGGCTTGCTTCTGCTGCTGGACTGTCATATTCCTATGTCTGCTGATAAAAGTAATAGGAACTAGACTCTCCTGGAGCATCCTATGTGCTTCACTCTAATGATCCACAAAACATTCTAACTGTTCCAGTGTGTGGATGTGGGCATACAGAACATCATGAATACTGGTTTGCTGTGTTCTCGAGACCTATCAGGTATTTTGTTTGCAAGCAAGCATTTAGTTTCAAGTGTGGGCACAGGTTTTAGAGTTTTCTGGAAGAAGAAATCTGGTGCCTGTTCAGGACCTCCTTGCCTGCATGGGCTGGCTCAGCCCCAGGCAGAGAGGAATGTGCCCCTCTGGAAGTACCACGCCAAGAGAATGCAGGGCATTCTCATTCAGCTGTGGTACAACCACAGGTGGCAGCTGCCAGTGTCAGAGATAAAGAAACACATAAATCTTTGTCATCTGGCTCCTTGTTCCTCGCCTCATCCTTAACTCTAACTTTAGAATACAAATGATGCCAACACATTGTAACAATTTAAAGCGAAAAGTATTTCTCCCCCAAGCATGATTAAGCAAAATAGCTGGGCAATTTGACCTGCACTTTTTACTAAAAGAATAAATATTTGCTGAGAGAATACACTGAATCTTAGTATGACATGCTCCATTGTTACGTATAATGCTTTTAAAAAGAAATAAGTAAAAAGAATTTGAAATTGTCCTTACAAAAATGAGAACAAATTACCACTGGCTGTTTGAAAAATGAGCTAGGAGAATGTGACAAAACACAGGGAATAACACTAAGCAGTGAGTGTTAAGCCAGCAGAGAGGAATTTGACTGTGAGAAACAGTTGCTGAACATGTAAATAAAATTATAGATGATTAGAGATGGAGTGAAAAAGAAAATAAATATACACAAAGACAGCATGAATAGCTTCATGCCAGCATGCAGTTAAGATAATATGAATTGATCACACACATTTCAGACAAGCCATTCCTCAAATGTCAGAAAAAAAAATAAAAAATAGGACTCTAACGAATGTAGAACACATATGCACTTACTGAACTCAAACTGTAAAGATATGGGTCTAAGCAATGTCTTAAAAACCAAGGTTAATAGAGATTCTACACCTCCTTAGGCAATCTACATCAGTATTTTGGATCTTCCTGTAAAAAATCCTCTCTGTGGTCTAGCTCAAATCTTCTTTACAAGAGCCTTCTATATTTTATTCTTAATTCTTATCACCTAGTAAACAATTTTTTTTCTTTCTTTGATTCTACCTAATACATATTGAAAGTTTTCAGTATAAATTAAAGATCTAAAATGCTTTGTGGGTTTCTTATAGGTCATATTCCTTGGATTATTTTAAAATTTATAGATTATTTTTATTTCTTATAATATTCCTTGAAACACAATGCAACAATCTGGCCAGTTTTCCAGTTAGTGGTTTATCAGAGTTGAACTGAAGAGAAATATTCCTTCAAATTCATGTCTTTACTTCACCATTTGATGCTTTCTATTTTCTCTCTGACATTTCTGACACTTGCTCTGCTTGGCATATACTATATCCCCAAGAATCTTTTCTGCAGAACTTCTGTGTAGAATATCACAAGCATTTCATAAGAACCTGTGGTCTTTCATGCTTGTCTGAAAGGCAGTGCCACCCAGAAACACATTCAAAGCTGAAGCCAGAATGCAAAACTGCCAAGAAGAGCATAAGAGTGATCCTGCCTATTATGTCTTCTCAGTTGAAGAGATTCCTGCACTGAAGGCCATAATATTTTAGAGCTACAAATGGACTTTTCTGCATTCATTTATCCATCAATCCATCACTTTTAGAACTCATTTGTCCTGTTAGTTTCCAAAGTATTCTGT
This sequence comes from Regulus satrapa, assembly GCA_013396955.1. Lineage (NCBI taxonomy): Eukaryota > Metazoa > Chordata > Aves > Passeriformes > Regulidae > Regulus > Regulus satrapa. Next base: position 564,852 of record VWZN01007015.1, read on the forward strand.
GACAATGAGACCCACTGTTTACTTATGTAATATATTAACATTTTGTAATGTTTACATTGTTCCCTGATAATTTCTTTAAGGGCTTGATAGTTTTTGTCAGCTTAGAAATAACTAATAAACACTTCCTATTCATATTACTCAAACCATTTACAGTTTTATAGCTCTATATCATATCCCTCTCTATCTTCTCCAAGCATGTAAAGTCTTGGCAGATTTTCTAGTCCCTTGTACAGAAGATGCTGCCCTTCTCAGTGACTGTCCCTCTTTTGTAGTATTTAAAAAAAAATCTCTAACACTTCTTTTCAAAACACCTTATTAGATATGAAGTGTTTAAAAGGAAGACCAGGATGAGTTGACAGTGACGAATGGGATTTTCTATTTTGTTCTCCCTATACTCAGTAATTTCTAACATTCTCTTTATTGTTTTTTCCCTACCTCCAGTAGTTTCAGATCTCTGAAAGATAATAGATATCACACTTTGAGACAGCTGTTATATATTTATAATTATGGTATTTTTACCTCATGTGCATGTTATTCTACTTGTCACAATTTTATTTTGTTGTTTTTACTGAATAGACCTTCAGTATTTTGAGACCTCTGTGGATTTCTTCACAGTCACTTTTATGTTTGTCTAGTATGCATTATACATCATCATCTGAAAATTTTGTTCTTATAAAATTCCCTCCTTTTCCATATGGTTATGACTATATTATACACCAAATATTTTAACTCAGGATCTTAGGGCGATCTCCTCTCATAGTTTATTCTCATTGTAAAATCTGATTATTTAACCTTATTATTATATTTTATATCTTATGTATAACATTGTAAGTTATTTAGACACCTTGGATAAGGATATATATGGAAAAATATTAAAAGGATGACAGGTATTTCCTTCAGAGATCTCTAACAGATGGTAAAGCATGACTCCCAAACAGACGTTCTGCTGGTTGTCTGTCAGAACATTGCATTTATCGATGTATCTATTTGTATAATATTTAATTAAATAGAAAGAAAATGGATTGAAAAGATAAATCAGATTTATGAGCCAGCAGTATCCAGAATTTCTCTTGGAGCCTGTTTTAAGCTTGGTGTAATGTTTTTAAATTGTCCAGACCGCTGGACTAAGAGGCTGATTTAAACCACATGTTATATATTTCAGTACTATTCCTCCTTTCATGTTTGAATTTCTTTACAACTCTGGGTTGATAACCATCTTATCCTTTTTATTTTGGATGGTAAATTTAAGTGGTTTGTTCTAAATGTTTTTTTGTTAATTAAATTGAGACAGTTCCTCAGATTAATCACTCATAAAGACAGCTGCTAAGAATTGCTGTGACCTTCTCTTCAGTGAAAACTGATGCAAAGAATTCGTTTAGCTTTTGCTGATATGTTTGGTTTTTATGTTTGTTGAGTGCTGCTTGTGATCAGAGATCTGTTGCACTAATAGTCTTCTGAGCTGCTTCTTTTCGGTGTGGTTAAGATGACTGTGAACATTTATCCAGGGCTTCAAAATAGTGGTTTCGGACTTTTCTGTGATTAGGTCTTTAGCATCATAAGAATTCTTAATTTGTTCTTTTTTCCTCTCTATTGGGCATGACTACATTTTTTTTAAAAGTTATTTCTGTGTTTTAGTATCTTTGTAGTTGAATCACAGCAATGCTATTTTGGTTTTAAATGGTTTTAATGTCTTCCTAGTAGAGGGTATTTATTGACATTTGATGTAGAGTAGGATGTTTTTATAGTCTCCAATCCAATGTATGCTTTATTAAACTTCTATCCAAATGCTCTTTTCTTCTAACAATTAGAATGCTACTGTTGGAGAAGTCTTGTTTCATTTTATCCACAGCCTTTACAGACTCAAGATGGGCTATTCACTCCTGATTGCTGAAAATCTTAACAGCATGGCAGCAGATAATTGAAGACTGTCATTAAAATTTTTGACCTCACTAATTTCTTCATCAGTTTGTGGTAATTGTTACCTTTCTGGTAATATGATAGACTGCAGCACTAATATTGCACTTCTTTTTGGGAATATAATTCACAGAGTTTCACATACACACATACTCTAGCATCCTTACCTAATTCCTCAGAATTATTTTTTAATTACTAATGCCTGCATGCCACCCACACAGTGTCATCTTTACCTGAGAACATAATTTCATATTTCCAGACTTGAAACTTGCCTAGTGTCAAAAGGATGGAGCCAGGTTCTTCTCAGTGGTGTCAAGCAATAAAACAGGCAATGGGCAGAAACTGATGCACAGGAAGTTCCACCTGAACATGAGGAACAATTTATATACCATGTGGGTGACTGACCACTGGAACAGCTGCCCAGAGAGGTTGTGGAGTCTCCCTCACTGGAGATATTCAAGAACTGTCTGGACACAACCCTGCAGATGTCTGGGATGAGCTGCTTGACCAGGGAGGTTGGACCAGATGAACCACTGTGGTCCCTTCCAACATGACCCCTTCTGTGATTCTGTGGTTCTTTTTGTGGACTGCTCTTTAAATTAATCAAAATAATTTTCGATTCTCATGCTGGCCTTCTGCATGCTTGCAGATTCTTCAACTTGAAATCATCTGTAATTTGAACAAGTCCACACAGTTTTGAATAAACATGTTTAATGGTATTCAACCAGGACAGAGTCTTAAAATGCTTTTCTAGTTTGATAGTAAACCATTGATAAATTCTCTTTGCATGTGGTTTTCTAATCAAATTAGCTTGCCTATGAATGAGAATCCCACATAAGGAAACTTAATGAGAATCTCACATAAGGAAATTTCAAAAGCCTTCCTGAAACCCTCCTAGATTCCGCTTCTTGATTTCTTGAGGCCTATTACTCACTAAGAAGGAAAATAGGTGACCTGTTAAGATTAGTACTCAGCAGGTATAAGCTGGCTTTTACATATCCCCTTTATCTTCTAAATGCTTAATAATAGTGTCTCTCTCACTACCTCTTTCACTATCTGGGGGAACCAAAGGTAAACTGTCAGGCTTGTTAAATTCTTTTATTGTCTTTTTCCTCTTTTTAAGAATATAAATAATGAGTTTATCCTATTCCAATGCTTATGTCTTATAAGACAGAATGAATTAACATCAATAATGAATTAACAGAATCCAACTATTCTTTTGCTATGCAATAGCCTAGGGCTACCACAATTCTCTATGGGCTGTAGCTTATTCCTTTGCACAGAACAAACTGAACTCACTAGCTGTCTAAGATGAACTCTGTGGTACATAGTTTATGAGACAGTAAAAACTGTAAACCAAAAATATTTACCAGACTAGTGGTTTTCAGAACCTTTCTCTAATATCTATATTGCTTAATATTATATGATTACTAACTCTGCAATTCAAGGAGATATGTTATAAGCAAAGTAAATGACAGAACTAATTCACCTGAGAGGCAGCTGGCATGGTGCTTGGATGATGTATTTTGAGCAGCCAATTCAATATCACATACTCAGCTTGAAGGAAATAACAGTAAAGCTTGCCAAGCTGTTGAATGAAAAATTATAATCTGCTGACCAACTTTTTCTTTAACAGATTAAAAAATACAATTAGTAGATGTTTCAGGATAAGAAGTTTTAACAAGGGACATGATTGACAAAGTATCCTGTGCCAAAATATCCTCTGTCAACCTCAGTTCAGTTCAGTTTCATTAGCAAAAATTTCATTCACTCAAGTACTGTCAAAATGGGGAAGAGAAACCCAGTAGGTCAGCATCAGAGCAGATCAGTCCTGCTCATTACAGGGATTGATTCTCTGTTTGAGGTTTGATATATTGGGACTGTTTGTCATTGTATATTCAACTTGAATGGAGGTTGCTGAAATATACTGACACTGATATAACTGCTCTCTTTTATTGCTGAATAGTATTTATGGGAATATACTGAATAATATACTGAATACTATTTATGCAATCACTTATTAATCTTCTGATTTCTGATCTTTTAGTGCATATCTTTCTTATGCATTGTGGATTTTGAACATTGAAATAGGAGCAGCCTTGTGTCACAATCTTGTCTGTCACATTTGCTGCATATTTTGTTTTGCCTAGAACTGTGTTGAGCTTTGCATCTTCCAATTTGTACCTTTAGTTAATTGTTTTGTGCAATTGGACTTCCCATTTGTACCTTTAGGTTATTGTCATTGATGTTATTTGATGAATGTGTCCTTTATTTTGGATTTATAGTCCAAATTAGGCATGTCATGTTCTGCCATCCAAGAACTAAATCCAATTTGCAGTGCAAATGTAAACTGCATTTAGCTTTAATGTAGTGGCAATCAACAGGCTATCTATCTCTTTTTGCTTTTCTACAGGTTTTGCTCCCTGTCCTAATGAAGCAAAATTTACTCTGTTGCACATTCTGTCCGTGTAAATCTTGCAATAAACTTTGGAACCTTTTTGAAATTTTCAACTGATTTTGACAGTGCTCAGGATGTCAGTGTTACAACATTCCCACAAACTGAGCAGAGCCAGGCAGAGTGTAGAAACACAATCAGTATCCCACTGAGGGCAGAGCTGCACCACAATTCATTTACATGGATATTCTCTGTCTTAGACAATGTAGACTAGCTCATTAGCTGCTTATCACCAGTTTTCTTTAAGCCATGAACCCTTCATTTTTCTTTCTGTGATTTATCATCCGTAATCCTTCTTTATATGAAACAGTAATTTTATGCTGACTGGGTTAATTGTACATTACATTTCTACAAATACTTGTTCTTGATATTTTTGACAGTATTATTTCTGGAATTCAGCTTGCTATGTTGTTGTTTTCATGGCTTGTCCTCAGACATCTTGAAATATTTGCAATATTTTGATGTTGAGTAGTATTTTACAAGTTTACTGCTGGAATCATAATATCTCAAAATTTGAAAAGTTCCTATTGCCCTGCAATATAGGACTTGATTTACATACAAACACATATAAAAGCTTACAAAAATGATTATTTCCTTTTGAATATAAGAATTATTTTTTATGGATTTTATAAGCACTTTAGCTCTGATTAGACCCAGGACCTGGATGTTTACATTTAAGATTCCTTGCTTTTACTACAAAACTTATGAAAATGGTCAGCAAACATGAGATAATCTCATTGCCAAGTCATAGAGCCCCAGGAAACCTGGCTTAATGAATTATACTGATTGCTGTTTCTTTCTTGGCTTCCTATTTCTTCCTCCCCTTTCCTGCTATGCTTCTTGCTGTCAGTCTTGCCTGCATTACTTTTAAATTACTGCACCTTACTGCATCTTTTTCCTGTGCCTTCTTTCTCCCCTCTTCTCATGAATCTCTGTAGTTCTTCCTTTCCTTGTCTAAACCTCCTTCCAGATACATATCTCTCACTCTCCTCTCTCACTCTACTGCTTCCCACCCCTCCCCATGCTATATCCACGCAACTGTTTGCGGACATGCGCCACATATGTTACACACAGAGAAACAAACAGAAGTCCTTGTCCACTTTTTTGCAGGATTTTCCCCATACCAGCACAATTTGAGATAAGTTTGAGAACATGGTCCTTTATATTATTTTCTCTGAAAGACTTAGAAATTCTTACATCTTATCTTTACAATCCTCTCTTCTGTCTTCAACAGTCTAGATCATTTGCCACCACCTACATAAGAAAGAGACAGCTGGCAACACTTTACTTTAAACTTCACTAGATTCATAATTAGGAATAGGTTTTAAATACATTATTTGGTAGAGAACATGATCACCTTGTGAATCAGCACGCTAGACCAGGTCTGCGTCTCAATTTGGCCTCAATTTGTTAAAATAGATGCATTATCCTCCATTTCCTAATGCACATCACAAACCCTTAGAATATATGTGCCTCAATTAAACAATTTCTGAAAGCATGAAGCTCATTTTGTTGCATATTTGTATGTGTTTTGTATTAATCAGATTAATCAGGGATGAGAACATGAATTAAATTAACTTTGTGTTCACTCTACAGGAAGAGTGTACAGGAAAAAAAAAATCACTGGACTGGAAGAAAACTGAATGCGGTAAGAAGATGCAAATTCATTATATAATACTGTAAGCAAGTCCTTAATTTTCCTAATATATTTTACTAGATTAATTCTTTTGTTAAAACAAACTTTCTGTCCTGTGAGAAGCACACTTTTTTTTAAAATTTTTTTTTTTTTTTTTACCTAGCTAGGCAGGTAAGCAAAAAGGCAAGAATATTTACACAGAATAATGCCTTAAGTACGCAAGACAAATTATTTTAAAGTGGCAACTCATGCACTTGTTAGTGATCTATAAGGAGGAAAGAAGAACTCTTGAACTAGTGTTGAAGTTGCTAGTTGAAATTGAGTTGTTGAGTCCCAACAGCACTGGTGTCCAAATCCCACTTAAACACCCAAACAATATCATCAATTCAGTTAGACCTTTTCTTCCCTGACTGACTACACTGGTTACTGACTACACTGATCTGATGATGCAGAATGTCTTCTTGGGATATTACAATGGTCACTTCTTGTCACCTCAGTTGTTTCCAGCTGCACAGAATTTTTCTCAAAAAGAGGATTTGCTCCGTATGCTCTCTAACTCTCCTGCCAGAGTCCACTGTCAGAAGGTGCAGGACTGAAATGGGTAGGCTGGATTCCAGCCCCCAAGCAGCCTTGCCGATGACTGAATCACCAGCTCATACTTTCTACAGAACTGCTGTAATCAGAAGCTAAATACTTTTAGGCCAGAATTTTTTTCCTGTCTCTGTGTGAAGCTGTGTCACTGTGCAGCCAGGAATCAAAGCTGAAGGGTGTAAAGGGAAAACAACAGAATAGGTTGAATCCATGATCAAATGATGACAAGGACCTCCAGGGGAGAGATGCAATGCAAATTGTTCCCCTTGCTAAACTTTATAGTCATGCACCAGAAAGCGCAGAAGGGAATTAGACCTCATGAGAAGTCTAATTAATTATGAGTTTTAATAACTTTATAAATAAATGAATTATGGGTAAGACAATACACATCACAGGATTTTTTTTTTATCCCAAAAGGGTAATGAAGCTTTATGTTAATTGGGGAACAGAGCATGAAGATGCAGCTCCTCGTTAGATTGGAATACACATTGACTAAGATTCAGAATTATTCTTGCCCAGGGATTTTCTGTAAGATACTGTCAAGGCTAAGGTATAAGAATAGTGTAAACATTGCAATTATGCAAATGTCGATTTGATGCAAATATAACTGAATTTAGTTTTCAGATTTCACCAAAAACATGAGGCATCTAAGTATGCACAGCTTAAATACTGTAAGCAAGTTGCATTGGATTATAAAATCATACCATGATAACCAGCTCACACAATTTCATTTGTAGTGCACAGAAAACTTTTAATATACTTTTTTAGGGTGACTGATACAGGAAAAAGCAACACAGAATTGTCTGAGTGAGCTCACCTTTATATGAAAGTTAACATATGTGTGATCTAAAGACTAGTTCATTCATTTCCCATTAACACATCTTTGGACAGAAATAAATAAACAACACTGGGGATTGCCACCACAACTTAATATTGTTTTTCCCCTTCCTCAAGTTAAGCTCACTCTTGGTACAATCAGGCTGTCTTTGTTAATTTTTCTACAGTCCCCCCGCTCTTGGATTCCCCATTTAACTGTGCCTTGTGCTTAAAATGTGTCCCTAACTTGTAGTTTAGGATTTTGAAATCGAGGTATTCTACTTCCTTGGCAAGTGTTCTACCCATTTTGTCACCACAGTCAGAGACTTTAACAAAGGAGTCTTAATGTGCCCAAATCATAGAATCATAGAATATGCTGAGTTGGAAGGGACCCACCAGGTTGATTGAGTCTAAATCCTGTCTCTGCATAGGACACCCCAAGAATCACACCATCTGCCTGAGAGTGTTGGCCAAATACTTCTTGAACTCTGCCAGTCTTGGTTTTGTGACCACTTCCCTAGGGAGCCTGTTACAGTGCCCAACCACCCTCTTGGTGAAAAACTTTCCTGATATCCAACATAAATCTCCTCAACTCAGCTTCATGCTGTTCTCTCAAGTCCTGTTCATTACTTACAAGAGTGAAGAGATCAGTGTCTATCCCTCCACTTCCCCTCATGAGGCTGTCAAAGACCACAATGAGGAGTCCCCTCAGTCTCCAGGCTGAACAGACCAAGACATCCCACCTCCTCATCTGGCTTCCCTCTCAGATCCTTCACCATCTTAATGGGCTCCCTTTGGATGCTCTCTGATAACTCAGCATCTATTTTTAAAAATGTGGTCTCCAAAACTGCACACAGCACTCGAGTTGAGGCTGCCCCAGCGCAGAGCAGAGAGGGACAATCTGCTCCCCTGCCTGGCTGGCCATACTGTGCCTGATGCTCAGGACACAGCTGGCCCTCCTGGCTGCCAGGGCACTGCTGACTCATCCATCTTGCATTGACCAGGGCCCCCAGTTCCCTTTCTGTGGTGCTGCTCTCCAGCCTCCTGTTCCCCAACCCATACACAGAACCAGAATTGTCCTGTCTCAGATGCAGATTCCGGCACTTGTGCTTATTACACTTCATACAGTTGGTGATTGTCCATCTCTCTAATTTATTAAAGTCTCTCTGCAGGGTCTCTCTGCCCTTGAAGGAATATTAATTTCTCTCAGGTTTCTATGTCTAAAATTTGTTTAATATGGAGTCTCTGAATATACAGTTTTCATGAGATGCAAGGACATTACATGAAGCCGCATCAAATCAGTAAATATGAGTGATATATTAAGGAATGGTGGAATAGCTGTATTTACAGTGAAACACTTTGTGACTATGATTTGTGATATTTCTTGATTAGCACATACTATACGTGAGATCCTTCAGGGGTAATGCAACTTTATCTTCACCTACCTCTGCAAAAATGAACTCTGTTCAGTATCATCATCACAGCATTAATTCACTCCAACTTAAAATTACATTCTCATAGGAAAATGACTGTGAAGCCAGGTGCTTCATACAAAATGCATCCCAAATAGAGAAAAAATGTTAGTGGTCATAGCGTATGAGGAAAAGTTAAGTAATCAAATCTTACAGCTCTTAGATGTATAAACAGATGGCAAGGCATCTCAGCAGGTGTTACTACCAGCCCTTTGGCAAGACAAAACCTCCCAATGGATACTAAATCTACTATCACAACTGTTTGAGATAACGCTTCAATATCATCTACAAAAAATATACCTCCTTTGCTAGAATACTTCATATATTTTGGAAGCACAATGCAAAGAGAAATTGCTCAGAATTTTGCATTTTTCAAAGCCATACTCACAGTCGAGAAACAATTAAAAAATAATTTGATCATAAAGTTGTTACAGAAGCCTTAGTTCAAAACTTCTCACCAACTCCCCATCATCTAGAAGACAATGAATAAATAAAGATTCTGCTTCAAACTCTGCTGGTTATGTTGACATTAGCCAGAGAATGAAAGCTAAACTCAAACCCGCTCATCTAATAATATATTTTATGCCTAGAATTTACATGAAATGTATTTTCATCCCTAGCTTCGTTATATGCAAATATATCCTGTACATTTTACACTGGATCTGCCTTCACTGTGAAATTTCATGTTCCCTGGATACAAGAATACTAATTATGGATTGCGTGAAGATTTATGTATTGTTCTAAAAATCTTTTTCATTTTCATTGAATCTTATCTATATAAGACAAAGAGGAAGTTATTATAAATTTCAAGTATTGTTCATATTTTACTGTTCATATTTTATTGTTCATATTTTCAAAGTCAGGCAACATCAGACGCTTGTTCTTTTTTTTACACAATGGAACTCAATTGGATCCAAGTTCCAGGTTAACCTCTTGGATGAACAACTGCAGCAGTGTGTTGTGAAGTGAGCTTTACCAGAATCTTTGCAACCCTGATGCAAATTTCTCTTATTCAATGGCCAGCTACTAAATGAAAGGACTCCACTCTTCAAGCACCTCCCGAAGGCACCTTCTGCTAGGTCAGATGGAACTGTGGGGTTTGTGCTGGCAGCTTTTATCAGTCCCAGAGACGCTTTGCACATGACTAACTGACTTGTCAGAATTTAGGTGTGGTTGTTTGCCCATGTTACTAATTAGAGACATTGTAAACTATATGAGGAGTTAAACTGCAGGGTACAGCTTAGGGTTCCCCACCCACAAACAGGTTACAAGGTCAGCTAAATTACAAAGATTTACACATGCATGCAACAGTGTCCATTTAAGGTGTTTCCTAAGAGGGGGACATAGAAGTTAAGAAAATGCGTTTAAGATGGAATAAGATTTCAGTTGCCGTTTGGCCATCTTCCAAAAATATGCATTTCCACCTCCTAAAAAATACAGCAATAGAGAACTTGACCTTAGTTGAAATTTCTAAACTTGAAGAGGGGAAGGTAGAAAGGCACATTTTGTATAATCCATGCCGTGATCTTCTACGATGAAGTGACTGGCTGAAAGCAGGCCGTGGCTGGCATACCGGAGGACAGGGTTGCTCTGTGAGGACACCGTGAACAAGGTTCACGGTTCAAGCTTCACCCTGACAGGACAAAGCCTTGCACCCAGGGCAAAATTCCCCTAGCAATGGTATAGGCTGAGAGGACTGGCTACTGAGAGAGCAGCTCTGCAAAAAGGACCTGTGTGTCCCAGTTAAGTGAAATCAGCATCAACACTGCAACTTGGGTTAATTAAGACCGGCCACTAAACCGTGCCCCATCAACATCACAGCTGGTGAAGGGAATGATTATTCGGTGCTTGCAACTTGGAGGGGACATCTGCAACACTGTGTCCAGTTTGGGCCCCTAAGCATGTAAGCAATTCTTAGAAGATGAAAAGTATCAAGAAGAAGGTAATTGTTCCAGGGGTTGGAGCACATGGCAGAGGGAGGGGCTAAAGGAACTCAGATTCTTTATCTTGAAGGGCACACTGAGAGGACACAGTCCCAGTGCTTCACTGAATAGAGGTTATTAAAAAGGAGGAGCTTTTCACATTTTTGGAGGTGAACAGGAAAAAGGCAAAAAAGAATGGTCATTGACATTGTCTAGATGTCAATTGCCCTCCAAAGCTGATCTATCCCTTTGCTCCTCAACTGGACAGAAGAGGGAAAATATAATGAAATCTCAGGAGTTGAGATAAGGATGGGGAGAGATCTGCCACTGTCATGGGCAAAACAGACCCAGCTTGGATAAATCAATTGAACACAATCAAAATCAGAGTAGGTTAATGAGAAATAAAACGAATTTTTAAAACATGTTTTCCCCACTTCTCCCTCCTTCCAGAGATGAACTTTATTCCCAAATCTTTATTCCTCCCCAGTGGTGCGCAGGGACAGGTGGTTATTGTTATGGTCAGTTTGCCACATTATTTCTTCTCAGGGAGAGGAGTCCTTCCCACAGGCTGCAGTTCTTCATTAGCTGCTTCAGTGTGGGTCCTTTTTCTCAACAGAGGGGAAATCCTTCAGGAACAAACTGTTTCAGCAGCATGGGTTCCCCACGAGATCACCAGTCCTGCCAGAAAACCTTGCTCTGGCGTGGGCTCCTTTCTTCCCAGGCCACAGGTTCTGCCAGGAACTTGCTCCAGCGTGAGCTTCTCTCAGGACCACAGCCTCCCCTGGGCATCCAGGTGCTCTGGTGTTGGGTCCTCCAGGGGCTGCTGGTGGATCTCTGCTCCCCCTGGTCCTCCAGGGCACAGCTGCCTCCCCATGGCCTGCACCACGGGCTACAGGGGAATCCCAGCTCTGCTACCTGGAGTGCCTTCTCCTTCCCCATCTTCCTTCACTGACTTTGGTGTCTGCTGGGCTTTTTGTCTTGCGTAGTCTCACTCCTCTCTTGTCTGGACACAGTTACTTCTGAGGAGTTACTTTTTTTTTTTTTT
>VWZN01007015.1:578446-621121 GCA_013396955.1 Regulus satrapa
CCGGGGGGAGGCTCTCCCCTCCAGCCGGGGCGGCGCAGGTGGCGGCGGGGCGGGAGCGGGGCCGTGCTCGCCGCGGCCGTTGCAGAGGGCGTCGTGAGACCTGCCGAAAACAATGGGAACTTTCTCCTGCGCCAGGGGTGCCGCTGCCGCCTCCGGCCTGGCCGGCCGTGCTGCCCTAGGAGCGGGTGCGCGGGGTTGGCGCGCTCCCGAGCCGCCTGGCTTCGGCGCTGACAGATAATTCGCTTCTTTTAGCAGGAACGAGCTGCTGGATGTAGAAGGAAAGTAGGTCGTGCGCACGGAAGATGCCTCTAAGGGACAAGTGTTGTCAGACTGACCACCATCACCATGGATGCTGTGAACCAGGTAGAGTGGTGTGCGATGCTTCGGCTGTTTGGTGTATCTCCCTCGCTGAAAGCTTGCAGAAACTGTCGTGAGGCTTGCGAATGCATATCATTAGTGTCACCTCTTCTTACAAAAAGTTTCTGAATTTTGCTTGGAAATGTTTTTGGTTTTTTTTTTTTTGTATCCTTGAATTGTCATGTTAAAATCATCTCAGGAAGAGAATATTTTAGTTTCTGGATGTGGCATAATCCTCAGGCCATCACCTGGGCATGCAGTCAGCAGAGGCAGGCAGGAAGTTGTATAAAACAGCTGACATTTTGTTTCCAAAAACATAAAGTGTTCTCTGGAGTTTTTTTTTTGTTGTTGTTGTTTTTTTGGGGTTTTTTTTTTTTGTTTTTTTTGTAAAATGGTGTTTCTGGCAATTATTTGCATTTGTTGTTTATATTTTTACTCTGCCTTCTCTGGTGAACTCTGGTGATATTGAAGATCTTGGTCTCAGAGGAGAAAAACCCCACAAAGTCCCAGAACTCTTTGCATTCTATGCCTGAGTCATGTGAAAGATGCCATCAGTGGAAACTGTGATGAATATTTTGAAGGTTCAGCCAGCCTCATAGATGCTTTTGAAATTATTCTGCTTAATGGCTGTACTTGGTATTTTTAAAAGCAATTTTGTTTCTTTTTCCCTTTTTCTAGAGTTTATTTGGATGCTTCCACTTATGATTTTGAAAGAAAGGTGCTGCTTGCATGCTTTCACTTTTGTTTTGAGGAGAAAGACATCAGCTGGGGGAATTAACAAATGAAAGCGACTTTGATGCTCCTTTAGTGAAATGTAATTTGAGAATTGATTTTGTTCAGTTAGTAGAAACATTTCTTTGTGTTGATGATGAAATGGTTTTGAGTGGTTCTAATGCTTTAAAAAAAGGAAAATATTTTTCTTGCCTGACAAATTAACAGTGATGCGTTAGGTCTGCTTCACCTGTGTTACTGCTCTTGACTTCAGTAGGTGTTGTACATGCATATTAGGGGCTGTATAGAAACCAAAATATTTTCTTTTGAAATGTAGGGAGCAGGCTATTAGAATACAATACGTCATTGTGTTAGAGATCTCCAAATGATTAGCTTGATTTGGAAAATCTCCAAATTATTTTCATGCTTGTGATGTGTTTGTACATATAATAGTATATTATGGGACCAGGACAGTTGGGTGGAATGTTCATTCTGTTGAACTTTTTTACTGTGCTTTGTTTTCTGATATTTTTTTTCAGCTAGAATTTATTTATTAACTTTTAGCACAATGTTCCTGTCAAAATTTGTTTCATCTTTTTGCACTTACTATCTCGAAATAGTTCTATACTATGCCTCAACTGGCCTTTATTAAAAATGAATTTCTTAGAGATCTCAGTGCTTCATTTAGAAATGAAAACCTTAAAATGGTTAAAATCAAACCAAATTCTTCAGTTGGGGGCCAGTGTATGAAGTGCAAGACTGACTGTTTAGTCAATAGGAAATATAAAAGAAGTCTTAACTAATGATTTTGCAAACACATGCTTCAAGAAGGGGTCCTATGCCTGTAAATGTGTGTTTCCCTGTGGGCAAAGCTTAGTTGCCATATCTGTGTACAGCAGTGGAGTGCTATTAATTTTCACGTGCATACGTAGTGCATATTGGAATGGCTAAAAATTCTGATTAGTATGTGTTTTAGTTTCAATAGCTTTTGCAAAGAATATGATGTGGAATGAAACATCAGAAGTAAAGTGTTCCCTCAGCAGTTTATTTGAGCCTGAAGAGTTTTGTTGAACGTCATTTTCGTGGTTAAAAACACTAGGTTGTGCTTTTTTTTGGTGTTTTTTTTGGTTTTTTGTATATGCTGTGTAGCTATGCTTGTGCTTGTTTTCTGAGCATTGCTACTTGAAATCTGGTTTCAGTATTTAGGTGCCTACTGGCAGCACTGAAGTCATGTAGAGTGCTGTGAAGTATCTGGTGAAGCTCTTTTGTTCATGTCATTTGGTGTTAACAGTGGGATCTCGTAGACTGTTCTGGAGAATTACTTTAACTGAGGACATTTTTATTGAGATAATTTGGTTTTGTATACTTACATGTTTCAGTGTTTGTTACATGTAGCTTTGAATACACTTTTTTTAAGTGATCAAAATTACAACAAACTGTCGGAAGGTATTGTGGCTTTAAAAGTCAGTCTTGGCTGGTATTTAATTCAGTATAAGTGAAAATTTTAGAGTAAGGCTACTTTTACTGTAGTCTTGGCTGTTCTTTTTAGCTAGTTTACTGTATGTATGGAAAATTCCTAAATTACTGAAATCACCTGAGTGTTTTCTAATGGTTTATTATCCTTTTCTATGTTTCAGTCCATCTGCTGGAACCTGGTGATCCTCCTTTATTGCAGCAGCCTCTGCAAACATCAAAATCTGGTATTCAACAAATCATTGAGTGTTTTCGATCAGGTAGGAAACCATGCCTGACCCTTAAGAAGTTCATTACCCTGTTGAAAGAGTTATGTTTGTTCAATGTATTAAAATAACCATCACCAGACTTTATACATATTTGCTAAGTATTTGTAGATTTTTGAAATTAGGTGTTTATTTTAATATGGGTTTTCATAGAAAGTGATGAAGATACAGATCTTGCTGTATAGTTATCCTTCAAAAACGTTAAAAATTAAGTTTTTTGTTCTACTTTGCGTCATTTTTGCTGCAATTATCAATGAGTTTGTCATAAAACTCCTGAGGGGGAAAAAAAGCTTTATCTTGAACATCTTAGGTTGATTTATCCTGTTACTTTTAAGGTGTTCCTTGGTTGATTTTCACAGTTTCAATATTTAGCATGGTACAGTTAAGCATTTGGGGAGGCGTGCCAGGGAAGATTGAAACCTTCAAATGTTTTCAAGCTGCTTCTACACTTCTGATGTGGCAAACTAAACATTTTATTTTCACAACTCTTGGTGTTCAGTGCTACTATTTATGTGTTACTAGATTTTTTTACGCAGAGCTTTTAAGTATATGAAATGTGCCTTGTATACAAACACTGCTGCTGTGCAATGAGATGCATGGCTGGTCCGAGTCTTGTAAAAGAGCACAGTATTTAAGTTGTCCACTTCAATAACTTGATACAAAAGCAGGATGTGAGATTATTCATTAGTAACCTTTTTTAGTTTGCTTGAGCTAGCTTGAGGCCTCAGATATGCTTGGCAGGCTTCTTTTGCTAGAAGCAATTAATGGAATGTCTCCTGGTACTAGCACAAACTAGGTGCAGGTACTTTGTTTCTGAGCTGCTTCCAGGTCATCCTCACTGGCACTGGTGTTAAATTGATAGCTTACTTTGATACTATCTGTCACCTGCATCAGGGAGGTTGGACAGAAGGCAAGAGAACTCGGACAAAGATTTTACTGGCTAGTTTTGAACAAGCAGCATTTCATCATGGAAAGAGAGTATTTGATTCTTGTGGTAAAGGACTAGAAATTTAAGACACAGTACTGTATATAACTGTTTAAGTAATTTTATCAAAAGCTTCTGTCATTCAAAGCATGAAGAATAAAAAGTGAATTTTAATCTGTCTTTTTCTAAAAAAGAAACTGCTCGCAAAAGCGATACATTTAGATATTTCTGATAGATATATTTATGACTATGTTCTCTACTGATTTCTTGTGATTTTGATGTTAGTCTAGCATCAACATTTACATATATTAACAGTATTTGACATGGTTGTGATGGTAACCTGCATTACTATCACAATTTACAATTCGATGTAATTACTAAATAGAGAAGACTTCAGGAAGTCTTCTCCTGTAAGCTGAGGCAGCATACACTGGCAGGAGATTGACTTGTTGCCACAGTTTGCAGTTGGTGAAGAATAAGGAGATGATTTTGCTTTCCTCTGTTTGTTGTGTCCATAAAATCAGTGCATGTTTTAATTTTTTTTGTTGTTTCCAGGAGTTTCTGAATGTCTCCACTTTAATTCAAAAGGACCATTTTTTTTTTCTTGTGAAAAGTTGAAAGGTTTCTCAGTTGCATAAGGATGATTTGACACCAGAGTGACTACTGTGTCATATGATATGATCTCCAATATGTCATAAATCCTTTAATCTCATCCAGTAATTCTTAAAATCCAATAATTTTTAGTGGGAAAAAGCCCTAAATGTTTCAGTCCTGAACAGGAGACTGAATACCAATATAACAGGAATGGGGAAACATATGTCCCTTGATTGGGTAGTAGTGGAGGTGTTTTGTGGTTTTTTATTTAATCTTTTTTTTTGTTTGTTTGGTTAGTTGGTTGCTTTTTTGGTGGTTTTTTTTGTTTGTTTGTTTTAATTGAGGCAGAGGTTTGTGGCTAGGGCATGCATGAGCAGCATGGAGTTTTATCTACAAGGAGCATCTACAGTTTTTTTCAGCTGGATTTTCTTTATATGCAGAAATTCAAATGTTGGTTGGTGAGATCTGAGTAAAAAAACTTGCTTTTGGGGAGAGCTTTGTAAAATTTTTTTTTTGTTGCTATATCTAAATATTTGTCCAATAGTCTGTTTGTAAAAGTGCAGGTCAAATGAAGGTGAGATTAGAAACACTCAAAGAAATAGCAGATGATACGGCTTGGGAAGGCATAGGAGAGAACAGAAACTGTGGTAGCCTTAGATTGTCAAGTTTGGATACCATTTTTAAGGAACTGTTGAAGAAGACACTGTGCTTTGCTGAAACTCAGATTTTAAAAAGCTTTGTAGTATTATTATTATTGCACCAAGAAGTAAGTTTTCTTGGTAAGGCTCATTTGTATTGAAGAACTATTGTCTATTATGAAATGATTAATATTTGAATGATTGTAATTTAGAAAATAGTTCTGCAGTGTGACTGAGTTTGATCTTTGAAAGGAGTTCTTAAGAGAAGTGTGATGAGATGACAGAACACTTGACCTTGTAGTTTAGCTTGAAAAATGTCTTGCTGCTGTTACATAGGTGTTTGATATTATTTCTTTGTGGTTCGGTTTCATTATATTTGTGCTTGTTTGATTATTTTGAGTAATTCTAAGAAAAATCAAGATGGATAAATTAGCTGAATTTGGTTAGTTAGTGCTCCTTTCTAATTTGATTTGACATTCATTACTTTCATGAGATAAGAAATGAAGGAGTAAGTTTGAGGTGTAAAAAAAAAGACAGGAGCTGGTATACTTCAATAGTGCTGGATCTAACTATCTTTGTACACAATGTGTAGTACTCCAGAAAGCTGGCATATTTTATCATGCTGTCTGTGTTTTAATAGAGATATTTCAGATTTAAGTTGTATGTATTCACCTTTCATCAGGCTGAAAATATGCCTCCATTTCTACTATCTCACCTAAGTGTCATCATCTTGGACTTGGGTCAGATATTGATGTGTAGTAACATTTCTTGACCTGTTAGTTATTGTCTTTGGTCTATTTTATACTTTAGTTTTTTGCCTTACCATGTGCCATTTCTATGTGAAATTGCTGTATGTGTCTTGTTTTTTTTAACATTGTAGGATAACCTTAAAAAAATACTACAGCGTTCTTTAAATGCTCTAGGTGCTTATTCTTTCCTGTTGGGCAATTGTACTGCAACAACCAAATACCACAGTAAGAACTGTTTGCTAATGTTAGGTGTTAGTTTTTATTGTAAATCATTGCACTTTCTCTGTAAACTGTAGTGTGTGTAATCTTTGAGGTTTCTTTTTTATCCTAGTCTTGTCTTCATAGTGAAATTTGGAGCATATATCATAAACTTAGAGTACAAATGAAGATAAAATGCTGTTACTAATGGTCTAAAATGTTTCACTTTGATGGGATGATGTGAATTAAAAGATGAACAGAAAGCCTTCCTTAAGTATAATATTTCTTTTATTACAGGAACAAAACAACTTAAACATATCTTGTTAAAAGATGTGGACACCATTTTTGAGTGTAAATTGTGCCGGAGTCTCTTCAGAGGATTACCAAATTTAATTACTCATAAAAAGTTTTATTGTCCTCCAAGTCTTCAGATGGATGATAGTAAGTCTTATTAATTTAAATATTTATAAAGCTATGTGAAGTTGAAAAACCTATCTTTCTTTACCATTTGTTCAAACGTACCTGAAACAAAAAGGCAAAAAAACCAGGCAGATCTAAATTTCTGTAGTAACATATATAGATCACATTTATGTTATTGAAGGAGATACAGCAATGACTTTATATGAATTAACAACCAGGAGCCATGCCAATATCATAATTAGATATCTAGCCTTTTAATTAAGTGTCACTCTTAACACTTTCTAGTTATTCTTTCCTTTTTTCTTTCCCATCTCTCATGTCCTGTGAAGGATACCAAAAGCATGTAAAAGGACTGGGAAACTAATCTCACAAAAAACAGTGGTTCCATCAGGGGGTTTCAGTTTTAGGCCATCATAGCTCTGATGGACTTCAGCTGCTCCTGTGAAGTCACCTGGCTCAATATCTGTAATATTCTCCTGTACTGAGGAAGCCCTTACAGTGCTTGTGTCATGGATGCAGTCTTTTGGTCTTAATCACTATGAAACACAGACTAAAAGCTTACCCTTTTATTTAAGAATCTGTGCTTGAATAATGCTGTCTTTTTTCCCTGCTTCACTTCACTGTATGCTGCTTTAACATATTCTATGTGATCATGCCTAGGCCAACATCTTTGTTGTAGAAAATAAACTTTATTATTATAAAAGAAGTAAATGATGAAAAAGCCAAGACCTATGTACTTAATGGAAACAGAAATTTATTACAGTCTCATTCCAATGATGACTTTTTGTTAATATGAGTAAACTTGATTAATTTGTAAAAGTGTCAGCATTCAAAAACGTTTTGTAAAGCTACTTATGTTGATCTCTTGACTCCATCAGTATAGGTGCAGTGAGGATTTTTCTTTCCTGATTAATGCCTTCCTAGCTCAATATTTCAAAAATTAGGAATAAACAGAGATATACTTTGATGATTCTTTTTGCACATGATGTCAGCTGAAAGGTGAAAGTGAAAAGGCTGGTACTGTCCACTTCCTTAAATAAGCTTGCTTGGCCAGTTAAAGAGTCACAGAGCTTCTCTTCAGTTCAATTCATTTCTTCAGTTTCAAAGAAAGATTAGAAGTGCATGTGACTTTAGATGCAATAGTTTCTAAGCAAAGCAAGTTTACCTGACGAGAAACTTAATGTCCAGCTCCTGGTATTCTAGCCTTCATTTGGCTTTCTGATTGACTTTCTTATGTAAATATGAAATAACATGCAAGTAACATATAAATAAAATAACCTCCACTATGAGAGGAGGTTGACTATGAGAGTTGCAAATAAGAGCAATAATGCATGCTCTGAATGAAATTATATAAATACCCGTGCTTTATATAAAATTGAGTGTATATATAGGACTAAGTGGGAGGTTTTTTTCAGTAAATAAAAGATAGTAAACAAGAGGCAGGAATAAAAGTTCAGCACACCATGGTTAAAAATTCATGCACTCAGTGCAGTCATGAAGTAGTTTTAAAAGATGGTATAAAATAGGAAGGACTTTTTACTCTTGGTAAGAGCTATATAGATAGGCTCATTTGAAACTGACTATAAAAGCTGTTAAAAATTCAGTGTTAAAATATGCGTTTAGAGCAACAAAACAGCCTCTTTTTTATACTGAAACTTTCCATGTATTGCTGGACGTGTGGAAGGAATAACTGACTGTGGGTTTTTAATCAGCTGTTACCAGGACTCACATCTTTAAAATTATTCACAATAATTTGAGCGTGTCATCTCAGTGCCTCACCCTTGTGCTGTAGGACTCTGGCTTCCTAGTTTTGCCATTGCAGATGCTTTGAGTGTCACACTGGGAACTAGAGCACTGAACTAATTTGGCATTTAAAAAGAGAATATTACTGAGACCTGTAAAATATTCTCTACTTATATCTTCGTGCAATGCTCAGGTTACACAGATGTTTCATTCTTTGGTAAGGATTGTTCAGAATTCACAGAGAAGAGCTTATTTCCAGAATTAGGTTCCTTTATTGAGAGTGCCTGTATCCCACAGTAGGAAAATCGGATTTTAATGATACTTCAGGCTTAGTTGCACACCTGCAGAACAAGCTCAGGCGAATTATGTTATTCTTGCAATTGATATAGCTTTTAAAAGACCAGCTTGATTCCAGTGGTACAAATTTTTAGTTCAGGTGGCTTTCACATTAGCACACCAGGAGGGTTATTTCCGATATTGGCTTTTAATAAAAAAACAACTTGTAATGATTACTCAAAGCCTTTGAGTGCTCAGAGAGTAAAAAAGAGGATTTGTGGAAATTTGGAGGCTGAATTCACTTAGTGGTTAAAAGCTACTTTGAAATTTAAATAATTGGAAATTGCCAAATAATTTAAAAATACATTTTCCTCTTTTCACAGACCTCCCAGATACAAAAGATAAGCAGAGTCAAGCCATAAATGACCTTCTTGAAGCAATCTATCCAAGGGTAGATAAGCAAGAATATATAATTACATTGGAACCTATAGAAACTAATCAAAACGCTGTATTTCAGTATGTGTCAAGGACTGATAGTCCAGTTGAGAACACAGAAAGTAGCCATACCCCCGACCAAGCTCCAGTACAGATACAGGAACCCAGCACTGAGCAGCCCAAGACTCTGTCAGCTCCAGCCCCAGTCCCAGCTGGGGAGGCTGTGGAATTACCTCCTGCTGATCCTGTTACAAACAAGGTGATATCTACTCCTGAAGAGCAGCCACCAGCAGTAAATCCTGACTTGGACTCTCTGGAGAATTCTGATTATGGCCACCAGTTGATTTGTTGCCTCTGTAGGAAGGAATTTCATTCAAGACGCAGTGTACGCCGGCACATTCGGAAAGTACACAAAAAAAAGATGGAAGAGCTAAAGAAGTACATAGAAACAAAAAAGAAACCAAACCAGTGCTCTGCAAAAGGACGAAATAAGAATGTTCTTGTAACATTAGGTAGGAGTTGTCCTGTGTGTTATAAATCATTTGCCACAAAAGCCAATGTAAGGAGGCATTTTGATGAAGTTCATAGAGGATTAAGAAGGGATTCCATTACTCCTGATATAGCTACAAAGCCTGGGCAACCTTTGTTCTTGGATACAGTTTCTGCTAAAAAATCTTTTAAGACCAGAAAACAAAAGTCATCTTCAAAGGCTGAATACAATTTAAGCGCATGCAAATGCCTCCTGTGCAAGAGAAAATATAGTTCACAAATAATGCTGAAAAGGCATATGCAAATTGTTCACAAGATAACTCTTTCTGGAAAGAATGCTAAAAGAGAGAAAGGACCCAACAATACTACCAATGGCACAGAAATAAAAGTTGAACCAGCAGATTCTGTAGAACCTTCACCCCCTTCCATTGCGCTTTCTCCACAGAATGAATTAAAGGGAACAAATCATTCAAATGAGAAAAAGAACACACCGTCAGCACAGAAAAATAAGGTTAAACAGGACCCTGAAAACCCTAAATCAACTTCTAAATCAACCACTAAATCAACCTGCAAATCAACCACTAAGTCAACCCCTAAATCAACCAACGCATCTGCTGCAGGTGGCCAGCAAAAAACCAGGAAGCCAAAACTTTCAGCTGGCTTTGACTTCAAGCAGCTTTACTGTAAACTCTGTAAGCGCCAATTTACTTCTAAGCAGAATTTAACAAAACACATTGAATTACACACAGATGGAAATAATATTTATGTTAAATACTACAGGTGTCCACTGTGCTCTTACGAAACGCGTCGCAAGCGTGATGTGATAAGACACATAACTGTGGTTCATAAAAAGTCACCACGCTACCTTGGGAAAATAACTGCAAGTTTAGAAATAAGAGCAATAAAGAAGCCAATTGATCTTGTTCTAAATAAGGTGACAAAAAGAGGCTCTCAGAGGGATGAAACAAAACAGATTGGTTCAAAACAGGATGTCACCTCTAATTCTCCCAATAAAAAGTATGAAGGAGCTGATGTTGGCATTGAAGTAAAAGTAACAAAAAACTTTTCTCTGCACCGATGCAATAAATGTGGGAAAGCATTTGCCAGAAAAGCTTTTCTAGAACACCATAAGAAAACCCACAAAGCAAATGTATCTCATTCACCTGAAGAAAATAAAACCAAAGGCAGAAGTACAAGATCTAAAGCTGTTGTCTGGTGAGGAAAAAGAAAGTGTGTTTAGTCTTTTTTTTTTTTTTTTCTTCTTTTCAAAAAAAACCCCCAACATTACCACTGTGTTTCTTTTGCTGTTGTTGATTTATTGCTGAAAATATATTTTCCCATAGATTGTATGGTTTAGTGGCTTAAATGCAAAAGTAGATGTCAGATTTGGTTTTCTCTTTTTTTCTTTTTTTTTTTTTTTAGCATTTGGAAAAGAGTTAAAATCTAAATTTGTCATTGTAAAAAGATGGAATGTAGATTAGACTATACTAAGTCAACTCTTTAAACTGTCTTAAGGCATCTGTTGTAAGTAAGCTAATGTACATTTTTAAAATAGTAATTTTTTAAAATTAACAATTTTGTTTGGTTTGAATAACTTAACTCATGTGATTAACTTTTCTGTGGCCACTCAAAGAAGTACTAAAAGTACTAAAGTAAAAGCTGATAACAGAAAAAATCTCTATGAACTTACTGGAATTAGCATTTATGAATTTAAATTTTTATTTAATGTGTACTGCCTACACAGTGTCAACAAAAGTGCATAGAACAGATTTTTTTAATGTAATTTGGCTGCTTAGTCTCTTTGATTTAAAATCATTATGGGTTAGGTGCCTGAAAATACCTTTGAAGTCATCAAATTTAGAATTTCATTCTTTTATAAGCCCAGGTTTGGGGACTTGTGCTCATTTAATTTTTTAAATTGTTCAAATCTTATCAAAGTTTTTGCTTTAAGCATCAATATGTATTGAAGTCTGGCCTAGAATTTTCTAAACTTCTGCTTATGTGGTACTCTGGGAATTTTTAACACTTGTAGGGATTGTATTTGTAGTTACTCACTTTTCCATAGCCTTCCTGTTAAAGGTCGCCTATTTTTAGAGGACCTTTTAAAAAAGAAAATATTTGTCTGCAGTCACTTTGTATTTCAAAATGACCAACTGATGGCTGAAAGTTGGGGATTGTACAAAAATATGAAGAGGAGAGACTGTAGTGATACGTGTTTAACATCTTTATTCAGAATGATCTTTCTAGCATATTCGGTAAAAAGAAAACTAAGTATATGTGCCTTGTTCTGTATTTCAACTCTGAAATGCTATTTTCCAGGAGGTGATTTGATTCGAGTTCAGCTTTCATGGGGAATAATTACACCTAGTTATGTTAAATTGTGATGTGGTGTTTTTGTGGCTTTCTAATAAATTCTGACTAAATTAGGCAGAACTTTGAAAATGAACGGAGTTGAACCCTGAGTTATGCTGAATTCTAGAGGGGGAGTGACTTCTGCATTTTGAATAAGAATTAAAAATTTAACCTTAAAAATGATTTATATTACATAGTTTAAAACAAAATTATATGGGTAAACTCAAAATATTAATTTATTCCCATTTCTCTTCAGATAGGTTCAAGTGATGTTCGGAACGTTTGAAGTTCATTTGAATGGAAAAGACTTTAGTTTGTTGTTGGAACTGCTAATTCTTGATAATGGTACTATAAGGAGGAAATACTTTTATAAGCTGTTTTTCTTTTCTTATTATATTAATAATCGTTCTGACTGTTTCTAGGACAGTACCATTGCCCAAAACTCTGAAGTAGTTGAAGTGAAATGCACGTTTCTAAATTAGCAGTTAGAGTTATTTCTCTATGCAGTTGTAGTTTGGCCCAGTATAGAACAAACTTCTTGGAATTGAAAAAGAGAATACCAGAGACAAGTTAATGAACAACAGCTTTGGAAGAAGGTGTTTTTTCCTCATTTAGGAAATCTTCAGAAAACCCATCGTGTATACTGCTCCTCCCTGGTAGTACTAATTGATGGACAGCTCAAACTTTGATGTGATATCCTACTTAGGTAAATGTGTTATATACTGGTATAAATTTATTACAAATGAATGTATAAGAGCAAACGATGTAGTGTTTATTGGCTGAGTTCTACTAATTTTTAGTATTTGCCATAAATTCAGTTTGTTCATATTGACTAATTCCTCAGTACAAGGACATTCTGAATTTCACTGTGCTGAAGTTGCATCAAAGACCTCCATTTTGTTTCCATATGTGGTTCATAGGAAAACTTTGTAAACATCTAGGAAGTTTACAAGACTATCCACATTCCTCTAGTCTTTAATTTTAAAGAAAAAATTATACACAAGCACTTTAATGATAGTTGCAGTTTATTTTTTCAGTTTATTTTTGAAAGATCAACACACTAATGTTAATATGAAGGTAGTGAATATTTGCTGATGTATTATAGACAATCTGTGCACAACCACTTAAAATGTTAGCTTATTTCATTAAATATTAATAAAAAGGGAGGATAGTTTGGGAGAAACTCAAAATGTATTTTCTCTCAAGATTGTAAATGACCACTATGGGTAGCACTTGACTTTGTGTAATTGGAAAATATTTTAGATACCTTTTTTTAACCTTTTAATCAAGATTGTAGTAAAACAGTTGCATGCCTACCATTATGAATTTCTTGGCAGGTTTCATGCGATCATGGGTTTTGTTTTGGGGTTTTTTTGTTGTTTGGGATTTTCATTTGTTTGGTTTTTTTTGTTCATTTTTTACCTTTTAGAAAATATTTTGTTTAGTGATTTGTGTCAAATTGCTACAATTTGAAAGGTATTGTACATCAGAAGAAATAACATGTTTTTTATATCGGTTCAGTCCCTTACTTAGGGAGGTGCCTCGTGTTCATATATACTTTTTTTGTATAAAATATATCTAAATGTTGATCACAAGATCAGGAGTAAAAATGCTTTTATGGATAGAGAACTATTTGGCCCTGTTAGTGCATTGCACTAAAAATACTGTGAATGGGAACTAAGATTGTAGCTTTGCTCAAAATGTTCTATATTGAATGTACATGCTTTTGTTTGGATAAATGTACTGTATTTGATGGAAAATAAAGCAGACTGGAAATGATTTTTAAGTGGGCATAAACAAAAAGATGTTGTGTTTGTAAACTTGGGATATCTGTCACTCCACAATTGGAAATTACATTGTTTGCATTTTGTAAAGTTTTATTTGTTGATCATTGAAGCTAGTTGTTTGTAATATTTTGTTGTAATAAATGTTTTTTTTTTTTAATTAAAAATTTGGCACTTGTGGAGTGAACACTTCACACTGGTGGTGAACCCTTGCTGTATTTTTGGCAAACACTTCTCATACTGGCCTTTTATTCCTTGTAAAGGAATATCTTCCTTAACTGAGGAGCTCTTGTTGTTGTTACCCTTTCATAACAAAATATTGAAGATAGGCTATGCTGAGTATTTTTAACAAGAAAATAGGAGTACCTGGTTTTCCATTGGAAATAACATTGATGGCTGCGGAAGGTTCCTTGTTTTCATGGTTGGATATGAAAAGGAATTGCCATAACCATTGTTTTAGGCTATTAATATAGGTACATTTTGAGTCATGTTCTTGAGTGCCTGCAGATTAGGATTGGGAAATAAAAATGCAAATATAGGGATAGAAAAACTGTTCATTTCTTTATAATCCTTGTGGTTTCTGCTGTCTGTCCTGGATAAGTGTAGAATCTGCATCTTGAAATCTATGAAGATGAAGTTACTTCTAAATCAAAGGTATGCTTTCTGCTCACCAGCACACTGGATATGAGTTTTTAATTAACGTGCAGTCTTGCATGATTGATGAGGCACGTTGGTTTGGTTCATTTCACCTACACTAACCAAAGACAAACGTAGCCTCTTTAGTGGACCTTCCCAATGAATGTTGAGTCTTGTTAAAAGAATTTATTTAGACTGAATGTGAGAAACTTCACAGAAAACTTTGGGGATGATCTAAACATTTTGTATGTAAGTCTTTTTTTAAAAAAATTTATTTTATGAAGTATTAAGTGATACATGTCTTCTAATGCTAAGGCTTGAGTGGCATGCTTTCAGGGACATGAACCCGTATTTACCAACAAGGGAATCTCACCGAGATGGTGGCACCAGTCTTGCTAAAGTCTAATATGCTGGTGTGTGGGGGCTAGAGCCGTTTCTGGTTTTATGTTTCTCTTTTCTGTCTGAAATGTTAGATTTCTGTCTAAAATGTCTGAAATGTTAGGCTTAAAGTCCTTTTAGTGCTTGGTTTCCCCAGTTTTGTAAGAGAATAAAGAAATCTTAGCTTAGATAGCTGATCATTACCACCATTTGTTTTTGATTGGATTCTCTTGGGTGAACTTAAATCTACTGTGAAGGGTTTATGTAACTATTCAGTGCTTGAAGTACTTAGAAAATCGGGTCAGTTTGGGTGGTGGCTGAACAGATTGTGGGTAGGTATATTACATCATTCCCTTTTGCT
This sequence comes from Regulus satrapa, assembly GCA_013396955.1. NCBI lineage: Eukaryota > Metazoa > Chordata > Aves > Passeriformes > Regulidae > Regulus > Regulus satrapa. The sequence goes on from VWZN01007015.1 coordinate 593,232, forward strand.
GAATAGCAAAATACAGCAGTTGGTTAACCAAAGGTAGAGCAGTGTGTTTGAAGCGTGGCAGGCAGAGAAGAACAGCCCTCGATACTTTTATTAATGGAGAAGCTGTGTGTTTGTACTGATGGGGAGGCTAGCAAGAGGGACTGCTGGCTGGGTATAAAGGTTCTCTGCTCACCTTGGAAAGGCCATCAGAGGAGAAGCTTTAGATCCCTTTTTTATGCATTGGCAGGAACAGTATTTTCATGGTTGTTTCAAAGTGGATAAATGCTCTTTCATCTTGCTCTAATATTACTCTTCAGCAGGAGATTTTATGTTGGTTTTGCTTCAGTCATAGATAGGATTGAGGTTCTCTGTCAATAATCCACTGCAGTAAATTTGTTAGCATCTGATAATACTGGTATTTTTGGTTTGATGCTTTCCTTCTGTTTCAGTCTAAGACAACTTGTATATACCTAGTCTGTGTTCTCAGCATAAGCCTTTCCAGTGCGAGCTGGTTCAGTTCTCTTGGCTGAGTGGATTTGCTCTTTCACATTACGTTATGTGCTTTGTGCCTGAGAGTCAGCTCCTTTATTAGGAGATGTCTGTCTGCTCTGATGATCTTCCACAGCTGTTGATATTATCTAAAGAGTTGAATGGGCTGGGTGGCAGAGCAGAGACCAAAAAGCACAGCCTGGGGTGTGCAACAGATCTTACATGTATATGTGCTTACACTTTTTTCACTGTGTTGCTCAGATGTTTTCTTCTCCAGGATGTTGAGGTTTTATAGTTCTCAGCCTGTGACTTTCTGCAGCAAACAAAGGGATTGTTTGAAGTGACTGTCTTGTGGCAAGGCAGATAGCGTGAATGTTAGGCTGAAATAGATATGTATAATCACTTTCCTTCATAACATACATCTAAATTTCCACTGCTGCTCTCTCTTTCAAGAAAAAACTACCTAAGAATGAACAGGCCTGAAATGGACACATCATCCTTTAAATATGTAAAGCTGCATTTTCCATCTAAAATGCATTCATGATGTTGATAGATAAAGAGATCAATAATTTTTCTCAGGTACTAAAAGTAGTAATGGCTTTCCAAATTCAGTGAGACATTTCTCTGCATGGTGTCAAACTGATAGATTAAGTGGTGGCTGGGTTGATGAGGCTTAGGATTGGGTGTCTGTGCTGTTTCAGAGTACTTCAGACCCTGTCCAGCTCTATTTTCTCAGTATTTCTGCCTGCCTGAATTAGAGGTGAAGTGTTTATTTTTCTCTTGTGTTGTTTTTTAAAAATTATTTATCAATTGAAGTTTGGTGCTTTTGGATTGTTTTCTCCTTAGTCATTAAATTGTTGTTTGGAGGGGTTGAAGGTAACATGTAACTAAATTGAAATCATTACCAAATGCTGATTTCTCTGCTCCAAAGGGGCTTGCTGCCTTTGGAGCTACACTTTCTTATTTTGGAGCAAAAAATAATGAATCAGTAAATAAAATTAATAATAGTAACAAGCTAACTATGGCAAGACATATGGAAAACATTAAAGGCTGGTGCTTTTGTTTTGAACTACCTTATACTAGATGCATGTGAGAGGATGCCTACAATTCCTACAGCAACCACTGCCTTAAAAAACAATTTTTGTCTTTGCCTTGGTATAAAGAGTGAAATGCTTTGGGCAAGTGTTTTGTGTGTGGGCAGGAAGGGCAGTAGGACTACAGCTATCGTTAGGCTGTGACTGTGCACTGCCATAATGCCACATCCCTGGACCAGGGAGACTTTGAAAGAGGAGTCAGAAGGCCCTGAGCCTGGAAGAAATCTCACTTTCAAGGTGGTGGATGCAAGCAAAGCAGCAGAAAGAAAACCTTTATGTGGGGGCAGCTCAGGGTTGGTGAGGAATACTGTTTTTCAGTTTTGCACGGGCTTTTGAGGAGGGAGCCTGAATATCAGTCAGAGTCAGTGTCAAGGAAATGAAACAGTGCCTGGAGCAAACCTTGGTCCTTCTGAGGGATGGAAAGGGGGAGCTGGGTGGTCACCCTGCCCCACCTGATCTGCTGCTGCTGCTGCTCTGACTCTCAGGGAATGGAATGCAAACCAGTGATTTCAGTTTGTACCATAGCTGTTTCCAAAAGAGGCCTTTCCGCTGCTGCCTTTCGCTGCGTGCCCCGGCCCAGACTGGGTGCAGCGGAGCTGCCTCAGGATGGCAGCAGGCAGCCTGGCAGGGACCGGGGCAAGGGCTGGTCACAGCAAACCCGCAGGAAGTTCTAGTACGGCCTCCTTCTGGAAGCACATCCCTAGAAAAAGGTGGATGTTCAAGAAGCAAAGACGAGTTACTGTAGAAAGGTTGGCCTTAGGCCATTGACGCAGGAATGAATCATTGATGTGGTGATATCTGTAAGCAGTTTGTAGGTTGTGACATTTGAAATTCTTGAATGATGTTTGTAAGGATGAAGACTTAAGGTTTGCTTGATTGCACTTGCTCTTTGTCCCCAACGCTGTGGAATAGCTGGGGACAATGCACTGAAGCGGGGTTAGGTGTCATCAACCAAGGTGCTCTCTCAAAATGAGCACATCAAAAACCTGTGCAGCTCAACAGCACTTATGCTCCTTTTCTGTTATTTAGTCCCTTACTGAATATCAAGAGAGGAATTGTACTTTTTTAATGTCTTTCACCTCCTCTAAGCTTCATTTAACTTATCTTTATATTTAAAAAGCAAAATGCTGAATACAAAATTACCTCCACCTTTTAAAATGCAGAAACTTTATCTTGGGAATGGTGGAAGGTATATTGTAAATAGAAATTTCTGCACCATAATGGTATTTAGCATCTGTTAGCATGTTTTCAGACCTTGAATCCTATTCTATTCCCAGATTTATTGTTTGGAAAGGAGAAACATGGGTCATGTGTACATCTCTTTTATACTTTTGGTATAGACAACCATCTAACTTCAAGTTAACACAGCTTCTGACAAAAGAAAGAAAGTAATATTAATTGAAAAGCAGATAGTGTTTTCCAGATGAGCATTTGTGGGATTTTGGTGGATTATTTAGGCTTGAGGTGGTTGTTGTTACTGCTGTTTGTATTTTTCTTCTTCAAAATGGAAAATGTCTCAGTATCTCACGTCGTGATCAATAATGGCCTGGAATACAATACTATGTTGGTAGCTATAATGAGGCATATACAGGTACATAACAGTATGGTAACTGTTCTGTGTCTTGGCTACCAGGTCATATCTATTACTCTTTGTAAACTTGGAGGCACGCAAGTAGCTCAAACGTCAGCTCCTTAAAAAGCATGCTTCAGGCTCTGAAGAATTTTAGATGGAGGATGATTCCATCCTCATATCCATCCCTGCTTTGTCCCTGTACAGCTGTTGCAATTACAGCATACATCTAACAACCAGATGTCTCTAACAGACATCTGGCAGCATGGAAAGGAGTGTGAGTTGTATCAGTGCTGGATTAGTTTATTGTTTTCTTACTGGAGTCTATGTATTCTTAAAGTAAGTGAAATGCTATCAAGCACCACCACGAACTTTCAGTCCTTTCTGTTCACTTGGGATTTGCAGATCTTTCTGTTTTAGCTGAAAACAACGGTTGAGTAGACTATCTATCTTACAGATAAGTGGTACCCTGCAATTTTTAACGAAGACTACACTATTCCATTAAATTCTGTTTTGTCTGAAAGAGAAAAGAGAATTTATATGATAATAGGCTCTTCTTTTAGGGCTATTGTTGTGATTCTGGTGCTATCAGTTGTAATATCAGTGATGGCCAGATAGAGTCCTCAGGGAGTAGTTGTTATCCAACATACAGACTATTTTTGTCTGCAGCGGAGATGAACTAACAGGACCCTGGCACCTGCCAGATTGACTGTCACGTTTCTATTGTCAGCTGATCCCCTAGATTAGTCACTGTCCTTAAGGAGCTCTTAGGTTTTGATGATCCCTGAGAAGCTCTGTGGTGTCAGCTTTCCTTCCAGTCACTGAGAGCATATGAGCCATGGTAAGCTGCACAACAGCACCTCTTTTAGGATGCGGTCTGTCCTGGAGCTATGGGCAGATAAATTCACCCAGGGTGTAGTAGAAGCTATAGGATGTGCATGTCAGTGGTGGTTCACACCAACAAAATTGACTTTTAAGTAGATCTAGTATGTAATGTAATATCAGGGCTGGTGACAGGACCTTTGACAACTGTAGCAGCACAGAAGGACCTTGGGACCCCGTGAGATTTACTGACCTTGTAATGAGTTCATACCTCCCTTTTTGACCCTTCCTGATCCTGTACTAACTGCTGCAAGGGAAGACTTCAGAAACATGCCAACTTTTGTGTGGACAGAAATAAGCCAGTTAAGATGTATTGCAATTTGTCGTAGGGCAAAAGCCTTGGTTGTATGAATAAGCTGACTTCCACTCCATCAGATTGTGCTAGAATATAGCTTGTTAGATACACTCAGAATTGTGCGACTTTTACGGCTTTTAAATAATGTTTCAGTGCTACAAATTTGTATGAAGAGGTGATATGTTACAAACCCAGGGTTACCCTAAGATAGGAGAGTCAAAGAGTATGATAATTTTGGCAGAGTTGTCCCATAGTCTGTTTTCAGAAAGATGCCAAGCAGCTACTCCCTATGAGACACAGCACTTCCTGTGAAGGCTGATAGAGGGGTAAAAACTTGGCTAGAGATGTCAAGAATAAAGTTAGTGCCTTTTACATAAGCCTTTTGCTATCATGACAATAATGTAAGGGTTTTAGCCCAACTTAGATTTAAACCTTTCCTTGATTTTGTGCTTTGTATTCACTTTTGTCTTCATACATGTGCAATTTAGATTTGTGAGGGTGAAAAGGAATATATTAATCTGACCTGAATAGAGTCCATAGGCTCTTGCCTAAGCTTGTGCCTACATTAGAGTTATCCCCTCTGGCTTACTTCCAACAGGTTACTGAAAAAAGATCTCCAGTTGCGATTTTAATATTAACCTTTTTTTGCTTCTTCTCTCCCCCACTTTTGTAATATCCTCTGTTACCTGTCTCCTGCTCCTTTTGGCAATTTCTATCATGTTTCATGCAGATGGAGCCCTTTTAATCTTTAGTTAATTGCGTTCTTGTTCTTCTAATAAAGCCTGAAGACTCTTTTTTTCAGTAAGGAAAAAGGATTTTGTGTTAATTAGCCTCTGTGCATGTAGTTAGAGGGAAAATACTAATGTTTTTATGTGGTGGGACAGTAGGATCTGGAATCTAATCTGTGTTGTATGTCAAGGATTCATGAAGTTGTTATATACCATAAATAATTGCAACTTTTATTTTTCATAGCAGAAGCTGTGCTTTAATTATAACCTGAGAAATGAGAACTAGTTTTTATAAAATAGTGACCCAGCTTTAGAAGAAACTGTTTTTTGATTTCTGATCCAATTATCTGTTTGATACCTAGTGTTCCTGCCTGCTGAAATTAAAAAAAAAAAAATCACTTTTCTCTGTGATAGCTACACATGGGAGTCTGAAATGCTGCCTCTTGAACATATTTATAAAGTTTACTGAGCTGTGATGCTTGGGAAGTATCTTACGCAGCTATACCCCATTTTATGTTTCAATGACAAGCACGTAGAGTGTCAGGACTCCTAAAGGTGGTCCTAAATTCCCTATCTGGTCAGCAAAAGTGAGTGGTTTTGACAGCTTTTTAGAGAAATCTTCTTTGTCTTAAATTTGGGCATTTAAGTCATCCATGAAGTACAGTCAGGCAGCTTTCCAGACAGGCAACACAGTGATGTGGAGTTGTGACATAATTTTACCAAGTGAAAATAGAGGTTTAATCGGAGAACAAGACTACTTTGTGTAATGCACAGGAGTGGTTATTTGACTTGATATTCTGTATATGTTAGGCAAATAAGAGGCTTATGTTTTCAGTTGAAATAATTGTTCAGAGTCTCAGAAAAAAATCCAAGTTTTTGATGTCATATATTCCCATAAGTGGGAGCCCGTAGGTATTTCACAGGCAGGCTGGGTTTCTGAAGTGTGCAAAAGTTGCTTATAAATGCTAGATCTTTATTTTGTCACTTAATTTACATAACCACCATATGGCAACAGTCCATCTACCACATACTGGCTGTAACTAATTTTAACATTATTATTCATCTTTTTTCCAGCAACAGAAGGAAAGAACTTCTGCCGTTTGGAATTGTATACATTACCTAATGTGTAGTAAAATGGTGTGTTCTTCCTTAGATAAAATGCAGTCTCATCATTGCAGAGATGAAAACTGGAAAACAGAACATACAAAGCTGTAAAATAAGACTAATTTCTCAATTGTTTCTGAATATTTAATGGCACTTTGTTTTGATTAAGGTTTAAGGTTTCTCTGCTTACCTATTAGTAATGTGATGATCTGTTGAGTAAAGTGCTGCAACTTGGGAATAATTGTCTGAATAGATGGTTGATAATGGAGAAAAATGACTGAAAGCAGGAGAGATGTTGAGCTGAATATTCAGTCTGCCTCTTGGAATGAGCAGAAGAGAGCTGGCCAAGGTCTAGATTAGCTGACTGATCTGTAAGATGTAGTTTCTTAGCCAAATCATTAAGCCTTGAAAGGTAGCTATTAATCATCCATAAAGGCTTTTGTGTCCTCTCTAGAGTTGCTCAGGGCAAACAGAGGCAGCCCAGGGACATGCACAGGGTAGCAGACAGGGGAGGCAGCTCCAGACCAGGTACAGCAGATGTGCTGATCTGGGGAGGGTGAGAAACAGGAACAGCAAGGCATTGTTATTCATCAGTGAAAGAGGCCAGCTGGTCATCATGAAGAGATTGCTTTTAGGGATGCATGATATTAACTCTTTTTATGACAATATTTAGGCAAGCTGAGAATGATGAGGGTGCAAGGAAGATGTGGAATCTGTCTTTACTCTGAGGCAAGGTCAGTTGGCTTTTTTGAGGAAGGTCTGTCTGGTCCCCTCTTCAGGCAGTTCATTCTTATGTTTCATTATTCTTGCCAACAGAAAATTCTCTTGGCTTGAGGTGGAAACCGTGCTGTTAAAATCTGTTTTTCCTTCTCCTGGATGAATGTAGGAAACTAACTATTCAATCTCTCCCTGCAGCAATGTTTTATATGCTTGAGAACTGTTAACATGTCATGTTTTAGTCTTAAGTTGTTTGGATTCAAAACCTCACTGCTCTGTGTTTCCTCCAGGGTCACGTTTGCTGGAACTGCTCTTGCAATTCTCCTATGCATTCCTTCCAGTTGGCCCACTTGACTTTCTACTTCTTATTTATTTTTGTATTGTGAGAACAAGGCAATATCACAATTGTGCCTTACAGGGCAGAGGGCTTTTATAGATTTTGCATTCTGTATTCTGGCTCATGCATAATTCTCTTGGTACCTTAAGAAAGCTGTTATAGCTTGATGTTGAGTTCTGTTTGGCTCTTCTTTTGTATCATTCAAGGTCCTTTTCTGCACAACTGATTTCTAATTGGCTGTCTCCTGTGGGGGTTTGTGTGGTTCATTTGCTCTTACAATATCCTCAACTTGTCCCTGTTGGTGTGCATTATTATTTTTCCCCCCAGACATTATTTCCTTCTTTTGTCCAAGGTATTTTTTTACTTTGCAATAGGTTAATTTCCTTCTAGATTCTTGCCATCTGTAAACTTAATATGCACTCTCTGAATCATGGAGTAAGTACTGGAGAGTGTTGCAGCCAGGACAGACCCCTGGTGAACCCCATGTGACACATCCTTCTGTTCTGATGCTTATTCATGTATGGCAATGCTCTGGGAGAAAATGCAAACCTGGATTGCCAATTTGAGATTTTTTTTGGCCACATGATTGTAGTTTTTACTTTCTCCTGGCTTTATGTATTATGGTAATGACATTGTCTGTGCTTAATTTTGGGAAATGTGTGTACAGGAAGGACATCTAAAAGAAAGCAGAAGTTGAAAACTGTGATTTGCATATTATTTAGGTCTGTTTGCAGAGGAAATATTGGCTGATATACTGGAAGAAAAGGAAAGAAAGACTATAATACTGTACTCCCCCACAACTATAATGTCCTTTTTGAGGTACAGTTTATCTCAGCTGGCTTCAGGCCCTGTGAACTTAAACGAAGACAAGCTTTGTGATTAAAGAAAAAGGCATTTGTGACTCTTTTTTTTTTTGTATAAATGAAGACAAGCTTTGTGATTAAAGAAAAAGGCAGTTGTGACTCTTTTTTTTTTTTTTAATAAACTATTTCTTTTAAAGTTAAAATCTGAGTTGCAGCAACAAAACTGTGTTTACCCTACAGCATTGGCCCATTCTAACTTTTGTCATGGGGAGATCAGAGGCATTAGAAACTAATTTTTAGGAAGCACTTTTCATTTCCAGGTGCTGAGGGTTAAGGAAGAATTGAGCATTTATGCCATCTCCTTTTTTGATATTTTTTCTTTTTTTTTTAATACAATTTTTCAAGAAAGACTACTTCTTTTGATGTGTGATGCATATTTTTTACTATTTTCAATTGTAGTGGAACAGTTTTCTCCAACTTTCGTCACTTGTCTTGGGTGTTCTCATGTCACAATAGCTGTCTCATTGCTCTGGGTCTCAGTATCACAAGAACTCGATTGACTGAGTTTAGGATGACAGTTGCCTGGATGATGGGAAGGAAAGACCTTCTTGTGTAGATCTGTCACTCTGGTTTTTTCTTTTGCTACCAGAGATGTCATGATTCCCAGCTTTCATTTATCCTTTATTTTACTTTTGACTGCTCTTTGCTTTTCCTCTTCATTCTCTTTCATTTGTTCTCTTTTGCACCTGTCTTCCCTGCAGGAGGACATTTGGTGTGTGGGGAGTTGAGAAGGCCTGTTACCAGTCAAAATATCTTGTATTTTTCCACTCCTTTCCTTCTTTCACACTTCCTGCTCCACTTCTGACAGCAGTGAAACTTCCCAGTGTGAAAGCTTTCCTCCTTGCTCTCATGGTGGGGACAGCACTAAGGGCAGTCATCTTTCCATCCCTGATGAGACTCTGTTTCAAGCAGTTTTCGTATTTTGTTATATTCTAACTAAAGTAAAGTTGATGGTTTATTTTTTCTTTTAAATTTCAAACAAGGCAAACTTTATTTGAATAAAACTAGGAAATTAAGTTTTTAAATTGAGAAAACTTAGAACTCTTAGGAAAGGCAAAGAGTAAGTTTAAAAATCCCTATGATTTCTGCTCTTTCAGGTGAGTCCTTGCTTTAGCTGATTCAGTAAATTCCCGAGTTATAGAAAACTCTGTCCAGGCTCCTCCTGCCTGGGAAGTTTTTTTTTGTTCTTCCCTGAGCTGGCAGGGTCCTTGGTGCTGCTTGGCATGTTCTCTTTCCATGCAATGATTTCATTGCTTCATCTGTTGCCTTAAGCATCCTGTAATCACAATAAACAACTCTCCGAAGATATTCTTCCCTCTTAAGTTCTGGCTGATACTGTGTTTTCAAAAGAAAGTAAAAAGAACTTAGAAGCAGTAAATAGAAAAGAATCTGTCCCATAGCATTTGAGAAAGAGGGATTGTCTTGAGCATTGGTGAGCATGGGGAAAGAGCAGATGAGCAGGACATGTACAGTTACAGTTGTCTTGTTAGAAGGAAACTCCTGATAAAATAAGATACATGTAAAGCAGGATTCTGAATATCATTACTCATCTGGGATTTTAGAAGAGGAACTTCACAGTTAAATCAGAGTATAATTTTATTTAAGTGCCCCTAGTGACTATGTAGTCATTATTTATTTATGCCAGTGCCCACATTAGCTTACCACTTTCCATACATTCAGGAAAAGACAATCCTTGGCCTGAGAAATTGCAACCTAAAGCTGGAGAGAGGCAAATATATACGGATTAGCTATATATTCTGGATTCCTAATAAATAAGGAAGATGATTGCTTATCTGATACTAATGGAAAAATTTGCTTATGATTGATCTGTATGATCTGAGAAGAGGGGTTTTAACCTAGATTAAGATATTTCTTATACTGTAATATGGTTTCACAATTTGATCTGTATTTATGAATGTCTGCTTTCCTGAAATATGAGTTATGCAAAGATTAGCAATGTGCAAAAATGTATATCCTAATCTGAAACTCTAAGGTAAAACCATTATTGCTATGGATTTAAGAGCAACAATTTATTAGGCAGGTGTGATATTTACAAAAAGCTAAGGTTGCAGTTAACACTTGCAGAAAGATTGACTGGCAGGGAGGAAAAGTAAGGTGCTGGTGGTCTGTATGGGAAGGAGTCTTTCTTGGGATGTCAAGTGTTCAGTGTGCTGGAGCAGGGTGTGTGTTGATTTTCTTTCCCTCTTTAGTTCTCTGTACTTCAGGTTTTAGCTTATCCTCTGCTCCCCCAGAGACATTACTGAGTTGTGAACTGGAATAATTTCACCCATTGGGTCCTGTTTCCCTATAATCTGATCAATTTCCCTATAATCTGATCTATTACCATTTTAAAAATCTGCCAATCTTCTTTTCCTTTTTAGCTCTCACATAGAAAGGTTAGGTGCTTTGCCTGTAGTATGGTAGGTGGTATGGCTGTGCTAATTTCACAGTATCTCCTTCTGTGCACATCATCTCTTGTCCTCAGTGAGTGCTTCACACAGCAGAGCACGGCCCTTTTCCTCCCTGTCAGACCCTTTGGTGAGTAATGCTCATTCTTGCAAACATGTAATGGGTACATAAGGCAGCTGCCTGACCACAGCAGTGACTTGAGTGCTGCTTTTTTTCTTCTCCCATGCTCACAGGCTTAAACGCAGGAGCTGTGAGAACCTCCTGCACGATACGAGCTGCAGAAAATCTCTGCAGAAATTCAGTATTGAGTCCTGTATTTGTAAGTGAGCTGCAAGTATGCCTTCTAGGAAAGTATGTCACCTGAGAGGTTGCAAAAAATTACTGATTTACAGTAATCCCAGTTTAGTTGTTCCAGTGGGTAATAAATGTTCACTAAATTTTAATTAGAATTCCTTTGGCTAGTGATTTTCATGTTGGGTTTTGGGGTGCTTCTGTTGGTCTAATAAGCTAAGAAAACATCCTAACTCTTGTTTTCAAACTGTATTTTTAAGAAATTCAACTCTGGAACCTTCCTGTGGTTTTTGTATAATATTTCTTGGCTTTCTGTATTCTTAAATACTAACCTTGGGCTCAGGTTCCAATATCTGAATTACAATCTCAGCTGACAGAAAATATGGATTTTCAGAAATTCTCTCTCCCAAAACTGAATAGAAAGAGAAGACATGGACAATTTCTATAACTGTAGGTTCAAAAGTAATCATAGAGCAAACTTGAGACATTTCATTACAGTTTCACTTTTAATAGGTTTTATTTTAAAAAAATATTCAATATGATGTGATATCACCAAAGATGCAAAAAGCATATTAAATTTAAATCAAATAATGTCTATTTAAAACCACAAGAGAAGCATCATGAAAATCAAAACATCTTTGTCTTCTCTTCTAAAATTCTTTTCTTATTTAAACCACCACTGTCTGAGAATATTGAATTTTCTGATGAAGAATATCAGGAAAAGAATCCTAATAAGCTCATGTCAGTTGGGCAGTGTACAATTGTCCTACTTGTAGCAGATTAGTTCTTATTTATTTCCCTCATAATCACACAGTCATATTATAAGCTTTTTTTTCATTGGCTATTTCCCTTAAACGAGAGTTCTTCTCTAAGTCACTGAATTACAGGATACTCCTTTTTCAGATCTGGATGTTTGACCTATATTCTTTGTTTGAATGAAACTGGCTCTTCAAGCACCACAGCCTCTGTGTGGAATTGACCCATTCTTACCATTTCTGGCATGCTGCCTGAGTTTGTACACTAGCTGCAGCCATTCTTTTGTATTCAGTGTAATAGTAAAGGTATTTATTATAATTGAGCCAAGAATAAGAACTCTGTGCAACACTATTTGAAATACTTCTGTTTAGAAATGTATAAACCAAATTTTCAGTTGAAATCCATTTTATATTCAAGACTCTGCAAATGGGTGATGAACTAGATACTCATATGGAATTTTTTCATCTTATTTTTCTTATAACTCTATATTTGTTTTTAAACAGAAGGTCCTTCACCATGATGTAAAATAGTTTTTCAAAGCCTGTTATGTCAGTATAATTTACTTCATCACCTAAACATCTAATCTCTTGCTGTAATGGTATTTGTGTGACAAAGCTTGTTTTATATCATTCTTACTGAATGACCTTAGTTATGCTACCATACTCATGGCAAATGGCATCCCCATCAGCCTTCCATCTTTTTGTGAGCAATCAATACCAGTCTATCCCTTTGGGTTGTCCCTTCTTACTTAATATCTAATTAGCTTTTTGCCATTTTTTTTCTTTTTTCCATGTTATACCAATATTTCTTAAAAATCAATCTTAATCTTCTCCCAAACTTTATTGTTTTTAACAGAAACTCAAGGACAAGGCTCTTCTAGCTCCTGTGAATTGCTGAGGCTGTCTGAACTATTCCCACACCTTATTCTCAGATGCTGGGAGGCTGTTTGATCTAAAGTTGTGTTACCCCTGGACATACACAATGGGGAAAGATGTTTCAGGTGGAACTTTATACTTCTTTGACTGTAATTTGAAGAAAAGGGTTAGCCTGTAACCTCTGTAATGTCTTAGAGTGGTCTTGGCAAAACCTTGCAGGTTTGCCTTGTGTTTGATGGCATATGGTCAGCCAGACAGAAGGGCAAAGCAGCATGAAAGGCAGTGTGTGCTAAGTCCCTGAGCATGGCCCCAAGCTGGGAAACAAGGACTGTCCCGTGTCCCAGCTCACTCTGCCATGCCTGTTCTGTGGGACTTGGTGTACCTTGCAGGTAACAAACTTGCTGCTTCCTTCTCTGAAAAACAAAGGATGGCATCTGTGCTTGTTTATTATATATCAAATAGCTGAAAATTTTAGAAATAATTTTACAGTTTTGCAAGCAGTTTTACGGTTCAAAAATTGTAAAATTGTGTGTCTACCTCTTCAGTTTGGTCAGGCTTCTGAGCTACAGCCCCACTACCTCAGCTATGGTAGGAAAATAGGGAAAACATGCAGTCACTGAATATGTGTGCATGCTTGGAGAACCTAGCTGAGGATTGTCTTTCACAACAAAGGCATGATCACTGTGGGGGAGGGGAATTTGCTCTACTTTGAGTTTTAGTAAACTTTTTGATACTTTGCGGCCTTGAATTTGGTTTGACCCACTGCACCAAGGACCTTTGCTGTAGTAAGTTAATGTGTACACACTGCCACCTGCAATTTGAGATTGGTAAGAAGATGACACTAAAAGGTACCAGGTAGTTGATGGCCCTATTAGACTCAATTATCAGAACGTGTAAAAGCCAAACATGTACAGCACAAAGTCAGCACATAGCAGAAATGTACAATGATTTTTCCAGTTTTCTTACTGTTTTTATGAGCCATACATATATAGGCATCTTAATCTCCTTTGGCCTGAGAAACTGGACCTGTGTCTTGTTAAAACTGCAAATAAGAAAGTTGAAGGAAAACAAATCCATTTTAGTCATAATTATCTGAATTGATCATAGCATCATTTATTGCACATGACAGAAAGTATGATTGACCAGATAAAGATTGCATGCTATGCTTTGGACTTCAAAATGTGCATAAAATGTTTGCTTTACAATGCCAGATCTTCAAATGTCCAGTATTCCTGAAGCACATGGGATTAAATTTTAATTTTAATAAACTGATCCCCTTGAAGATAACAGAAAAAAAAGCCTTAGGCTAGTTGGCCAAGTTCCTATTGATTTCTAGCTGGCAAGTTGATATCATCTCCTTCCTCCTGCTCAGATAATGCAGTTGCTAAAAAATAATGTCTTGCTTTCTGTTTTATGATTGAATTTGATTACTCCAAGAGTCCGTTGTAGCAAATGTGTGAAAGATCAGCCTTTGTGTCATGAAGGAAAAAAAATCCAGTTTTCTATGTATAAAATTAGATATAATTTCATCTTTGACTTCACTAATAACATCTTTGAAAGGAATATGAGATCCTTTTGATACTTTGAGGGGAATAGTATGCAAAGCTATCATTGTCTCACACTATTTCAACTTGTTTTATTATACTGTAGTCTTCCCATTTTGTATCAGCTCTGGAGCTGTGTGTGTCATCTGGCTTGGGAATATATTTGCTGTGACTACACTTGCCAAGCTAAACAGAAATTGGCAAAAACCTTCTCCATCCTGTGTCCAAAACAAACAGCCTGCTGTGGTAAGCACTTAGTCATGTCATTGTTTAGATGCTTATTTTGCTTACAAATCACATTGGGTGGGCTTTCACTCTAAAACTAGTGGATTTTCTCAGAAAGACCCGTGAACAGATTACTCTGTCCATACCACTGTAAACTAGTGTATGGTCTGATTGACCTTAAAAAGAGAGTGAAATTGGAGGCAGCCACATCTAACTTTATTCTATTCTCACTTCCCACAGGCTTCATGATGTGCAGCTGCAGAGCTAGGTCTGTGATTTGGGACTGAATGTTTTCCATAACATTTTATTAATTTAGTAGAATGTATAGGTGAACTCATGACTCATGTTTTCAATTGGTTGTCACCTCTAACTAATTGGTCTTTACTGCTGCTGACAGTATCCTTCCCACTGTACCAAAATCCAAAAGCAAGGAAAAAGTTTGCTTTTCCCAGTGTGGGATTTGGTTATTGTAAAGGCTTATTTCAGTTGCTAAAGCTTTGTCACCTCTTTCCATTAAAGATGCTACAGTGTACCTGCTGGTCTCTTGCTGCCACTCCAGAGCAGGGAATGTCTCCCCCTGTGGTCGGTGGTGATTTCCCACCTGCACTTCCCTTGGACAGGACAAACATTCCCAGACACCTTTTGCAGCTGGATAACTGGACTGAGAGCCTTTTATCCAAACATCCTGCCCAATGGCTGCTTTACCTTGAAGGTTTCTAAATGTCTTTGGAGAACTTCAACGTAGTCTGCACTGTTGCCTCCCTACCAAAGCTTCAGTGGATCCCAAAAGTAGGCAGAAAATCATGCAAAATCCCTTGAAATGAGCCTGCCTGGCTCACTGCCAAAACGGTGTCCCTCCCTAGTAGTAATTATGTGCAAAGTACTTCTAATGGACATTGGAATGGGGAGAGCAGGGTTCTCACTGCTGTTCAGGAATCGTCTTCCCACTGAGTGACCTATCTCAAGCTATGGAAGGAACTCAGGTGTCTGACTCTGTATTTGATTCTGGAAGTCAGCCTAAGAGTTAGGTGTTGGCACCTTTAAATCTTGCACTGGATCTAACCCAAAAAGGTTAAAAAAAAAAAAGTCTGAACCGTTCTTCTATACTTCTAATGATTTGATACGTATCTTTGCAATTGTTCACCCTGTAATGTTGATGGGTAAATGTTTAAATGTCAGAGCTGACAACTCTTGTGATTTGGGCCATAACTCTTGTGAAATATGTGACCATTTGTAAAGACCTGGAAGGTGGATGAAAACCAGGATGCACTAAGTTTCCATTAGAAAATAAAATTTAAAAAAAAATAATTCTTGAGTTGGTATAAAAACCTTGAGAATTTTTCTTCAGTGGAAAGCTGAGGCCCAGAAGATAAATATGACTCCAAATGTAATAAATGACCAACATTCCTAATTTCAGCTAATACAACTCTAAGCCCTGGCATGACTTTTTGATTGAATTGTAGCTGCAGAACTGAACCTGGCAGAGTTATAGAACAGTCTGCTGAACATTAGAAGCAGTAAATGGATGGTGTGGGTATCAGACTGATCAGGCTTGAAAACAAGAAATCTCTCAGGTCATTCCAGAATAGATCAATTATTCATTCACCTGGCATTACAGATCACTTAATCATATATAAACTACTGTCTAGAAAACTTTTAAATGAGTCTTTATTGTAAAACTAAAAGGCCTATTAACTTTTTCAACTCTAAGAGAATATTTCAGGGTGATTTTTGCAAGGAGTCAACATTTACAGAAAAGTTTTCTGCTTTCCCCCACAGTATTTTACATCATTTTCATTTCATGCTTTTTTCTACTGAAAAAAATTTTGTGTTACATGGCACACACAGGCACCATGATAGCAAATGCAATGCATCAGGATGTAGTAGTCTGGTTAGTACCAAGTATGTCCTCAATAGCTGCTGTTGACTGCATAACTTGTAAATTAAAAAAAAAAAAAGTTGTTAAACCCCTCTAGTCTTTATGCAAGCAAGTAGTACCAGCCGATTAAAACACGTTCTTTCAGCAAAGCCATTTCTCAAAGTAAGGTTGTTAATGGATGCAAATGTAATAACCTGGGGCTAATTTTAAGTTTTTAATAAGTTGCATGTGTTCTCAGTTCTCATTGAAGGCAGTGCTATTTTGAAGAGGTGATTGTTAAGAAAAAAAATCTTTAAGCAAACATCAAATGTATGAAGGGAAAAAAATCTGAATGTCTCTATTAGCTGCTCATTTAATCCCAAAATTAAAATTGGCTCCACTAAGAAAGAGCTTTAAAAATTACCTACATTAACCAAATTAAGTTCTCTAGAGATTTTAAATGTAATTGTAAAAGAATATTTATAATTGGCAAATACCAGATTAAATTACTTTTTTGTTTTTAGCAAATGTGTTTTAGTCCTCACTTCCTTTCAGTCAAACTCTTTTCATGGCTGATGTGACAGCTTTATATATTTCAGTTCAGAAGCAGAAGCATTTCAGTATCCCAGTGAGGTGTGTTTGAGTCAAACATTCCTCCACAAGACTGCAGTTGTGAGTATTAAGCATTAAAATCCTTTTTATCTGATAGCTAGTTCATGGCATACAGCTGTATTGCACTGAGAAACCTGAACCCAAATGAACCCCCTCCTGGAAATCTTCTAAAGCACATGGATGAGTTGTACACCAGCATGAACTTCCTTCAATTTCAGATTCCTCTCTGGAAGATGTTGTGCAAGATTTTCATGGCCCCTGTGGGCTTGCAGGAAGAAAAACCCATGTTCTGAATCTGGGTAAAACCCTGTTTCAAAATTAAGCTTTGTATTGCTATTTCCTTTCCCCAGAGTAGGTGAGGCTGCAGAAATCTTCTATTTCAGCTGTGTGAGTACCAATATATTTGTGCTGACAGTGATCTAGATTAGGCAGAGGCTGGATTTAGGTGGAAGTGGTCATGTAAGATGCCCACACTGGCACAGACACTTAAGGCTGTGTAATCAGAGCCCATCCTTGCAGTGGTAGCCCCAATACCCTCTGAGACCCTCTGCTGGACTGTGCTCCCTGCACTGAAGACAGGTGTGCCCCACTCATGGTTCTGGGTGGTGGTGTGAGATTCTGCTTTCCTCTTCCTTCCCAAGCTCCTGGAGGCGAGGCAGGGAAACCAAGGCTTAGAGCAGGAGCATCTGAGCTGTCTGTTCTGAGGCTGTGAAGGGGGACATTGAGGGCAGTGAGGTCTAGTCTAAAGCTAATGTCCCCCTTATTAGTCTCCTCAGACTCCCTCTGTAGTCAATGGGGAGAGACTGTGACATCTGTAAGGCCATTTACCACCTTTTTAAAGTCACCTGCTCAAGGATGAAATGGTTACTCTGGAGAGGAGTATTTCTCCTCTTAGTTTTTAAAAAAAAGCTTAGGGTTACTATTTTATGCCTAATCTAATGGGGCATGTGAATCTTGGCTCCTGGACTTCCTGGAGGACCACTGTCAAGATCCAAAACTTGTCACAGATCATGGCGCAGTATTCAGCTTAGTGATAAATATATTTAGCATTTCATCATGTGTGGCCTACAAACCCCAGCCTGCAAACCACTGGTGTAACCAATACGTGCTAGTTAGATGTTGTAAAACCAGTTATTTTGTAATATGGACAGGCTCATTCAATGTGTGCTACAGCTGCCGAAGTTTATTTTTACTCATGCATTTGCCTCATGCGTTTGAAATTTCAAACAAGAATCTGTGCTAAGGTTTTAAAAGCTCGAAGTAATAAAGATACATTAACATGCTTAACATATTTTAATCTAATCTTACTGCATCTTAAAATGAGCATGAAGCACTGCATGTTGCAGTGCTAATTTTGTAGAAGTGTAACTTCAGATTTTAGTGAGTATAGTTTACACTTATACTGGAATACAGTGCAAATGTGGGAAAGAAAAGTAAATTTAAAGTCTTTGACTTGTAAGTCCACTGAAACAATATGATTAATAGTGTTTCTTTTGATCAACAAACTATTGGTTTTATAAACCACTATGTACTTTTAATATTATTTTTCCCTTGATATTAGGAAATAGAAGTGGCAGAAGTAATTTGCAGCCATTTCTTTTATGGCTCCCATCAAACACTTGCCAACAGTGGATCTATCCTGACAAAAAATTATTGATATTTTTAAACTTTTTTTTTTTTTTCTGATTTAGAATGGGTACCAGATTTAAAATTTTTCTGTGAAGCAAAAATAATGAAAAGAGATGTTAGGAACACCTTAATACATAATCATTACAGGATAAAATATCTCTCCTGGCCTGAAACTGATTTAAATCTTCATTATTTTCTCAATGTTTATGCAGCATTTCTGCAACTGAAGGAGTTGGGGAATTATCACTACAGCCTCCTGAGCTGCTTGAGCAAAAGACAGAACATCACCCCCAGTCAGCACATCTGTTTGGGCTCCTTCTTGCACTCTCTGCCCCAGTGGGCGTTTTTTGGCCTGAAGCAGGAAGCTGCACAGGAGAGGGAGAGCAGATGTGCAGAGCACATTTAGCACAGCAGGAGCAGATCCTTGGTGCGGGCACTGGGGCCCTGTGTCCACCCTGTCCCTGCTCCAGGGGTGTCCCCTGGGACTGGGACGGCTCTGGGGATGAGGTCTGGCTGCCCAGAGGGGCTGGGACAGAGCCTGTGCTCCAGCTGTATCCTGTGGGTTTGGCCCAGGACAGTCTCTGGGCCAGTCTGAGGGTCAGCAGAGGTGAGAAAGGGGCTTGCAGCAAAATAACTCCTCAGCCAAATGCAAATACAGACATGTGCAGTGAAACCCATCCCGCAGCATGTGTGAAATGAGGGCAGTTTCTTGATGTCAGGGAGTGCTGGCTTCAATCACTGGGTGCAAGGAGTCAGGAAAAGGATGCCTTCATGAGCTTCTGTCATGGCAAATGAACAGCACAGCTACAGGGTTGGAGCTCCTATCAGTTTCTTCTCTTACATAACTCCAGCCCTTTATTTGCAGATTTCCTTATTTTTAAAAGTGTTGAATACAAATTTAAAAAACCAAAACAAAACAACAAACAATCCAAACCAACAAAACCATTAAAGCAATAGGACTTATGGTTAAAAAAAAAAAAAAAAAATTTTTTTTGGTCTGAACCTCAGTTATTTAGTTTATATTTATGTCATTAATTGTTTACTTCATCTTCCTTCAAATGTTTGAGCATTTTTAATTTAGTCTGCCAAATCAGATTTAGATTATGGACTTTCCAACTAGATCATCCTCAGTTTAAATACAGAGATACTATGTTCCTAGAGGAATGTTTCATTTCTTGAAAGCTCTTGGCTGGATACTTGAATTAGTTCTTCTACTGCAGGAAAGGACTTCAGTTTGAGTTCCAAAGCTTTTTCCTCAATTTTACCTGTTTTATTGGGCAATGGGCACCTGTATTTTTGTAGTAACACTTTAGTAGGCATCAAGAGTTAATATTGAGGGGAAACACAAGGCAATATAGGAGAAGCAGCTAGAGACATTAATAAATACACAAAATTTTTGTCAAGTTTTACAAGTATATTTGTTGTAGTAGTTGTGTTTCACACTGAAATAGATCTAGGCTGTTCCTGAGTTGCCCAACAAGACCAATGAAGTAGCATTTAAGAACTGGAAATGCTTCTGCTGCAGTGCATCATCACTATCTGGTACAATACTCACCTAGTTATACCATTAGTGGCTACCTGTCTTCAGGTCAGAGTGAAGCAATGAAGCACAGGAAGATAAATCATTATCCTTAGTACCAATGACATGACTAACTGCCTTTTAGATATCCTAGGTTATTTTTTTAATACAAGAAAATGCCACTGTCATAAGAGTACATTACAACTGGTCTTTCTTGATTGAACTACTATCATTCATTGTTTTGTACTTAGAGTTTAAACAAGGAAGGGTTTTACTAAGATTACCTGATTATTGAAAATTAATGTAATTCCCAAACTAGAGATCAGAGCAGAACACTGGATGAATCTTGTCATTGTACATTTAATCTTCCTCCCAACAACATTGATAGGGAGTTTGTTTCAGATGCACAGAAACTACAGCAAATACACGAGTTTTCTGATCCTCCAGTGTATAAAAAAGTTCTACCTTCACTTCATAAACAGAAGATATAATTATGTTTATTATTTACAGCTGGTCACTAGTAAATGAAGTGTGAAACTTCCCTGTGAAACATTGCATGCATCATGCTAACCTTTATTTAGTTACAAGGTCTAGCTCTCTTAGAGCTTCAGTGCAGTCTTTCAGCTCTGGCCCTCGGGGCAATACTGGGACAGTTTTCAAGACTGTAACCTCAATCTGGCACAGACTATATTTATTTTAACCAGTCACATGGGCCAGCACAGATCTATAGAGCAAAATATTTGGTGCTGATGAGTTGATGCCCACATCACATGTGGATCACCTCAGATTACTTCTAGCTTGGTCTGCCAGTGATTGTAATGCTTTAGGTGGAATGCAACTTCAGCTTCTCCTTTTCCTGGAGGGGAATCCAGCCCATGAGCCCTTAGACTGCTCTCTTACATTAACCAAAGCACATCATAAGAAGGAACAACTGGAAGATTTACTTCAAAAGTGTGCTGATGATAAAGAGTTCATGTTACCATGAACTCCCCCACGAAGTACTGTATGGATGTAAAAAGTTATTGTGTGTGAATCTTGAACAACAGCTTAACTACATCTTGCACATGTAAAGGTCAGGAAAAAACTGAACCCTGACTTTTTTTTTTTTCACAGGCAATTAATTAAAATTATTTCCTAATTTTGTACAAATTAAGTTTTAGAGGAAAAAAATGCAGAATTGTTTCCTTATAAATATATAGCCTCTTCATAAATACAAATTTTTGCTAAGTATTTTTAGCTTTTAAGTACTTTGCAGAGAATTGATTGACTCCTTAAGACCATTTTGTGTATTTGTCAGCAGCTCGCTGTGGGGAGGGTGGAGGAAGGGCTCATTAATGCTGGAGCATTAGCAACCCCCAGAACAGGCACAGTGAGAGTCTGGCCATGAACTGGTGCAGTGTGCTCGCAGACCCCGAGCCTGACCTGTTGTCTGTCTGTCTGCACTGCCAAGCTCCAGTGGTGGATACGCCTCACTTGCCTTGATCATCTACACCGCAGCCATTTACATCTGAGCCAGTTGTTTGGACTCTTTTTATGGTTCACAGAGAGAAAAAGACACTTCCGAGGCATGATTTGCATGTTCTATTTACACGTCTATGCTAATGTCAGGTGACTCACTGCCTGGAAAGGAGCTATTGCTTTCCATTTCCATATTTTTCTTTTACACAGGGAGCCTAGAGGAATGTTTTAAATACAGGAGTTTACATCTTAGATGTTTGAGAATCTCCTGAAGGCTTCACCTCTGAGAGCCCAAAAATGCATTTACATGATTCTTACAGAACAGTCTCAGGAGGAATTGGTTAATGGGACATGCTCACGTGCTTATTCTGATGGCACTGGGCACATGAATTGGCATCAATAATGTACCTAACATCAACCCTGTGAATTTACATATCCACTCAGAGTGTAACTTCAGGCCTAACACTGGAACAGCTGGGTGTGTATCTGCTGCCTGTATGGACACTGAATGGGAGCTGTGGTTTTAGGGCAAGCCTCAGAGCCTCCTCAGAAATGCTCTCCCTGCTGTGTGAGGGTGGGTCTTGCAACACTTAAACTTACAATCACATTTAAGCGAAGTAATTTTTTTTTTTGCTTCAAGTGAGTGTTCATTTTTGATTTTGATGATTCCTAGTGCTACAATTCTGTTGCTTCTGCAACAAACCACGGAAAGAAATGGCTGTGCAAAATAATGCCTTGAAATCTAGACAATGAATTAAAGGTTTGTTTTCTGGTTGTCTAATAGGCAGTATTAAAAGTAGAATCAAAGTTTACTTTATATCAAGCCTTGAGTATTTTTTTTTAATCTAGAGATTTTGCACACTTAGTTTAGAAAACAGTCTTCTTGCAGATTCTGCTGAGCACAAAAATGATAGGAATGCTGAAGTTGAAGATTAGCTATTTCCATGCATTGCTAACTGAGAGGGTTTAGCCAAAAACCAACAAAGTGGCCTTTTGGTAAATGACATTGTATGCAAATAACTTATTTGGAAGAGTGTATATATATATATATATNATCCATCTACTGTCATTTAAGAGGAAAGGTTATGGCTCACATGTTGAAAAGGTAATGTGGCTTGGCTTTCTGATTTATAAGCCTTTTTTCTACCTCACCTCAAAGATGTCAGCATTTCAAAGGCTAGTGAAGTAATCGCTATATATAGTTTTTTATCAGTTTTTGCAAAGTGGCTTAGAGTGAAAGGCACTCTTAAACATGATTTCATTTTTCCTTTACTGGAGGACAAAATGAAAGACTAGGGGTTTAGAAGCAGCTGAATTTAGTACCTCTACAGACACTATCAATATAAAACTATACAGTCATACTAGAGGACATGCTAGTGGAGATTGTCCCCATTATAACAGTATAAGAATGGATAACTCCCTTTGGGGATGTTGTAATTTTTAGTTAATTAGCATCAAGTCTCTTCTCTTTAGCAAATATTTTGCTTCACAACCCTCTCTGCTGACTTCAGTGTTCTGGCTGTATTTTTGCAGAGTATTTTGCAGGCTCATCATCCACTTGTATTTTGGAAACACTGTATTTGATTCATAAATATACTATATCTTTCACTTAAATGTACTGTGTCCACCATTTTTGACTTGCAGATGTGTCTCCTTCGCATTTCAATCATATTGAGAGGCAAATTCTTATACTGTGCATTAAGAAAATCTGTCAGGTTTTATGACATGTTCGGGAGAGATGTGTCACTGTCATCCTCTAACTCTCTGCAGAAAAAGGAGATGTAAGAGAATATGACACAACACTTTGACCAGTATATAAATGAGGGCCAAGTGTGCTACTCTGCTCCCATAGCTTTGGCAGCCAGTGGTCAAGGCAACTCAGACACAAGGCAATGGTGTGACTCTGGGGGAGGCTGCTGAGGGGACAGCTTTGTGGTAATGCTGTAAGAAATCTCCTTTGGGATTCCCAGAGGTTTTTTTTAAGCTCTGGAACTCCTTCTTTGCCCTTCCTGGAGCGGTTTCAGCCATGTCTGTACCTTGCTGTGTACCCCTCTAAGGAAGATTCTGATCTTCCAGCTTGACTTTCTGGCTTGACCTCTGACTTGCCTCAGCATTGTGACCTGTCTCGCAGTCTCTGAGATGTACTGACTTTGGTTGCTGCCACCAGACCTGCTCTGCTCCATATTTAGGCTGTGGTGGGACTCAGTATCCTGCTGTTTCATATGTTTCAAAAACCCATTTACCAAGCTGTTCATGTGCTGCTCCTTCCCAGCAGAACAATGGTTTCCAAGTGCTAAAGTCTTCTAGCGTGCTGGAAGATTTGGAAATTCAGAACTGAAAATATTCTGATTCTGAAAGTATCTTGCCTGGAAACCAGGCTGCCTTTCCTATATGATGACTTTCTTTCTAAAGTTTAAGTTTTCACATCTCCTGTTCACTGCTGAAACATTTATTTGAAATAAGCCACAGTTGGGGCCTTCTAAAGGTATATTCTATTAACAAATGGTTGCACACTTTCTCTGGCCTCCAGAGAATGCTTTCTGTCATAGTAACTGAAGTGCCTTTTCTCTACCTTTTCTTTTCTCTCCACATAATAAAATTTGTAAAAAAAAATAGTCTTTAAGAAGTACACACAAAGCACCCAAGTTTCAAGTTCTTTCCTTTAATGATTATGTTTCTTGAAAAATTCAAACATACTTTTTCTGTATCACGTTGTAACTCAGAATCCTGTAGTATCCACTATCACTTTAATGGAAGTCAATGACTTTGTGGTTCTGTATTCTTTAATAGCTATTAATCAGCAGGCTTTTGCTGAACACTGATTATTCAAGAGCTTTTATTGCCTTTGTGGGTTTAATTCCCATGTTTGAATAACTGGAAAGTCACATTTCTCACCTAAGTAGCAACAAAAACCTCATCCAGAACTCAGTGACTTACTTCCCACCGTTTTAAAATAAATCAGCTCCATTTGAATGTCATTAAAAACTGTACTGGTGATTGTGGTTATGGAAGAGGGCCATCGAAACATGAGTTACTTTGCTGAAATCACTGCTTGGATACACAGAAGTTCAACATCTTCTGTGTAAGAGAAAAAGAGGCACAGATATTGACTGATGCATTTGGTTTTTGCTTGGCTTTGAAAAGATGTTTACAGTAAGCATTTATTCCAGGCAGTAGTTAAACCTGCAGCTTCTCAGGCCGTGCCTCTATGATCCATTTTAGCATGGCCCTGCCAGTCTCGTAAAGTGTCAGATGCTGCATGTGGCAGTCAGGAGTTCACAAATTAAAAAAAGGTAATTTAAGATCTTCTTTATGACAGTTTGGTCTCCAGAACTGGATTTCCTGCCTTCCAAGTTACTTGTGCAGGTAGTAGTTGTTGCCAGCCCTGGCATTAGCCTTCTGTGCAAACTGATAGTAGCTGCTGTTGGGTTTGAATCAGAATTAATCCTACTCAGAGAGTCATGGATGTATTTGTCCTTTCTCCTGTGTCATCTATCCTCATGGAACGGCCCTTTTCATGTGAAGCTTATTATCTTCCCTCCCTCCCAGTTAATTTTCTCTGTTTACATTTAGTTAAAACACATTTAGTTATGCATTTATTTATCATATTCCTACCAAAAAGCCATTGTGGTACTCACTGTAATATATGTGAAAGGTATGCCCTCAATGCCCTCAAAATGGTGCTACAGAGAAGATGTGGCTAGAAGAAATAGGGGGAGGCATCAGGTTACATTCTGGTTGGTGGCCAAGATGGAAGCGCATTGGAGGTTTCTGTATTCTAGTCTTTTGACCTCAGCCTGCTTCTCCAGCTGCAGGAGATTCACACGAGAGTTCAGGCATCACCTGTGCCCTCAGGACATCACTTGATTTTGTTCTGCTGAACTTTCTGTTAAGCTGCTGGAGAGGCAAAGTATAAATGCAGTTGGAAATTAGACTATCCAACAGTGATGATAACTCAGCCATGGCTAATTTTCCTGATGAGAGTAAAGGAAGATATCCACGTTTAAATGGAATTTTGCCCATGGTTAAACATCAGGACATAGAGTCACCTATATGACTATATTCCTGATTTCTGAGATAGGTGATTGAAACAACATCTCCTCCATCTTCTGTCATGGAAGGTTTTGAGAAAAAAACAAATGCAAACATGAGATAATGTATCCTGCTTAAGACCTGGCTGTTTTCCCATAGCCATTTTGCAATTGTACAGGACCTTTGCCATAAGAGAAGTTACAGCCTTGAACATCGAGCATTGTCTGAGTCCCGTGGTTTGCCTGGGGCAGACCTTTAACATGAACACAAGTAGTAACACACAACAAAGATGATTGTGGAAGCAGTGGTTGGACATATTTGAGCACTCTTGGAATTCCTCCTTCCAGCAGTGATGTTCTAAGTGAGACAGCCCTGGGCAAAGCAAGGGAAAATGTTATTGCTTACTTCCTTAAGGGAAGTATGGAAAAGAGCTGGTTGGTGTCAGGAGCCTGACCAAGCGGGGCCGGGGCCGAGCCGTGCGGGGCCGGCGCCGCGGGTGCAGTTCGGGCAGCGCCCTCGAGGTGGAACCGTCTCACCGAGGCTGAGCGGAGCTCCCGCCTGGCGGCCCGGGGCAGCCCGAGCCGTGCTCGTGTGGCGGGCAGAGCCCTCAGGAGCCGAGCGAACTTCCAGAGCCTTCGGCGCGCTGCTCCCGGCAGCGTCCCTTAGCCTCCGGGATGGCCCTGGCTCCGCGCTGCCGAAACCTCCCTGGAGTCGGGGGATAAATGGGAATTCCGGCATCCGAGCCAAAACCGGGCACGGGACGAAGAGCGTCGGGAATCTTATCCTGTGTCATCGATCCCGTGNTGCCGAGCCGAGCCGAGCCGTGCCGCGCCCCGCGGTTCCGTGCCCGTTCTGCCAGAGCCTCGGTAAGCAGAGGCAGCGTCATGCGGCTCCCGGGGCTCCGAGCCGTGGGCTGCTGGCCGGACCGCTCCGCCGGCGCGGGGGCCGGGCGGGGGCGGAGGCGGGGGGTGTTTTCTTCTGGGCTGTGAACGGCTCGGCCGGGCTGGTGCGTGTGTCCGCCGGTGCGACTGAACGGCAGCGCAGGGTTGGAATGGTCACGGGGGCTGAGCTACTGACCCCAAAAAGTTACCTTGTGGACTGTTTTCACTTTTTTTTTTTTTTTTTTTTTTGTTTTTTTTTTCCTCTAGGCGCAGGGAGGAGAAGTGAGGAAGGAGTCAGTGGAGCAGGTTCGGCTTAGCTGTTCGCGAGTGTTAAACAGCACGACTGAAACCGCTCTCCTGGATACCTGTCCCAGGCTGCGCTCTCGCATATTAAGCTGACGCTGCTGAGGAAAGCTGTCTGAGACGAGGCTTGTTCAGAAATTACCTCATGCTATTCCCGATCGTCACCGAGTATAATTCCAGGGACCTCCACAGTAACATGGATATGCAACTCTTTTCGATCAAGGTATTTGTGTATCTGTGTGTGTCGTCTTTAGTTCTTATTTCAAGCAGACAGGAGAAGGCAAATAATGCGCGTTTTGCCTCAGTTAAGATTTTGGGGCTGGGAATCCCGGGCAATCCTCTCCGCCTGCTTCGTGGCGCTGGGAGCTTTTATAATTTTTTTTTTTTTGCGTTAATTATTTATCATTTTTATTGTCGATATCCTCCCCCAATCAGATCTAACGAAAGAGATCCCGGACACAGTGCCGTCACAGCAGCGAGCGAAAAGGGAGAATCTCGGAGCTCCCGAGCAGCGAGGTCTCCCCCTGGCCGTCTTAGCCGGGTCTTCTCCCACCCCCAGGGGGAGGGGGCACCGGGGTTCCCCCGCGCTCCCCGCCACTTTGTTCGCGTTTCGCTGGCCAGGAGGGAACAGGGGGCTCTTCCCAGGAGGGAACAGGGGGCTGCCGCCGCCCCGGGGGCACGGGCCAGCCCTGCCCGCCGCCGCCAAGTTCTCCGGGGCCAGGGTCGGGCGAGGTGCCGCCCGGGTGGGCTCAGTTTCCTTGGCTCCGCCGGGGACACCCCCGCGTCCTTTGGGAGGGAAGGGGCAGGAGGATCCCCGCCGAGCTCCGGGGGTTCTATCCCCGAGGAAGAAGGCGAGAGGCTGTACCGGCACGAGGCAAGGGCTTAACTGTCCTCGGCGTGGAGCAGCATCCCCAGCGCTGGCATGTGCTGATTGCAGGAATGCGAAGTGTTGGCAGGTGAATGTATGACACGGTTAAAAAACCCAAACCAAACAAGCCAGCCAAGAGCAAAAAAAAAAAAAAAAAAAAAAAAAAAAAAAAAAAAAAAAAAAAAACAAAAAAAAAACCAAAAAAAAAAAAAAAAAAAAAAAAAAAAAAAAAAAAAAAAACCACAAAAAACCCAGAGAAATAAGAAAACCAAACACAGAAACCGCAAAACACAACTCAAGTAATAAAAATCAATCAGTGACCCAAAGCGCATGGAAATCCGGCGTTGGCATTTTGGAGTTTGCAATCTTCTGACCTCTGGGACCAGGGATTCATTAAAAGAGACTTAGGTTTGCATCGAGGGGGGAGCAGAAGCGCATTAAAGCTGACCAGTTATTGCAAGGAGAGGAAGGAATCACCGGCGGCTGGAAATAAAAGGCGACGCTTGTTTGTGCATCGCCGCTGACGGAAGGTGCAGCGCTCCCGGCCGGGGACCCAGGGCTCGGAGGGGACC
>VWZN01007015.1:621346-681692 GCA_013396955.1 Regulus satrapa
TGCGCCGGGTACGGAGAGCGGGATGATGTGGAGAGCGGCATGTGGAGAGAGATGCGGAGCGGTGCTCGCCCGGGGGGACTCGCCCGCTCGCTGGGGCCGTCGCCGGGGTCGGGCGTGGACACAGTAAGGCACTTTGCTGCGGGGTGCCCCGGGACGATTTCGGCGGGGGGCTGCGGGTTNNNGGGCGGCTGCGTTTCTGAGGGCAGAGCCGTTCTTGCAGAGCACGGGGCTGCACCAGCAGCGTCTGCTCTGAACACAGCTGTGCGGACTGGGGAGCGGGAGTCTAGTGGGAAGAGGGTCAAGTGAAAGCAAAAACAACAGAGAAAGCTCTCCTAGGGTGTCTGGATCCTGGGTTGATCATCATTTGCTAGACCAGTGGTGAAACCTTTTTTGAAGGTGTTAATACTGATGAGGTTCGTTAAGATTTAAGTCCAACCAAGGGCAGAGGAAAATATTCAATGTAGTTTCTTTTTTAAAAATTGTAGGCTCCTCTTAGTCTCACCTCAGCAGGAGGACTTATGATGGATTTTCACAGGGTAGCTTCTTTGGTAAATAGATATTTGCAGGGTAGGAAGTGAAGGCAGGTGTTCTGGGGTATTTGAAAGGGGGCTGATCGGGCTGAGGGTAGACATCAGACTGCACAGGGAAGAAATAGTTCCTGTAAACGAGATGCTGAAAGTGATTCGCCTTGAAGTCCTGATTATTGTGTAAAGGTTACTTCTGTGGCAGGGGCACAGCAGACCATTACGGAAGAGCCGAGGTTGATAAGACTCCTTACATCAGTGAAGAATTCTCTTGCAAGTTAGTAGTTGCAATGTCAAGGCCAAAGGTTTTCCAAATTCCCTTTTGTTGTCAGCAAAACCCATTAATCTTCTATATGTGTCGGGCTACTGTGTGCAGGTGGCAAGTCTTTACCTGTTCTGTGTGGAAATTCAGCTATTTGCTCGTTGTGGAATGCTGTACAGGAGAAAGAAACAACTTTGGTGAACATTGAAATGAACGTTAGCAAGAGAATTCTTTCGTAGTTCAGAGGTGTCAGTAGTAAAACATCAAAATAATCAAATTGGTTCTTTTTTTTTCCTCCTCAGAACTTAATAAATGGAAATTGCCAGTGTTTTGCTTTCATTCAGTAAAACCAGAACAGTTTTGTATTGCCCAGACAATCTGATATTTTGTGAATGGGTTTTCACTCTAGAACTTATCATACCCTAATTCACAGAATATTTGCTTGATTTTATTTTAGTGTAGTTCAAACCATGCTTTAAATGCAATAAAAGATTAGTGTTTTTCTGGCTCAAACAAAATTTTAAGCATTTTTTCTGAGTTTTTTTCCCCCCCCTCATTTGATAGGTTATTTTGTCCCTCAGTAAAGGGTTCATGTATATCTGTCCAGGAGTGTCAGCTGTGAAGTGTCCATCCTGCCTATGCTGCAGAGAATACTCATTGCTCCTGCTGCTGTCTGTAATTGTGAGATTTAAAAAAACTATTTCCTGATGAACATATTGAATCTTTCTGCATGTTTTCAGCGAGAACTTCCGCTGAAGATGGCTCTTTCAGGAACCTTATTAACAAAATAGAAACATTTTCTGTATTTATTTAAGTATCCATCTGTCACTCAACTCATTATTTAGACCTTTACATTAACATAGAGCTGTTCCATGATGAAGGTTCATCATGGTCTTTTAGTGCAGTGAGCCTGTGGTTAGAGTAATGACTGGTCTGGGTTCACTCTGATGCACTGGCTCTGGCAGTGTGGTACAAAAATGCACAACCTTGAGTACCAAATATCTGATAAAGCTGAATGATTTTATGGAGGAAGTAATTTCGGAACCAGACACTACATGCAGAAGTTTCCATCTCCCCTGTCTTACAGTACTCCGCCTCCTTAGGTTTAAAAATAAATATATATTCTAGCAGAACAAGTGGAGGTTTGTACTGAAATACTGACTTTAAAAATAGCAATATGTTCTGATAATGCCAGGTATTTTTAATGAAATAAACCCAAGAGAAGCATGTATTACAAGGTGACTGGAAGAGACGCTTTGTGGTGCACTTACTCTCTCGGGCTGTGCTAGGGAAATAAATTAATTTCTTCTCTGAACTCAAGTTTATAGTGAACACCAGCTACTATAGCTGCTATATAGCTACTATAGTGGGGAACCTTGTACATCAAGAATACATTTGAATTAATTGAAACTTTTATGGTCATTTGGAAAAGGACAGAATTTTACTTCAAATGAAATCTCTGCGCATGAGAAAAGTTCATTCAGGCTTTATAGCCCAGAGGCTTATGCTTTTTCACTAAAATTCATTGATAAAAATGGAATTAATTTAGATCATATGCTTTCTGCTTAGCTACACAGACTTGAAATTTTCTGTAAAAGGTAATGTTAATCAATATATAAAAAGCAGTGTGCCATGAATAAATTAGGCAGTATAATAGAAGCTTTTATTTCTTAGGTAACATTAAAAAAGACTAAAAGGTCTTAAATTTTTAAAAAGAACACTTTAAAATTTTATTTCTGTTTTATAGACAAGCAGTGGACACTTGCAGCTAAGAGGCATACTTCTTCAGGAAACCATGCAAGCTGAGGCAAAGCAATTAATGCTTCTGAAGACTATAATGTTGAAAAATGCTAATGGCCAATTCATTTGATTTTCAGTCAGTTCCAGATAAAGAATTAGACTGACGATCTTGGGCTCACTGTAGCTTCTCTATTGTAAGAATTTGGGTTGCAATAGCTGAATTCAGCACTATTTGTTTGCATGAAGACTGACACTTGCCTTAATTTCTGGGCATTCTTTGGCTTCAAGGAATTAACCTGCAGCTGAGAAAGAGAAAAAGATTTCATTCCTTCAGCAATATTTTCCCTTTTTCAATGGTGCTTTCTTGTTCTCCATGTAGTGTTAAATAAGAGTAGTCTTATCTTTTATTCCCTTAGTGAATTTCTCCTGGCCTAGTTTGTACATACATGCATGGACTAATGAGTTCATTGTGGAACCGTAAAGCAAATTGCCTCTATACCTATTTTAAGTCTACTCTTTACTATTTTGAACCCATAATTGTGTTTTTTTTTTTTTTTTTCCTACTAAGGCAATCAAACCAACAGGTAACTGTGGCTAGTTAGTAGTTCAGTCTTCTCTCTGTAGTACGTACCATATGAGAAACATCCCATGGGCCTGGTTAAAATCTCCCTGCAGTGGGAATCAAGTTGTTAATTCTACGAATGACTTGGGAGTTCGTAACCTGTGTGCCTAAAAGAGCCAAAGGAGAACGATGGGATTATCAGATAAAGCAACGCGGATTTTGTATCTCTTGGATTGATCCCTGAGCCAAATTCGAGCAAAACTAAATGTCAAGAGACATGGAAAGTCCTGTGTGCTGTTCTAAATTGCAGTGATTTTATTCATATTCATCAAACGTTTCATTTTTTACTGGTTCTAATACCAGATCACAGTGAGATAGTTTCACATTCAGTAAAAGACTTTCCATTGTGAATCTTTTTCTCATGTTTTCAAACAGCCAACATTTGAAGATTCTACTTCAGCTTTTGTGAGCTTAGTGTTATCATGTAAGGAAAACATGTAACAACATTAATGTATGAAGAGGATTATCAATTTAAAGCATTATCAAACTGCATTTTGAATTTTTTTGCCGTGTTATATATAAAAGTTTTGTGGTTTTGTCTGTAGTTGTCTTCCAGTATGACCATATTTTTGGTAAGAACCAGTCAGATCACTAAGGACAAAGTAGATAATGTACAGATTAGTCTCATGCCTGGATTTTCTGCGTAGTCAGTGATATAGGCACTTGTTCAGTGTGGTCAATTTCATAGTAAGTAAAACTTCTGTAAAGAAAAGGATAAAGTAAATTGTACCCTAGGATGTCCACTGCTCTCCATAGCCTGTAACAGATGTTCATGGTAATTGAGAGACTGGTTCAGATGCAATTGCCCAGAGTGTGCCTCTCTAGTATCAGGTAAAATTACTTCTCCCTTTATTCTCCTCAGAGGCTTAAAAATTTATTCAAGCATGTAGAATTTTGTTAAGAATTGAAATAAATAAATGCGTTCACTTGAGGATTAAAATGTGGGCAGTTTGGAGATATTTTTAACAGTCAGTCAGGTGTTTAGATATGTAGGCTGAAATCCTCATCTCGTTAAAATCAGTGGGATCTCTCCAAATGTCACTGCAGGCACAACATTGTTCCCATTTAATGTGGTCCAAATGCAAGCAGAAAATAGAGACCTCGTTAATGTTAAACCTCAGCTCAAGTTAAATGTTGGAAAAGGAATGTTGGATGTTCAGCTGGTTTCCTGACATAATATCTTGTGCTCTTTTTTCTTGAGAAATCATCTACCTTTTCATAAAAATAATTTAGTATTAGACATTATCTTGAAGGAGATTTTGATATATAGTTAGGCCCCCCCAAAGTGAATTCCCTTGGAGAAATAATCGGTCTAACATCCAAATGAATTGAATGCATTGGATGAAGAGTGTACTTACATTCAGGAGCCCTGATTACTCCATTGTCATAAATGAGACCTCTCCAGGAGTGAGAGTGTAAGTGGTTATTGTACTTCTGTGGGCTGGAGCAGAATAATAAAGTTGAACAGAATAATGCAGGAAAACAGAAAATATGGTGTGTTATGGATCAGGTCTGTTTCTGGGTGTCATGCAACACAAAGGTAAATATGAATTACTGTTCCGAATCTGAACACCCAGCTAAGTTTAGTTCCCCTGATTCGGCTCTTGCTCTGCTGGCATCATCAATTTCCTGGCTTATAGTACAGTGCAGCCAGGTGTTCAAATTCACTGAAGGCCAAGATTTGCTAACTTAAAGAACATTGAAAATAAAACCTAGGTGATGTAACTGCAATTCAAAAGTAAATACACTGTGTGACAGGTATAAAACTGCTGAAGTAAATGGTATTTGTCACTGTTTTTAAAAATTATTATTTATTTTTTTCTTTCAGAAGTACCCCAGTTGTAGGGCAAAATACAAGGACGTAAGCTACTGACCTCGTTTTAGCATCAGGACCAGACATACTACGCTACTCCTGACCATCATTTAAGAGCAATTGAAAAACCGCCTCAGAAAAGCTGGTCAACCCATTCCATCAGTGGACATATTTTGTAAAACATATTTTATGTACTTCTGCTGAGATCTTTTTTTCTACCTACCTACCTACCGCATGGTCCTATATTACTTATTGGGCACTGATGATAGCCTCCAGAAAGTGCAGCTTCCAATGGTCAGCCTCATCCTTTAGCAAGAAGAAAACCTGGATACTGGATAGCAACAACGTCTTCAGAGAAGATGGTATACGAAGGCAAACGATTGATTTCCTGCCATTGTTTCTTCCTGTTAACAGCCAAATTCTACTGGATACTCACTCTGATGCAAAGGACTCACGGCCAGGAATATGCCCACTCCATTCGATTGGATGGGGACATCATCTTGGGAGGGCTGTTCCCCGTTCATGCCAAAGGGGATAGAGGGGTGCCTTGTGGGGAGCTCAAGAAAGAGAAGGGGATCCACAGACTAGAGGCAATGCTGTACGCAGTTGATCAGATTAATAAAGACCCTGATCTTCTTGCCAATATCACCTTAGGTGTCCGTATCCTTGATACGTGTTCCAGGGACACTTATGCATTGGAGCAGTCCTTAACATTTGTGCAAGCGTTGATAGAAAAAGATGGTTCAGATGTGAAGTGTGCAAACGGTGACCCACCTATTTTCACTAAGCCAGACAAGATATCAGGTGTGATAGGTGCTGCAGCAAGCTCTGTGTCCATTATGGTCGCAAATATTTTAAGACTCTTTAAGGTAAGTAACATTTTCTATCTCTTTTCTAAATTTCAACAGTGAAATAAGTGATGTTGTGTTGTCATACCTTGAAAAAAGAAATTACACTTTTCACATTCAAAAATCTGAAATGGCTGGTTTTCCCTTTCAAAGCAAAGGGGGGAAAATATCTAAAAGCAGTGTTTGCAGATGCTATTTCAAGGTGTCAAGTGCTTTTCCTAAAGTTCTGAGCAATCTGTGCACATTTTAACTCTTCAGGGATTTTATCCTTACTTTTATACTACTCAGATTTGCTCTATGTTGAGTATTTATGCTCATCAGGACTTGGTTGGGATTTATTTCCCAAATTTCCACAGAAATGAAAAATAAGATTTTAGCTGAAATAAATTTTTTGGAGGACCAGATAATTTCCTTACATAGAAAGATATGCCTGTAATAGTCTAGTGCTATTGGTGTGCATGTCTAGCCAAATGAAATGTACTGTAATGTCTTTGATTTTCTTGAAATTTTATCTCCTCTGTATTTTCTGCAAGGTGATAATTTTTCCAGACTTTGTTATCAATTTGTGAGATGTTATTTTTAGACAACAGTTCTAGTGGCATCTGTTTCCAAATACTTTATGAAGCTCAGAATTCTAGGTAATGGAAAAGTAAACTTACCACTTCTAAATTTGCTAAGTTAGATGGGAAGATGAACACATTCTAATCAATCAACTTGTATGGAAATCAGATCAGGCAGCAGATATTTAATTTTTAATCCTCTGCAATGGCAAGCAGGTGATGGTAAGTTGAGCACTTTTTTCTGTGTGCAGAACAATTGTAACTTATGTCTGAATCTATTATTGTACTACCACCCACTGCTCTTTTCATCCATTCAGAAATGTTGCCTTATTTCATACAATTTTGCAATCACCAAAACCCACTTAAAGGCCATTTATTTGACTTTGGTGCAGAAGATTCTGGTAATGTTTAATATTGCTGTTATGTACTTTGAAAAGTGTTGCACTTGTTTTCTAATTGTTGTAATTTGTGTTGATCAGTAGTAGAGAAAGATTGGCCTTTTCTTTTGGTTTCTCAGCAAAGTGCATTTAAGTAATTTGAATGGAGATTTTAGTCCTTCCCTTTGGTTCTCCCTCAAAGGAAATAATGATGGATTTACAGTTCAGTGGAGGAGCAAAGTGACTGCTGGGTTGCAGTCAGGTGTTCCTTACAGACTCAAAACTGATGCTCAGCTGCAGTTACTGCACAGGTTTGAGATTAGTGGACTAGTTCTAGCCATGTGTTTAATTTGTGAAAATCAAGTACACAAAACGGAGCTAAGACTTAAAAAATGTTCTCTATGGAAGAGCACCTCTGGAGTTGTGCCTGGTGGGGAGGTTTATCTGTCCTGGGAACCATCAGTCATGTTGCAGGAGGTGTCTGTTTTTCAGTTCACATCCTTTTTTGAAGTTGTGTTATCCTGTTAAATAATGCGTATTTCTGAAATAATGGTAGATGGAATGGTCACTTTAATACCCATTGTAATGCAGGGCCACTTAGATGATGACTTACACCCAGTTTTGAGTTGAATAGGGTTCTATGCACTAATTTAAGAAACTAAGCCTGGTAAGACATGCATTAACTGTGAATTAAGAGCAGCCAGAAGGAAAGAGGCCTATGAATTGTCTTAAGATAGCGGCAATTTGTCTTCTGAAACCTTGACAGCTACCTCCTGATTTACATTATGCAATAAGATTGCAAATAACATTCTACTGCAGTCTTAATCAATAGAGGGTCATGTGATATCCCCTCTGGGGAAAGATCTTATTTACCCATTTAATTGATGTAACACAGCTGCTGGCAAAAGGAGGAGACATCTCTTTTAGTTTTAAATATAGATTCTGTACAAATATTCTTAATAATGTAAAAACATGATAAATTATACCCTTTAATGTCTGATGATGGACCGGCATGTGAAATCTTGTTTTTATACTTTCCTCTCAGAAGAGAATCTATTAATGAGTAAAGGCTTCTGGATAAGGCTCTGGGTTAGAAACACAGTAGTAAACGCAATGGTTATAGTCAGGAGGATTAGGAAATTAAGGGTCCATTTCCAGAAGCCTAGATGTATAATCCAGTTTGGGTTGTACTCAGACCAAATACATAGGTGGAAATTCTCAGCTGATGCATCTAGACAGCTTTGTAGCTGAGGACTTGGACCTTGGCCCATGCTCATGAGGCTCCAGGCATGAAATTGTGTTTACTGTGTCTTGGTATATGTCAAGGTGGGACACTCAGCTGGGGCAAATATCTGTACTTTCATTGAAGTCAGCAATCACCGTCATGCAAATGCCTGTTTCCATTTTATCTAGGATGAGTGTGATTCATCCATATTTCTGTTTAACAGTGCTATTTAGAAAGTTGAACCTGCAATTTGAAGTTCAGTATTGCTTTAATACCTGCTCTGAAGTTCCTAAATGTCAGGACTACATATTTTTGAGAACATTATTATCGGGTGAAATTTAAATTTTTAGTGAAATTGTGAGAAGTATATTATATCTCTCCATGTGAATACACAAAGACCGCCTGCTACTTATTCTTAGCAGACTGAAATTTTATGCTGCTGTTTTTCTTTTTCTTGCCTTTTTTTCCCCTTTCTTTTATCGATTTTACAACAGAAAACATACAGGTCAATAGTTCTATCTGATGATCTGGTGGATAGCATAAACAGATAGTAAATGTATTCTTTTATCTACGTGTTTCCATGAGAAGAAGGGAGGGAGGCCACCACAGAAAATGACCTCTATCTGTAGCCTTTCTCAGGATCAAATGGCTTGCCTTGAATTCTTCTCTCTCCTTTCTCCTTTTGTGAACTTTGAGGTGCCTTGCTGCTTAACAGGTGATTTTCCTTTGGTCTTACCCTTAGTAGCTCCAAAACATAAAAGGTAAAAATTTGGACAGACCAAATTTCACCCATTGATGGTTTTAGGCTTTCCAGATGCACTTTACATACGAGAAACACTGGATCATGGAATTAATTGTGTGAAAGTAGACCTGTTATTCATTGATTATCATCAGGTTGTTGGTTTTTGCTTTAAAATGTTCCTATCAGGAAACATCAGGAGTGGGCTGCTTCACAAAGAAAACAGAGACAAGGGACCCTGGACTGGTAGGATCTATTCAGGACCTGGCTGTCTCTGTTAAGCAGCTCTCACTATCACAAAGGAAACCTTTCTGTTGACTCAGTCTGTCAAAATATTACTGTTACATACTTCCTTATATTTGTTTTACAGAAATTCCATTTTCCTGTAGGGTGCTTGGGCGTGAGTAGATGGGAACTTATATCTGTTGTGTGTGACACTTACGAGCATCTGGGTTGTTTCCCAGGCCCCCAAACTTGGCCCGGGAAGGGAGGAAGTAAGAGCCTAATTTAGCTCACTTCATGTGTCATGTTCTCTGTATTCAAAGCTTCTACTTGTTTAAGGTCTGAATAACTTATGTCAGTGGTTAAAATCTCCTGGAAAAAGAGAGGCGTTTGTTTATGCTTGTGTCCTCACATCTAAACCCCACATACTATTTCTGAACTCCTTGGTACACTCCATCTGTCACCTTCACACATCT
Source organism: Regulus satrapa (assembly GCA_013396955.1). NCBI lineage: Eukaryota > Metazoa > Chordata > Aves > Passeriformes > Regulidae > Regulus > Regulus satrapa. Next base: position 630,755 of record VWZN01007015.1, read on the forward strand.
TCTAGCCAGTGTCACACTAGGAGCAGCCTAGTGAGGATGGTTTGCATGCAAATTGAGGTGGGTGGACAGTATGCTTGGTGAATTGTGATCTCAAGCTTTTATGTACATATTTATGTACACGTGTATAAGGTCAAGTATTCATAAACAGCTTTATTCCTTCTTTGTTTTACTTTGTCTTGTCTTACCTTCTGTTTTTGCCAGTTTCCCAAGGCTAAATTACTTATTTCCTCTTTTTGGTCAAATTTCCTTTTTGATGCAGAGCTGTAATCTACTTCAGTAGGTGCTGTCTGAAGGGACTAATATTCACTTCATGCACATTTGCCTTATACATTTCATACACGTTTACCTCTACCGAGGTACAAGTACAAATGACATTATGGAGTAACACTTTCAGCTTTATGGCAACCATCCAAAATGCAAGGGATAGTTTCTTTCAGTAAATCTAGAAGTGGATATATTAGTTCCACTAACATTTTGCCTGTTCACTTTGATTGTTTCATTGCCTTGTTTTAGAGTTTAGTGTATATCTTTGCCTGGTAGCTTTGTGCAGTTCTAGGGCTATACTTGGATGATGCTATTTTTATGCTTAGTTGCAGGTCTTTTTATGTTTGGCTGCCATTTGGCACTTTTGCTGCCTTGTGTTCTAGACCTTCACAGAGCAGCAGCCAGGCCTCCCAGAAACGAGGCCATTACCATAGCACAGAGGCTTATCTCACTGAACTTCATAAATGCTGGGCTTTGAATTTAAATTGTGGAAATAGAGTGCATCTCATGAAAGGATATGATGTAAATAAAATGTGGTACTATTTTACCACCTAATTTCAGAGAGCACAAACATATTTTTGTGAGACAACCTGAGGCATACACAGGATCCTGATCTAGACTCTATATCTACAGCAATATTTGCACCTCATGAACATTACAGACTTCAAAGGGCCTAGGAAGACACAGGAGTCAGTCTGTTCCATGTGTGACTGTGGGGCCCTTTCCATAATGTAAAAGCTGTATTACGTACTTTAAAGAAGTAAAGAAGAGGCTCAAGAATTTTACCCAACATATTGGTGCTCATTAAGAAAAAAATGTGCTGCTCTGATTAAAAATTCATCATTTTTCTGTTCACTGTATCCTGCTACGTGTGTCAATATTTTTCACTGCATACCATTTGAAATGTGTACTAGGATTATTTTTTCCTGGTGGTTAAAACACGTGAAAAATTTTGTGTGATGTGTGAAGAAAAATTGTTGTATATAGGGAGAAGATGACTAAAACATTCTGAAATAGGTCATAGGATGAACATATTTATTTTACTTTTGTTCTAGATAATATTTGCACTTTTTGAATTTTAAACTATAGAATAAACCAGTACATCCTATTTAATTTTATGGTGTTTTTTGTAGGTTAGTACGTGCATGTATCTGTTTAGTGCCTGAGCATATTGGCTGGAAAATACCTTTATTATAGTAGTATTTTTTGTTTTCATTTTTTTTTTCATATTTTCATGCTTCTTCTTTTGCATAGAAGAAATATTCATCTCTCTTTTTATTCCCATGGTAGTAGACACTTGATTATGCAGAAAACCCTTTTAACCCAACCATGATTCTTCTGTCAGTACCAGGTTAAATGTTTGTGGTCAAGAGAAGCAAATACCAGGTCAACAGCAAGAAAAAATTATAGGTAAAAGAGGTACTTTGCTGGCATCTATAATGAAACAGTTGCCAAATTTTTTAGTTGCAGCCAGAGGAAATAATAGGTTTTCAGATTCTGTGAAAACTGCTAGCACTGATTAGCATCAAATTTTATTTGTGCTAAGCTGCTTGAGGCAAGATAGTACAGAATCAACATGATGCATTAATTCATTATTTTACAGTATATTAGTTCTTTAAATGCTCTAAAAGTTTAAGAATTTTGGTTTCTCACATTTCTAGGTGGAATTATAACCTGTGGCTGGAGCAAAAGGGTAATCTGCTTTTCTGTGTTATTTTAATTGGTTTGCTACAAGGCTTCAGAAGCATCTTCTATCCTTTTTGTTCTTCTCTTTTGTCTTCCTATTTTTTTTTTTGTGTTTCAGTATTTCACAGGAACAGTCAGAAGCTTGATTAACATTAGTTAAATGTTTGAGGTGTCTCCCCTGCTTTTTTAGGGATCTTGAAACTGTCTAAAATGTTGAGGGTTTTACCTCATTCCATAAGTACAATACATGAGCACCTTACAAAGAGAGTGTAGCTGTTAAAAAACAACAATATGATTTTCTCCTTCCCTGAGGTCAGGGAATATCTATCTATCTATCTATCTATCTATCTATCTATCTATCTATCTATCTATCTATCTATCTATCTATCTGTCTGTCTATCTATCTAACCTCACATGAAGGAGACTGCATATGAAGAGAAGATGATTTCAGTCTTTCATGGCTGAGGCCACACACAATCCACACCCATATCACATAGTCCTTCATCCCCCCAAATCACGGGTCTGCATGCCAATTACAGGAAGGAATGATTCCTGACCCGTGATGACTTCTGAAGCCTGTCAGAAAATTGGGAGACTTGGCTGGCACAGGTCATGGCCGAGTTATGGACTGTCCCGACAGTCTGACAGCGGAGGCAGCTGAGCTGTTGCTGAGAGATGTGCTCTGAAATAATGTGATTTACCAGCATAGACATTGCTGCTGATTTCTCAGGACAGAGCTCCTCTGCTCCTGCGTCACACTGAAGGGAAGCCAAGACCCTGCAAGGATCATTGACGCTTTTTCAGTGCTTTACTACAGCACTGTTAGTTTTATTAGCTACAATGAGAACCAAATTAAGACGACTTTTCCCCCCCAGTGTTTAATTGTTTCAGTACAGTAGCAGTTGGGCAATTTGAATAGTCCTGCATTCTGACTGTCATCAGAAACCAGGCTCTATTGTGTCACAGCCAAGTGGTAGATTTTTGTGTGTCTGCTTATTTCCATTCTCATTATTTTTCCCTAAAGCATATTGTGCTTTTAGGATTAAACTGGTTTAGAGTGCTTAAATGTATATCCTTGTGCTTCCTAGCATTTATCAGAGAAAAGTAGTCATCAGAACAAAAGTCTTAGTGGAGGACACTAATTCCTCAGGAATGAATTAAATAGCCAGGAGCAAAACACTCCTCTGGGCTGGAAACTATATGTGCTCCCAGCAAGATATTATGTCCCCTATCTCTCTGACAGGACAATTAAGCATTTAAGTGAGGCCTTAAATTAGGAGGCTGTTGGCCCTTGGCTGTCTGTGTCCTCAATAGAAAGAATGAAGTGCTTTCAGAAGGGGACTGGATCAGGTCTGTGCGTGTGGATGCATCTTTCTTGTTTACAGAAAGATTATGGGGTCATACCTGCTTGCACTTGCATCAGATAGAACCTTTATTCACTGGTAGGCTTTGGAAACCTTTCATGGAAGTGATAGGAGGTTTTATAAGAAGATTTCAAAGACCTGCAAGGGTGGTGCCAGTTTCTTACATTTGTCCTCACTTTCCTTTGTAAGGAATTTTACTCATCTCCTTTTCTCTTTCTTTTCCCACACATTTTTTTCTCTAGTTTAATTAAGAAGAGGTACTTCTTGACCACTGTTGCCAGTATTTTTCAAGTGGCTATTTCATTCCATAGTCTTCAAAGAAAGTTCTTTTCAGACATGCTGAATAAGCAAGACTGACTGAATCTCATTTTCTGCAGGCTGTGAGGATGAGTGTGTCAGCAGGAGGAAGAGCTGTAAATTAGGAAACTTATGAGAGGGATCTATCTGTGGGGTAACAGGAAAAAAAGGAAATGCTTGTTGAAAGACTGAACTCTAAAGGGACAAGGGTCTCTTATCTTTTTTTACCTCCCTGTAGGATTTCTTGTCTGGCACTTCAGATAGATACTGGGCTCTAACTCTTCTCTGAAATAAACTATTCCTGATAGCAATGCTGAGATATCCCATGGTATTCTGAGATCTCTCTTCCTATCGTATTTCTTTTACAGCTTGAGACTGTGGGACATGAGCAAAGTGATTTCTCTGAGCTGGAATAATTCATCCTTTGAGTTTTGGCTTATGTTTTTTCACTAAAGGTGCCTCAAGCATTTAGTTATGTAGCAACAGTATTTGTAGAGGCAGAATCTCTATTCCTTCTTCACTAGTGCATTTTGCACATAGCTCTTTTAGAAATCAGAAGGTAGCAAAGTATGATAGCCCAATTTGGATATCACTCTATGAAAAGTGCCTAAAAATTTCCATAAGATTTTTACTTTAAGAGTGGCTCTGTTTCATTTAAAATGCCATCGCAATCATCTTCCAGGCAGGGCACAATTTTGTTAAGCAACTCCACTGCATTAGAGGAGCACTGTTCCCCTAAAGCGATGGTTACTCTTATTCAGATAAAATTTATTTGTTTTTTGCTTGCAAAATGCTGTTAAATATTAAGGTTTTAGTGAAAAACTTAGGACCACAGTTTTACTTAGGCACTTCATTGGAGAAGCTGTTGATCCTACAATGACTTCCTTGAGGGCTGCCATCTAGAGAAGAACTTCCCAGTCTAGAAGGTGTGTGTGTGTTGTGAATGTAGGTGAGGTTGCAGGAGGTCTCCAGACTGACCTGCCTATTTGGATGATATGTAAATGGACTGTTAAATAAAGTGGTGCATGTTGAAATTCAGTGCTATATTAAGACATTACCTATTGGCTAATAACAGAAAGGAGAGAATATATAGCCTCTATATGTATCTACCCTTTTGTAAAGGATGTTTGCTATGTTGTTATATTACTGTAAATTCATTGGCTGTGGACCACATAGTCCAAACAATCTTTCAAGACAGTGCTATGGGAGAAAAGAATATATCTTGGCAATCTGAGGCAGGAACAGGTTTATCATTAGGAGCAACATAAAATAACCCTGGGGAATTCAGACTATGCTCACTGCTATGGTGTCTGGGACCAAACCAAAACCACAGAAAGAGACAAATAGGCTGTCAGGGCTGGTATCATACACTGAATGGAAAGTGCAAAGGCCTTGGAATCCCAAGACTATGGGTGTCTTGCTGCAGGGGCATGACTTGTTTTGGGATTCAAATTTCTGGCTTCTTCTGTGGTCATGAGATGCAGACAAGGACTATAAGTAGCTGTGTTTTTCTATAGCTGGCTGGATAGGACCTACTTGTTGAATTCTGCTTGCTCAAAAGGGAAGCAGAGTCTGATTTTTGTGTGACTTTTAGTCTTGATTACATGAGGAAGAATCCCATAGAAAACAATGAATTCTAGGAATGCCAGGGATTTACACCACTCTTAAACTGGGTTTATCCAGAGGCAAATAATGTCCTATGTCCATTAAAATACCATGTCATCACAGTTAGTAAGGCTGTATTTGAGTAGGGTTTGTCCATCAGGCACATAGAAAAAGTGAACATAGGTCCTCTATTGCTTTATGTAACTTTTGGATATGATCATATTGATGTTCTATTGGTAGCAGTCTGAAAATAGATAGCGATACGTTCAATTAAAAGAGATTTTTCTTTTTTTCAGTATGGGACCATAATGACCTTGGGGGAGCTGAAAATTTGATCTCCACAGACATGGCTCTCCAAATAATGATTTTATAATATGGATAAACTACAAACCTAAAACTCCAAATTCCACTCATAAAGAGGAGTTAGTAGAGCACAGACATATATAGCTAGAACTATGATATTGTTTCAGGAGTGAAAATATAGGCTGATTTTTTAAAAAAAAACTTGCCCAGAAGTACTCTCTTGTATGTTGTCTAAAGTTTAATCCAGTTGTGCATGATGAGAAAAAATGCCAAATGTTCTACTTCCTAGCTTTCTGAAAATTAGGCTGGATAGAAGTATAAAAATATACTTTTTTTTTTCTTAATACTAGTAGGAAAATTATCTAGGTAAATAACCAGTGTTTTCCAGTCCTTCATTTGATGGTTCTGCTTACCATCTTTTGCACAACAAAGCACAGGATTTAAAAGTTACCAGCTGCTATATTTGCTTTCCAAAGTGTGAAGAAAACATGTATTGTCCTGAGGATTAAAGGGCTGATTCTCTTTGTGCTCAGTTCAGGCAGAACTGAAGTGTTTGTAATGAAAGTAAAAGCTATTAAAAAGCATGAAACATAAGAGAAGAACAACGTGTTTATGTCTTCTTTGTTGGATAGGATTTGATGATGCCCTTAGAAAGTTTTAAGTGTAAACATTTGTCTTATTAACTAGCATTTCTTTTGTGCATTTTGCAGACACTTCCCCTTGCATATTCTAAGTGCAGTCAGAGCTGTTTCAACCTACTGGCAACTGTTTTACCAAATGTCATCTAAACAAAAAACCTCATAATCTGTGAGCTAGTTCACATCTCCAGTACTAACTAAACAGAATTTTGGAAACTGAATGTGTAGGATATTAGAGACTGTAAAAAAAAAAAAAATATTTCTAATGCGAGTTTTGGTGACTGGAATAAGACAGGGAGGTAGCTGTGCTGTATATGGCAGCATGAATAGCTTGCAGTAGGAACAGATGCTGAGAGTGCCCTGTGACTCAAGGTATGATTTCCTGCCATTCCTGCCAAGTTTCAAAGCTTGTGGTTTTTTGGTTTTTGTTTTTTGGGTTTTTTTTTCTCTTCTTATTTCTATTTTTGGGCTGAATAGCAAAGAACTTGTGCTTTGGGAATGAAGATTTACTGTTCTAGTTGTACTTATTTTGTTGTGTCTTTGCATACACTTCAAATAATTATTCTGGCCTGCAGGAAAGAATGAGAGTAAAGATGTAAAAAGCTGATGAGAACGCAGGGTATTTTTGGTATGGATCACATAATCACTTGGCTCAATGGCAAGCTGCAAAGCTTTGTGCGAGTGTGACAGACTTGCCTCGCTGTGTGGCAGTGCTCGTTGAAGCCTTACGTCCTCTGTTGTGCTTCAGCTTCACAGTTTCCTCTGTGACCTTGGGCCAGTCACACGGCAGCGAATCCTCAGCCTGACGGATGACGCCCCTGGAGCTGAGTGCCCAAGGGCCCTGGAGGCCCTGGATGTCCAGGGCTCACTACCCCTGCTTCTCTGCATAGAGCCCTTCTGTGGCTGAAGGGATTTGTGAATATAAAGGCTCCTTGATAATCAGATATAAGAGTAAGGGGTGGGGGCATATAAGTACTTCAAATAGCTAGTCCTTAGCCAGGGATTCCTTGTATCCTCTTACATGGTTCTCTCCCCTGGGTTTTGCTGTGAAAGGAGATTATCCAACTCACAGTATGATTTAAATATGCAAGTCATCAGTCTCAGGAGCAAGTGGTGAGGCCTGCCTGACCTGTAATCAGAGACTGTACAACCCCCTTAGGAAACCTTAGGACAGTCAGGGAAAGAGAGCTCCAGAGTCAGCAAAAGGTATTTGGATTATTGCCCAAGAATATTAAAATTGTTGAAATTCATACCTGCAACCTATATTAGAGTGATTGGGAAAAAATGAATGTCTATCATTCTAATGACAAAACATGAAATTAAATAGTGTAGAATTAGAGAAAACTAAGATAGGAGTGTGTGCAAATGTAAGTTCTGCTAAACTGAGAGGACTTCTTGTGTTCTTAAATGTTTAAGAAGAGAAACAAGAAAACCAGTTTTGTAAAAGACTTGCTAGCAGAACATTAGGCCTGTATGTTTCTTGGTGTCTCAGGAAACTTGCTTTTTTTTTTCCATTTTTCATGATGATTTCATTAGAAGTTTGTTTGCTTGTCTTTAAATTGAGTAAAAATCCCTAAGTATAGGCAACTTCTGGCAGCTCTGTGATGAATAACTGCCTCATCTATTTACCAAGACTAAGAGGAGATTCCACACCTTTTAGAAAAGGTGATTCCTACTTTAAAATTTTCTCCTTTTCAGTTGTTTTTAATCTACCCAAAGCATGAACGCAGTATTGTGAACAAGGCTCTGCAGATAATTAGTTAGTTTGACAGCTAACTGAAAATAAACATTCATTTTAGTTTGAACCAAAAGGATATGTTTTAGTGAAACATGGGGGCTTCTCTTTTGGGTTGGGTTTCCATTTTGTTTTGTTTGTTTGTTTGTTTTCTTTCTATTTTGGAAATTTTATAATGTAAAATGAAGGTGAAATGTCAGTCTTGGGTACCATTCATTAAGTGCTGGTGCCCCTGTTATCCCACTGTTTACTCATGACTTAAACAGGATTCTTGGGAAAATTCTTTTGAATTCAGAGAAGGAAATCAAATATAACTTAGGAGATGGGATAGCTCAGCTCCAGTCCCCAAAGACACAGACAAGACTGCTTTATGGTAAAATTATGAGTTCTGGACTACATAGGGTGAGAACTCTGCAGAAACAGGGCTGCCTGGACATGCTGTATGCAATGAACTTCCACCCTGTGACTTTTCTTTCTGCCAGAACTGGTCTTATCTCACCAGTCTGCTGTGTACAGGACTTTCCCTGGAGAGCTCTACTCTCAGAGCTGTTTGTTAAAATAGGTCTCTAATGGTGCATCTTCTTGAAAACTCTTGCCTGATCTTCTACCTCTAGACAGCTGGATGCATGTGAATGTTCCTGTTTCCAGATGCTGTCTATTCACTGATGATAAGCTTTCACAATGGGAAAATTTTACTTCATCCATGCTAAAATTCATTAAATGTTCATTAGAGTAATGATTTGAACTTAGCTATTCTCATTCCTCACTGAATACTGGACTTTACAGTGAATTACTCTCAGGCGGGTCCAATGGAAATTTAATTGTTTGTGAAAACATGAACAGCTTCAGCAGGAGAGACTTTCATGTCCAAAACCCCTATAACTCAATGGTTAGTTGTTCCCAGCTGAGTACTTTAACCACCAGGCAATTAAGTATAATTCAGGCAGCTACTGCAGCCTCATATTTCCTTTTGGAACATACTTGTGCATTGAGAGGATAAAGTACAAAAAAAAAAAAAAAAAGACAGAGGATATGTGATGACAGAGACCAGAACCAAAGGAAAACCTTTCAAAAAGTCCTGGTAAATGCCATGGGGAGACCTAAGAGTAAAGCATATTTGAATATGAAACGTTCCTTTATATGCTTTAGCCATGGATTGTCAAGATTTCTCTGAGACTAAGCTTGAAAGGCTTTGCCGGAGAGCAGTAACACAAAATTCATCTCACTCCCATCTTCAGCTGCCTAGTTGAACAGAGATCTCAAGGACAGACCCTTGCATTCGTAGGGATGACTGAACATCCCACATGAGTCTGAAGTGAAGTGGACATCTGGAAGTGCCTGTGTATGTTTATGCTAGTTATAGACGAAGACGCAGTGATTTTCAAAGACTGGGAGTTTCTAACCACCTCCTGCTATACAGCACTGACCGTGTCACTTCTGAACTGTCTAAATGCCATGCAGCTCCTTCAGGTATTTAGGGCTGATATCCCTGCAGTGCAAAACCCTTGCTATGAACTGTCTTATTTACTTTCTCTCGTAAAATGTAGATGTTTTTTGATCTTGACGTACTGGCTTGAAATTACTTTTGATTTATTTTACATGTAGGACTTCATAGAAGGAGTATAGAATTTTTTTTTTCTGAATAGAAAAGATTGGAGGACACTCCCACAGAAGATATTGGTAGTGATGTTTGTCATTCTTTCATTCTAAAGACTGTTGTGAATATTGTAATTACTATAGTTATTTAGACAGAATGATTCATAATAGTAAATAATGCATTTAATTTCACAGTTCCTATTTGCAACAGTGCTCCAGATTCCTCCCTATAATACACTACAGACCATTAAAATATTAAAACTCACAGAAAGTGAATCATAAAAATAATGCAAAATGGAAGAACAAAACAAATGACTGGCCTATGATGGAAGCTTTTAAGAAATTCAAATCTAGCCTACTAGTCTTTCTAAACAGTGGTGTGGCATTCTTTAACTGAAGACTTAGGATGTGGAGAGGTCAGGAGGAGGAGGAGGCAAGGGCAGCATACAGCCAATATTTCTGCAAGTCCTAATTAAATAACACAGCAGTAGAATTTATGTGGGACACTTTTCAGATCCACTGACTGAAAAATAATGAAGTTACTGAGTTGGATGTCTATGTGAATCTTCCTGATTTTATTAAAAGTTTCCATTCTAAACACTAAGGGGGGGGGGGGGGGGGGAAAAAACATTACATGCATACTTATTCCCACTTTGTAAGGGCTAAATTCTGCTTTACCTGCACCATATCACATGCCAGGGAGAGTGAAAACTGATGGCAGGAGCCTGAGAACTGAGCGTAGGCAGTGCTCTGCAGAGCCAGCTGCCACCCCTGGGCACTGCACCAGGGCACCTGAGGACGTGAGAAATGCAATATCACCAGATGGAAGCTACTGTACAGTTGGACAAGTAGAGCTGCCCTATGCCTCAAACCACCTTATGCACATGTTAATATTCACATCAAATTTTACCTGGCAATGTATCAAATAGGTTCCTTGCTTTGGTTTATGAAAGCCAGACATGTGTGATCTTTGATGTGCTGGAGCAGCCTGCCCTTAGCCAGAGAGTTGAAAATCATCCAGCCTGCCCACAGTGGCAGGTTGTCCTTTGTGCCAGGAAGGCCTGTGGCTGCTGAGCTCTGGCTTTGCAGGACACACATCTCAGTAGCCTGGGCCAGGGCTTCTCTTGTGGGTACAGGCTCCATTTCCATCCACTGCAGTGGGAATGTCTGAAGCTGGTGTATGGGCGGGAAGTGACTTGCTGAAATTTCGTGCAAAATGAGACGAGACATGAAATTTCCTCTTCCTTTGGTTACTGCTGGAAAGCATTACAGAACAGTGTAAATTAAGAAACATTTGTTGTTACCTTAGGAAAAAGTTAAAGGAGTGCTCAGGTCTTTCACACAGGCCAGTGTAGCACTTTGGCATGGATGATGATCATAGGAATAACTTAAAAGTCTCTCTAAAAAACCTTGATAGTAATACTGGAAAATACGAAATGCAGCTACAGACCTGTCCTAGAAAATCTTAACAGCATTTAATACAGTCTTAAGCAAAGGATTATCAAGTAAGCACCAGTAGAAAAGCAAAGTTAATAAAATTCTGCTGCTGATAAAACCAAAAGTAACATTACTTCTATGCATTCTTGATCATTTTACAGTGCTACATGTGGGGTTTTTTTCAAAAATGATTTAACTTGCCGCAAATGATGTCTGAACTGGCCATCTATCACTGCACAGTTTGTCTGCAGTGCTTAGGAATTTAACACACAGAATGACAAGTGTAATTACATGCTTGTGAAACATATGCCATAATTTATGGATATTAAGCAAGTATAAACAAGAGATCAAATCCTAGTGTAAGCAGTCATCCAAGAAATCATCTTGACATTTATTTCATTAAAATCTTTCTTTCAGTACGACAGAACGTACCTGAGTTGCACTCACAGCACATCTGCAGATACTTGCCAATTATTCCATGTTTGCAAAGCAAAGGATCAAATACATGCATGCAACTAGCATTTAATTTTCAGTTACCTTCTGCACATGTAGTTATGTAGGTGTTTATCATGCTTATTATTATCCCTTATTATTATCATTGTCATCACTATTATTACATTATTATTAATCTCCCACAGGTGATTAATATACAGGACTTAAATAGCAACAACCTTTTCACCTGTTTACACTGTGTGTTAATTTTCACTGTAATTTAAATTAGAAAACTGAGTGAAAAAGGCTGAAGTCCTTGAGAGCTGGTGGTTTGTTTACTTGAGATCCTGCTAGGAAGAGAAGCAGAAAAGAGGAGTGAGATGTGCTGGGTGAGATGTCCCCTAAAGATTGGTGCTGTATATGTTAGGCATGCTTGTAGGTGTGAGCATGGGAGCAGGCTGGGCACTCAGATTCCCAGCTGGGGTCTTCCACACCCTCTGGCTTACTGCAGTGCTTAGAAGGCAGTGGGATTGCTAATATTGTGTAGATTGTAAAATTGATTTTTATTTCCTGTTGTTAGGAAATGTCTTTGTCTGCCTTATTCCTCCTACTAAGTGGTGCTTTATTCCATGAGCACTGCCAGGGAGCTAGAATAAGCCAATATTTTGAAAAGGGAGGGGAAAAGAAGGCAAATCTGGCAACCAGTCCCTGCCAAGGGCAAAATAACATAACTGATATAAAACAGTATTAGTGTAGAGTAGAGTATTTTGAATGCCAGCCCACATGGAGGGATGGAAAATGGGTCTCGCCAAATAAACTTGAATGTCTTTTTAGCAAGACTTTGAGTTGTAGAGGTAACAGCATTGACTTCTGTAAATCTCAGAATCACATGTCATTCTGTGAGGTACCTTAAGCATAACCTTTATTTAATAAGACCACCATAATTAAATCTATCTATCTATCTATCTATCTGTCTATCTATCTATTACGCATCATTTACCTTGATAGTAAATTAGGTGGCTTTGGGTTTATCTGGATAAGCTTATGCTCAGGGATGGGAAGGCAGGTCCATAGGGAAAAGCCCTTCTCTGATATTGCTCTTATGCTGACGCCTGTTTCTGTTAAGGAAATAGTTTCTTGCCAGGTTGCTAGCGCTCCTCTGCAGCCACTCTGGGCACTCGTTTCCTGATTATGAGCCAAAACCAGAAGGGTTGTTGCAGCCAGTTTTCCTTGAACCTTTTTCCTTATTGAGTTTATTTCTAAGGCTTTCAAGGAGTGTCAGTGAGACAGCAACAGAGTGTGCTGGTGGGAGCTGAAATCTCTGTATTAGCCAGAAGGTCTCTGATGGCCTTCAAGTGAGATGAGTGATGGGGAGGAAGAAGGAGAGAACGTGTGAAAGGCAAGAACACCAGACTGTGTCAGGGAGGAAACCTACAGAGAAAATACAGCAAATATACCAGGTCTCTGTTGGTTGTGCTATCTTACATTCCTGAAGTTAGCCTAGCAAGATGATACCAGCTGTATCATTTGAATGTACTGTTTTCCTGTTAGTTCAGTCACCTGGGCTGTTCAAAGGTATGCACACTGAGACTAAATAAATAGAATTTGTGGGTCAAGATTATTCATGCTCTGTATCCTGCAATATGAAGTTCTGTCTCTATAACTAAACTCAAAAGTAATTTAGCAAATACCGACTTGATCCGGAAGGTGTTGCTAAAATTGTCCTGTAGTGAGTATTATCAAAATCATGATGATTTATCATGAGATTAGGAGAACAGCCACTGCTTAGCTTGTGCTTTAATCCTAATGATTGGTAGTACACGCAAAGTTGTAAAAGAGTAGTCTGGAAGAGTGTTTGAAAATTAGTCATCGAATCACAGAATATATTCTTGAACTTCAATGGATAGGAGGCAAAACTGTCAGGGCACTGCTATTGCAGCAAGAGGCTGAGGACAGAAGACACATCTGTTACAGCCTGCAACCACCATGTGAGCAATACCAACTTACTACTGCAATATTGTGGCCTGCAGGGTCCTGAGCCAGAGGACTATTTAAAAGATTAATTGGCTGGAAAGCATTCGCTACCTGAAATCTATCTCTGCTGCTTGACTTTCAGATAGATAAAGTCTCAAGCTTCTTCGCACTTGAAATGTCTTTTCGGGCTGGAAACACTCCATTTCCCCAAACAGGCAAAAAGTATGCTTGTTTTTAATGAAACATAATATTATAAAGGATGTCATGGTATAGCAGGATACAGACTCCTATGCTTAACGTTTTCTTCATCACACCTACAGCCTTGAACAGATGTACTAGGTATCAGAAAGTTACTTGCCCTGAAATTTTCTACATTTATTGGATGTTTTCAAGAATACAGTTATTCCTGAAAAGGGTAATAAGATCTCATTTGATTATTCATTTCACCTGGGAGGTTTCTGGCACATGCAGGGTGATGGGAAGACAGGAGATTGATTGCAAAAATCTTAGTCACTCTGCAGCTTCCTTTTGCGAGGGAACAAGTACTATTAATGTGACTGTCTTAGTCCATTCCCTCTAAGAGAATAATATCAGTCCTTTTCCTGTACCATAAACCTTATTGGAACAAACAAAATTTGCTTTGGGAATCCCTAGCTTTAGCAGGGCCTACGCATCATTCTTTAGCTGTTCTCTTAAAAGCTGGTGGGCTTTAAAGCACTTTGCACCACTCTGGAATTGGCTGCAGAGCAATCAGGCATGCCGTAATTTGCCACCAGGCTCATTACTTTCTCGGCTCTTCGAGATCTTTCCCAGCTACACCTGTGCTGTGCCTCAGTATTACTTTTAAGAAGTCCATGACGTGAGTCCTGGATTCATCTGTGTGTGCTGCAGTTTGGGTCTCACTGCGTGGCCCAGAGCATGACAGTGATCCAGTGATTGTGTTCAGAAGACTCAGAAGCACTGGAGTGTGATAGGCATTTAAATCTCTTTTGTTCAGCTAAGACAACAATGTTTAGGCGTCACGGTAATAAACATCGAGGCTGTTAGGTAAAGAGGAGATTGGTCACAGACAAGCATTCCTGTGTGCTGGGGGACCTGCTTTTGCTCTTGTGCAAATCTTGGCAGTCAAAAATTTCTAAACTCACTGTTTCAGACATTTCAGACACTTCTTTTTTTTCCTTTTTAGTAAAAAAAGTAAAGAAGCTAGGAATTAAATGTTAATTAAAAAAATCAAATACATACTGTAGTAATAATTCAAATTCACTCTTGCAATGTTAACTAAGAAAGCACAAAAAACTGCTCTCTTTAACTTTTCTCATAAGTCAAGGAAACATATAAGTCTTTATTACCTCTGTATCAACCTTTCCTATCTCTGATCTTCTGTATGGCTTTTAATGTTTGCTTGCTTCATAGGATCCATTTGAATAGCTTGAGTAGCAGAACCTCACATATGATTTATCTTTTGAAGTTTTAAAAATGAACCAAACAAATACTGAATGTTTAGTTTGTTCATGGAAATTTATACATGAATGGAAAAGAGAAATTTCAATGTACGTGACTAATAAATTAGCAGTCTGTGGTCCACAGAGAAATGGAAAATTGAGCATTAAATCAATTTTATGTGATAACATAACAAAACAACAGATTGTTTGGGGTACTTGAGGTAACCACCTTTCCCTGATAATATATGATTTTCAGTAGCACTGAGCAACACATTCTTCATCAAGTTTATAGTGAAAATTTCTGACAGTGGCAGGTGAGGAATTAGTTTTGAGGATGGTGTCCTTCTGGTGGCTCATGCTGAGAATGATATTATTTATATTAACTGGCAAAATAGCCTGGCAGCACACAGGCAATTACCTCAATTTTATGTTTAGTGCTCTTCTCATAAATCTGTGTAATGATGGCATCTCTGTTATGAGCTTACATTAACTTACTGGTTACAGTAATTCTATTGAAACAAGTAAATGTCCACTCTGTGATGAAGGTAGTACAATTATGGTATTCCAAATAAATAATTGCTTGAGCTATATATATAAGAAGAACAGATCAGGGCTTTATGAAAGGAAACATTAATTGCACAATTAGGTAGAGCATGGGTAGTGATTTTTCTCGCATATGTGTGAATTCTATTCTCTGTAAGGGGTTTTTTTCCTCAAGAAGGCAAAGTGTTAATTGTTAATTTTGTGGGTTTTTTTTTTTTTTTTTCTCTCCATCCTGTCCTCCAAAGTGTTGTTTAAAGTCATTAATGGAGGTGAAGCAAAATGCGGTATATGTTTCCTTGGTATTAGCAAAACCCCTTTATTCCCCATAGTAGCTTAGTCTGAGATGATCTTTTGAGACACAAAGGCAGAAGATGTGCTGATTATCTTGTTTTTTCATGAGGTGTTTGTTGCTGACCACTGCCAAATAAAGACTTCTGGTTTGTCCCAGTATGCTGCCATAAGAGGAAATGCAGATGTTTTGTGGGTGATTTGTGTTTGGTATGAAGTTGGAACTTAGGAGAATTGATATCCAAAGTGTTAGACCAAGTAGTTACTGGAGTCACGCTCCAAGTAAAATTAACTTTGTACTTTGTCAGCAAATACATGTGTTCTTTTCCTACGATGTATTAAATAGCTCCTTGGGCATCGTGGCAAAATGGGATATGGGTACCCTTGTATCCTTTCAGATATTCCTGTATTAGTTAACAGAGAGGAACTTTAGCTTCAGTTGTCTTAGGGGAAAAGTTAAGTTCCAAAAATATTTTCTTCCATGAACCCTGGAAATTTATCTGAATGTGTTAACCTTGGCTGTGCACACCTAAAGCAGATCCATTAAGGTAAAATTAGCTTATGAATGACCCAATCTGATAGACTACCTGACCTGCTAAGTACCTGCAAAATATTAATTCAGGTATTTTTTTGTCCAGAGTGCTTTATTATCTGGTGGTGAGTGCTTCATTAGCTGATGATAACTGCTTAGGCTGAGCTGTCAAAAGATTTTAACAAAAAGCATTAGAAATATTCAGAAATCATCAATTGCAGGCATTTGACCTACAATTCAAATTTGGCCAAAACCATTGCAAAATGAAGCAATGGAGTCAGATTTGCCACAGGCAGGGACTGAGACAGACTACTTGAAGGCCCTCTACCTAGACTTAAAAATAGTGGTGGTCATTACCTTGTGAGTACTTCTGAACATATGGCTTTTGTGCTCTCCAGAAAAAAATTCAAGTGCGGCATTTGAGTAGTACTGCAGTTCACGTGTCACTATCAGTGGAAAAGGTTTGGAGTCGCACACTTTGAATAAACAAACCCATTTTTTCCTTGCCAGTATCCTCAGGTACCTTTCTGGTTTCGCTACTCAGTTACAGCCCTATTAGGATGAACTTCTGGCAGTAAGGGCATTTGGTGTGCCTGGGAATGCTCTGTCATCACCACGGTTTCTGCTAAAGGATTTGGCAGCTCTGGAAGTAGTGTGGAAGCCTCAGGTATTCAAACACATGAAAGGAGTTTGAAAGTTTTTTGCTTTCAACTTTTTCTCAGCCATATAGTTCACATGATGGCTTTGGGAAAGATACAAACCAAAGGTGCTGCCCTCTTTTAGAGCAGTGGGTATTAATAGGGATTTTGTCTGCTACACAGGTTCAGAACTAAAATTCTAGCTGTTATCATTCACTTTCTGGGTGGCAGCTGGCAGATGAGTGAATATCAGAGGACCATGCTGAGGGATATGGTCTGTATTTTCTGGGCGAGGTAGCTTCAAACCTGGAGAAGTGTGAGAGAATATGAAAATAGTGACATTGTTGTAGCAGTAAAGAAGAGGGAACAATTTAAATCCACGCATCTTAGGAAACAGAGGATAGTTTTTTGTTTACTCCTGTCTAATAATAACAATATTAATAACAATAACAATAATAGTATGGCTACAGTTTCAATGGGAGAAGTGTCCCTGTGTCAAATGACATAGCTTAGAAATTAAAGTTAGTGATATCTTTGACATGAATAAAGTTTTTTTCCTTAAAGGGTACCCTTTCGTAAATAGATTTATCTCTGCAAAAGCAGAAAAGCAGATTTAATATCCTACAGTATTCAGAGATACTGTGAGGTTATTACAGTAACTTGTTTATCATGTCATCGAGAAGTGTTATTCACTGAACTGTCTGGGCCTCTTCTTGTCAAAGGCATTTGTCTCTGAAATAGAAGCACAGTGGGTCTCCAGAAGCTCTGCTTTATGCAATGTCTGTTTCTTTGGTTTTATTTCTCTTAGGCTTTTCTCCCTAATCAAATGAAAAAGTCTTTCAACCCTAGGAGATCCTTTCCCATAAAAGATCACTTGATAACCTTAAGCCTTCCATATTAGTAAAATGACTGGTTTGCCCCTGCATTATTACATATGATTTGAAAAGTTACTGCATTTTCTACTCCTGATGTGCCTAGTCTGCCAGTCTCACAAATGAAGTTGTTTTTAAACTGCTTTTTTTGACAACCATGTTTTCTGGAGAACACCAATACAAAGACAAATTTAAGGGAAAGGTAGATTGTAGGCAAGTGTTCTTTGACTTAAGTTATTGTACAAATAAGACAGGGATAATAGTATGTGTTACTAAATTCCTGTAAATCTCTGACATCTATTTTGGTGCTATATTAAATTGCATTAGCATCATTATTGCCTTCACCCTTGCCAGCATGTCTGTGATTGCTGCAGCACAAAAGCCCAGACTGGAGACAGACAGTACTAAGAAACAATAAGTAAAAAGTGAAATAAAAAGACAGTATTGTCTAGAGTAGTGGTTGCCAAGTTGGAGAAGGGAATGCTTTTGAGCTGAGGATGGCACTGAAAGATAAGCAGGTGAACTTTCACACATGAAAAGTAGAGCAAGATATATATTCCTTCCAAATAGCATAATTGCATCAAATTGGAAAAAGTAGAGAATTGGAAGGGGTAGCTATGCAGTTTGACTGTCAGAAATGACATAAAGTTATATGAGGCTTCCCAGAAGAAATTAAGATAACTTGAAAAATAGATTGGACACAAAGGGACCTAAAAAATAAATAAGACACATATAAAATTAAACGTGACCTTAAAAGACTCAGGGGATTGAAGTATTTTCTTAATATTGATTTTAGCAAGAAGTGAAAGGAAAAGGAAGGCTTGGCAATTAAGAGACATTTGAGAACATGTAACAACAGCTACTGATGAAAAACCAGATTTGGGAATACTTGGAAAATGCAAACAGAGACAAATCTATCATTACAGGTGGCACTTAATCACTGAGACTCTCTAAATGTCTGACCACTTACAAAGACCACTAGCAACAGGAATGGCACCAGACACTCTGGAAAAGAAAAGGCATTGCCCAGTATCAGGACACAGGATAAAGGGGATGAGTGACAAGAGCAAGTACTATCCAGTAAGGACAGCAAATAAAGTGTGCTATGTGATGAAGCTATAGAAGAGAACAGGGCGATTTCATTGTGCTCTCATGAATGGATCACAACATGGAGGATAGAGATGGTAGTTTATGTCAAAATTGTGTATGATCTTTCATCTATATTTTTCTTACTATGTGAGTGAATTAGAGCAATATTTCTAATGTGAACAAGAGAAATTATTGTGGTCTGGAGAAATCTTTGTTAGGAAAGATTTAAAGAGCTAAAGTAGTATGGCAGTTATACAGTGACAGAAGAAAATGAAGTAAAAAATGCCTACTTGGAAAACTTGACCGCTGAAATGAAAGAAGAACAGAGGTATGTCACATTATAGGAGCTTATAAGGTCATAGAACATTACCATGCTTGGTAATACTTTGTCCTGGCTGAGAAACATATAAGGAAATTCCATAAATCTCATCCATCCCTACTTGCAGTAAGTCAGACCTGTCAACATTTAGTTCAGCTTAACCAGCAAATAATATCATAGACCTCTGGAAATCAGGATTAAGCATAAATCCTGATGGTGAATGAAGCTGGATGATCTTGTTCTGTGTAAAATATGTACAGAATTGGTTTGAACTTTATTCAGCCTTTATTCTTTTATCTTAGTCCTCTGTGCCGGTGGCTCACAGCTATACAGCAAAGCATGGTGCCCTGGATAGCCAGTACCTGGCCCAGATTGTTCACAAATTAACTCTGAACACAGCTTGTCGCTGTTGAATGAAGCCAAAATTGTGCCATGGGACTTGCTGTGGTTTCCACCATGTCGATGATTGTATGCCTGGATGAATCTATCCTTAGCCTTGTTGTGTTCCAAAAGCTGCAAAATGACTTTTAAGTAAGAGGAACTGGCATAATAACATCCACATTTTGGATGGTGCTTGAGCACCCTTTGTTTCATGTAACTGCTTGACTCTTGGGGGACAAAAGGAAGGAATTTGTGGGTGTCTCTGAGTGAAAGAAAAGAAATTACATGTGTGATGAGGTCAGATAGATCCACAGATAGGGTTCATGTTCCCAGCTTTTAGAAAACTGCTGGGAAATCCATATGCACTCCCAAAAGGGAGACACTTTTTATCTCATTCCTACTGAGTCTCTCAGTGAAGACTGTTCTATCTCTGCTGTGCAGCAGATCTGCAATTTCCAGCTTAAATGCCTACAAAACTATTTAATGGTCTGTAAACTTTAAGAGATCTTGTAATGACAGTTTCACAAAGTCAATTGTTGATCTTGGCACAACTACAGCCTGATACAATGAAGCTAGGAATTAGTAAGCTTTTTTACAATTTCTCCTGGAATCCTGACTTTCATGCTAATTCGAATAGCTTTTTGACATGAGTAATAAAATAGGTAAATACCAACGGCAACAACAATATAATTATAATAAATATATAAAATAATTATAGATAAATCACAAATGTATTTGAAAACTAATAACATACATAAATATGATACATGTGCTTGTTATAATTATACATAATAAATCAGGGGTAATTTTCTAGCAGAAGGTTAGAGATACTATGAAAATGAATGTGAAAATGAGGAAAATTATGCTTCTTTCCCTAGTTTTCAAAATTTAATGGAGTCCAGTTCAGCAAAATATACTGGTGGTATTCTTTGTGATGCAAAACAAAAGAAATACAAGATTAAATACCTCAGAAGACACAAGGATGGAACAGAAAGCAAATCTGATGAGTGATTGCAGTGTTGGAAAAGAACAAAAGCAGCCTGTAGAACATGAGACTGAACAGCATCAAATAACTCAGGGGAGTATGGTGTCTCCTTTTCTGGTCCTGTTTCAGCAGCGTGGCTGCCAGCCTGTCCAGGCATTTTGTCTTCACAAGAGATTTGCACACATGGAAGCCCCAGTTAGGAAACCAGAGAAATCGTAGAAACAGAAGGGTGATCAACTTGAAATTAAATTTTGCAAGAGCTTATAGGCGTGAATTGTGGGTGTTAAGAACGTCAGTCATTGCAGGCTATATTGAATTTGGTTGGATGCAGCAGTAGTTCCAAGAAGGCCTTTTTCTTTATCAGCAGGGAGGATAAGATTCCATGAACTATGATTTTTGCAGAAAAATGATTCTGAATGATGTAGGGTGGTCTTAGCGTTTATAACAAGTGTTTAAATGAAGTAAATAATCATTGACCTTGACTATAGTTTTTTTTATGTCTGCAATATTTTCTGAGACCAACTGGCCTTCTGAGGAAGGAGTATGTCATATCTCATGTGACATCTAACCTGGACTGAGCAAAGTGGCAGAAAATGCCCTTTTAAAAGATAATCCTGTCCTGACAGATGGGTGGACTAGATAGATAGTAATAGTAATACTTCTATTGATATATTATCTGCTTATAACAGATAATAGCTCTTTTTGTTCTTAATTTATCCGAGTCCTACAGTTTAATAGAATACAAGCTCTTGAAGTAGCAGGGGATTGCCTAGGCAATCCTGAGGACAGAATTAGACCTTTTTTTCTATCCTGCTTCTTTTGTTCAGTTTAGGCACCTGTCTCAGTGTTTACAGTGCATAAATTCAATCATATTCAGGCATGTACTTCTCAACCTGGACATAAGAATTGTCTGAAAGCACTAGATCCAGAAGTGATAAACTTTAAATTAATTTTAGGAAATAAAAATGCATTCAAAAATTTGGCAGGGGCCTAAGAGATCAGGGTTTCAGTGAAACCCAGATTTCTTCAAAAATGTTTCAGTGTCTGAAAACAGCATGACATGGGCTAATTTACTCGTAATGTTAAAGCCTTTAAACTGCTCCAGATATTTGCTCATTGTCAGTCTCCCAGAAGAGTTATGTGTATTTGTCACAGAAAGTATACACATGTCAGTATTAGATCAAAGAAAACAATTGTGAGTCATGATGTGGGGGAAAGGAGCTGTTGGCTCTGCACTTCTTTTGGTCTAGCGATCAGGCGAGCAGAGATGTGGCCAAAACATGAAGTCTGGGAGACTCTTAGAGTTGATCAGCTTTGCTCTGAGGTTGCTCACCTTGCTAGTAAAGCTTTTATTGGAAATAAATGTGTATTATACACTTGAGATTAAAGAAAGAATTTCAAAAGTACAGTTCCGAGTATTTGCAGATGCATAATTACATGAATTGCATTAGTTTTTTGGTTTTTTTAAAATTGAAATGCATTTGCTTGAATTGCTGGACGAATGTCACAGCAGAGAGGATCTAAATTTATATGGTCTTAAGAAGTTAAATCTTAAGAAGTTAATTCTTAAGCAGCTAATGTCTAAGCTTTTTAAGTTTCCTAATCAGAGTAGCTGTAGACTCTGTATATAATGAAAAAAGCTGAAGGAAAATGTGAATAGAAACCTTTCTATTGATCACAACCAATTCCAGTAAAGGTGGAAAGAAATCTTAACTCTCAGTTGTTTGAGGAGTCTTACCCATCAGTTTACATAGCTTTTGGCTCATAAGCAGTAATAGTTTTAAAAGAAATATTCAGATGACATTTGAGCCTTGGGATTCTAATATCTCACTCTTACCATCCCCTCAGAGTGTTCTCTTCATAAAATTTTCAAATGGATGGTTGAATCTTGTGTTTCTATGGTGCTGCCATCATAGACAAACCATGTGCCAGCAGCTGGATTGCCTTCACCTGAGACTACTTCTGTCCAGCTAAATAAGGTGGCTCATTCTGAGGTGCCTGTGAGGGAACTTGGACATTTCAAGAGAAGCAGTGCCATCTATAAGTAGATAACCTAAACCAGGGACCTCAGCTAACCTCTCCTATGCTAAGTAACGTAACAGCTACTTGTGAGAGTGTATGGGTGATGTAACCAGAGTGTCAACATCCGCATGATGTGGAATGGACTCAGCACTGCTGCAGGAGGAGTATTGCCAGTTTAAAGGTGCCAGGCTTTTCTGAAAATTGGCTCATCTTTCGAAGTTTTAGAACAATCTTATGACAACTACTTTGGAGTCCTTATGAGTTATATTTAGAACAAAACAAAATATCTTTGGGTGTAACAGCACCTGTTTGTGATGTACCGTATTTAAGGAAATCCATTTAAACCGAGGGGCAAACCGTCTGGCCTGATGAACCTGCTAAACCCTGCCTTTGCTGCAATATGTTCAGAAAGAGAAGGTTACCTGAGATAAACTCAGCCAGCTGGCACTGGAGCAGCTGCGAGGGCTTTGCCTGTGCCACCCGCGCACCCCTCAGCCATTGCCCATCTCAGCCGCACCAGCACACGTCCCCTTACTGAACCCCATCTTGCCTTCGCTGTTCCACGGGAAATTCTTGTTTCCCTGGGAGATTTTCCTGATTAAATGCTCAGGGTCCTGCTGATGTGTGCAGTTCTGTTCTGCTGAGTCTTCCCTAGCACAGGCATCTCACACAGTTTTAAAGCAGAAGGCACTCTTTCTTTACCATAAGGCGAAGATTTAACACTACTTTGTGGAGAAATTCCCAGAGCACAACTTACACGATGTGGATGGCAGCACAGTCATAATTTTATGGGTATTTTAAGCTCCTGTTAATGTTTACTATAAGAAACATGGCCATGCAGGGTCAGATCACAAAAAAAAACCATTTTTTTTTGCAATTACTTACAGGCTTGCAGAAAATGTTTCAAAAATAGCTGTATTTATATTTTAAAATTAAACGGTATTTGGAAAAAAGATAAAAGATAGTGTTTCCAAAAATGATCTCTGTGTATATGTACTGTGTGTAACATTTAAAAAAGAGACACTGCTCCCATTTTTGGATGATACATGCTTGTGTTTTAGCATGGCCTGCTTACATTTGAAATAGTTCTTCATTCACTTCTTAATTTCATGATAATTAGGGGAAATAATTACAGTTTAAAAATTGCATTGATGTTTATAAAAATGCTAGTGGTTTCACAACCATTCCATAACATCTACTCCAATGTCAATATTCCAGAAACCCCAGATACTGGATCACATCCTAAAGTGCTTGATTACTATTTTTATGCACTGCAATCAATAGGAACATTGCTTGCACTTAGGACTTAGTTGGCATAGCCAGAATAAAGCATATTTGATTGCTGAGAATGACAGAAGAAAACCATCTAAGTTGTTTAGCTGTAAAATTAAAAAGTGCTTTCCAAAGTGCAGTAAGCATATAATTTTCTAATGAAATTAATAGCCCTGTGAAATGACAATTGTTATATTTCAGCATATACTTGGAAAAAAGATTACTCATTTGTTGTAGGCAGTACAATATTAATAAAATTTATCTGATTCTGTCATTCTTTGTTTGTTGTTAGCCTTTGTAATTGCTCTTTCAAAAGGCAATTATATTCACAGAAATTGAGATTCAGTTTAAGTATGTCCCATTTTAGAACATTTGGACAAAAACATACCACAGACTGACACCTCACATCTCTAATTAGTGCAGTGTATGAAGTTTAATGTTTTGATACTTGGGCTTAGATAAAATGGACAGGTTTTGGTACAAAAATGTTTCAGTTAATAAAACCATATTTAAATAGGTAGTAAAGACAGCTTAAGCTTACAAGTGGTGGACACAGAAGTCAGTTGTGCAACACAAAAAGCATCTTCTTACATAAATAACTGCTTATGTGAATAAGCATTAAGACTGGAGGATAAAGATCTTACCCTTCCTTTAAGGGGAAGGAGTTCTCCATCCTGTTTCTATCTCCTTTAAGAACTCAATAAAGCCACCCGATGGATTGGAAAGACCATAACCTTTACTTTGTCTTGTTTAACTTGACTCCTTTCTAACATAGGCAGCTTCCTGGATAATCCATTTGCTCTGTTTTTCCTAGGATTCTTTTTTTTCTTTCTTTTATTTCCCCCTTCTTGTAAAATGTTTTTGCTCAGTTGCCATTTCTATTCTTTGCTTAAAATAGTGATAAAAATCTGTAATTACAGTGATGGAATGAAGTTAAAAGAAAAAGTAGTGAAATGAAAGTATTAATTCCTGAGAAAATTGGTGAGATAAACCAGCCTTTAAGCAGGAGTCTTTTAAATTTCCCATGGATAAAATGAATGTATGTTGCTAAACTCACTCTTGAGTACAGATTCTGTGGGAGTTTTCTAGGTGCAGGAGTGCTGCTTAGAACAACTGGGGACAGAAAAGAGTGGTTGGGAGCACCACTTTCTGCACTGAGCCCTAGAGATGCACTCAGCTGCTGTGGGACCTGCTCAGGTGGGCTGTGAAAGAAAGGGGAGGTTCAGATCATTGCTGTTCTTTGCTGTGTCTACAGAACTGTTGTGACTTTTAACAAGGAGCCAACCTAAAGGGTCTCTCTTGCTAAAGTGTCTGTCAAATTATGAGCAATCATGACATCAACAGATGCTCGATGGAGATCACAGAACTCATATGAAAGATGGGTGAAGCCTTCTTGTACATGAGATGGTGGTCAGCAGAGTGCTGTGCTATGTGTTTGTTCCAGCCTTTGCTGACACAGAGGCAGAGCGTGCATGTGGGCAGTCTGTGCAACAGAAGGCAGTGTCCTTTCTGAACCCACTCATATGGCACATGGACAGAGTGTGCATATGCCCTCAGCACAGTGAAGGAGTTATATTTCTCTTTCCCTGCAGCACAAGAAATCCCTCTTCTCACCCCAGCATCCCAGGCACCAGCAAAGTAATTGGCCCGTGCCTGTGAGTGAGCTGCGGGAAGCCTGTGTGGTTGTTCCCCATACAAGAGCCACTGTTAGATTGGCTGTGTTGCTTGAGTTTGTATTTCACATCCATCTGTAGGGCTGCCTAGAAAAACCAGCATTTTCAGACACAGATATAGTAATGCATTACTGTGTTTAAATGCTGTGTTTAAACTGCTGTTGGTAGAAGTGATCAGGTGCTGAAAATGAGCTTTGCTCCTGACACTGAATTAAGGTGGTACATCTCATTAGGTGTATGTTCATACAAGTTGAATTCGAACTAGAGAAAATAAGGGGGGAAGAGCTGCGTTTAGATTAAGGATAAGACCCTCTATCCTGAAACTATGAAAGACAGAACCATACTATTCTCCATTTATTTCAATGTCAATAAAATTAGCACCCTTTAAGATTTGTCATTGTACATACTAGATAGTGGATTATTGTCCCTATATACCCTGCTTAAATTTTGATGCTTTAAAAATGCCATTTTGGCCACCAGAGGGCAATGATTTCTTCTATTCCTCATCACCAGAAGTAATCTATTTTGATTAAGAGTCAGATGTTAATATAACTCCGTGACATTTTTGAGCTTTGTAGTATGCACACTTTCACCTCCAAGTTCAAAACTGGCTGCTGTTTGTAGTGACTCAGAATTCTTCACTTGTGATAGTTAATTAGTGTATTTGAAGTAACGATGGTCTTTTAAGTTCATTTATTTGGATGTCTACAGCACAGAATTGATAGTTGGCCTCTGTTCTGGCAGGTCATTTAAGATCAAATGAAAACTTTTATGGGAAAAGTAGGCAAAATTTAACATTAAAAATCGCCTCTTAACACTCAAGGATTAAAAGTGTGTATGTGTTCTTTGGGTCTCCTTTATCCCTAGGACTTAGATTTATTTATCTGTCTGTATCTATCTACACACAAACATTTAAGCTCTTTGTCTTTAGACTGAATAGATACATTTTTTACTAAAAACTGTAGTAAAATTATTTTCTTTTGTGATGTCTTAACATGAATTCGTTTGAATAAGATTTATCCCTATTATGCTGCCCATTGAGTTTTTTTTTTTTATATAATTGGATTTTGAGACATTATAGCTTAAGATTAAATTTTTAGCAGAGTAAATAAGAAGTTATACAGAAAAAAAACCCCAACAAACTATTGAAGGATGTTACCTCTGTCTTGTAAACAAATTTCATGCCAAAATGATTTAGTAGACAAGCTGCCAGAAGCCTTCTGAATGTTTTGCCACAAAGCTCACCGAGATACCACTGAATAACTTTGGGTTAGCAGACTTGCAGCCTTTCCCAGTTTTTAAATTATTTTGGGTGAAGATGCTCATAAAGGGTGCACAACTGATGGATCCATCTTGACCAATGTTTGGGGCTCTTGGCCTGTTGTGCAGAGTTTTTGAGTGTCAGCTGTCCCATTGTGGTGACCAGGCTTCCACAATTCCGAACACTTGCCTGAAGTGGAACACAGATATAAATGTCCTTTGATACAAATCCTTAGTATTTGGATGGAGTTGTGAACTTGAGATATGTGGAATAGATATAAATAGGACCAGTATGCCCCTGCTGTTTCTATTTGCACCATGTACTAGGACCTCTAGACAGAGGAGTGTGTCTAGCTTTAGAAAGCTTTAGCATCTGTTTCAGAGCAGATGCTCAGCATCATGTGCTACCCAAATTAGCTGGCCACCAGCCTCAACCTTGCTGCAGTCGGATCCTGTCCTAATATATGAAAGAACAGTCCTTTGCAATAGAAGCTCTTGCTGAGTGACCTGTGGATTTATTAATTACAAATCAAGCTGAGCTGTCACATGTACCTTCTGTTCCTGAGTTCAAAGCCATAAAAGTTTTCACTGAGGAAGTACTGATTGCAGCTAACATACTTTGTGAGATCCTTCATAGGTTTTATTCCTAAAAAAAAATCAGTTATACCAGGAGAGAATTTGAAGAATATTTGTTATATAGAAGCATACTGGATTGTTAAAAAAACCGCCAGAGTAAGCATTTAGACTATTACTGATTTTGAGACTTACCAAACAGTGCAGTTTGTAGTTGACATGTCAGGTTTGGAGTCTTTAGCCGTCTTTGTTAGCTCTTTTGTTACTTTGAGACTCAAGTCTCTGTAAGACTGATTGGGTCATCCCCTGCCGACTGTGTGCCCAGTCTCAGAGCACATTGGTTTAATTTTATGCTAGCTCTGCTCCTGCAGCAGAAAGCTAATGAAGGAGTAATCAACACTTTGCAAATATTTTGAAGGGAAATCCCCAAATTCTGGAAAATCTCTTCCTGGAATGTAGTTGTTTTGCTGCTTTCATGTTCATCCCATGATACTGGGAGTACTAAACACCAGTGCCCTGGTAAGAGTCTGCTGCAAAGGAGGCAGGCAGAGGACAGAGAGAACTGTAGGCAGCAGAGATTATGACAAATTAACTTCTGAAATATCCCGGTTTGTTTCACTCTTTGCTGGGGATGCGGCCTTGTGGGATTACAGGCGTGAAAAACGGGACACCAGAAGTCTGTCTTAATCTGGTCAGAACTGTCCACACATTATGCTCATCTTTAGTGGTTGCCAAACCTCTGGCATGGTTGTCCAGCATTGGAACAGGCTGCCCAGGGATGTGGTTGAGTCACCATCCCTGGAGTTATTTACAAGGTGTGTAGATGTGCTTGGGGATACGGTGTTAGTGCTGGGTTAACAATTTGAATTGGTGATCTTATAGGTCTTTTCCAACATAAATAGTTCAATGATTCTGTGGGGTAAAGCACTTTCAGCACATTAGAGTGTAGTCCTTTGGGCATTGAGGAGTGCCAGTTTCATCAGGCAAAAGGAGCCACTGCAAAGGCAACTTGATTCTAACTGGGAGGAGTAGGTGATACTGCTTTTTTTTTATTTAAATTTTTTTAAAATGTATTTTTTCACCAATGGTAATGTCAAGCAAAATGAATATAGGTCTCCAGGGGCAAGAGCTACCTTCCTGAGCTTCACCCTATTAGACAGCCTTCTGACTCCACCTCTCCTCTTTGTCAGTGCCTGGTGTTGGGTGGCACTCACCTTAATGTACAAGGTTTGTTTAAACCTAGTCACACTGATCACACTTGAGTTCAGCAGGTACTAGAAATGAATCTACACCAATGCCTAAATTAGTCATTCTGGGGGTGGGCTTACATTCTGTTACAAAAAAGGAGCAGATTAAAATAAATCAGTGTAAAGAAGTAGATTCAGAATATTAACTATGCATTAGTATTCTAGATACTTAATTTTAAAAGCTTAAAGCTGATCTCTAAAAAGAAAAACACAGAAATCCTCATGCATTCCTAGAATTTTTCCTACTATTTTTAATGATACGAAAAATGACCTAAAATCTGAACTGAAATCTGTTTTCATGAGCTGGTGATGCCAAGAAACCATGGCATGTTGATGTTATCCCCACTGTTTTTTTGGGCTATAGGCATGAGAATTGTAATTTCTTCAATCTTGTGAGAAAAAAACTTTGCTGTGTCTAGAAGTTAGCCTTTGTCAAGGATAAAATGACAGTTTTAATTTCTTTTGAATGTAAGAAATGGATGAAAGAGCAATTCTGTACGTGATTTTTTGAATGTTTTTCCAGTATTATATAAGAACTCACAATTTCCTAGTAGGTTATTGTGTGTTAAGTTTATACAATGCATATGGAATAGACCCTTTTAATAAATTACTTTTGATCTCATGATTACTGGGGTCTAATGTTCAACATGTGAAAAAGGTTTCTGAAGTGAGGTAAGCCCTATTCCTTTTTGAAAGAATCAAAAGGGGATATCTCATTAGTTTATGAGTCATAACGTTGACTACATCTAATTAGGTATCTGGTTTGAGTGAGCACTATAGTCTGAAATTGACTGTAATTTTATTTTGATTGACAAATGATTCATTTGTGACAAAATAATAATAAAAAACTCCACAAAGAAAAAATGGGATAAAATGAGTACTACATCAACATTTGAATACTAGAAGCTACTCCCTGCCTGGAATTTTATGATGAAAATCTCCTTTTTTTTCTTTGAAAAGTCATAACTAGTTGAGCTGAAGTGTTTAATGTATAGTTTCATTAAAACTCTAATCTAGGAAAGTTTTCCAGATCTTTTAAGCAGTATCTGTGCTTATAAACACATATAACTCCCTGATCCCAACCAGACACTTTTTTGATTCCTAGACAGACATTTAAATTTTGATTTTACAGCTTTTTGTAATGTTGCCTATGTTAAAATACAGATTTTTTTATATTTTTGGTGGAAAAGCTGAGTTGTGTTTCCATCCTCATGCAGAACAGAAAATATTTTGAAACTTTGTAATTGTTGTTGGGGTAGAGAAACCTTTTCCTGCCCAGCTCTCATAGTACCTAGTTGTCAACTAGGTGCTTTGAATAAGCATGTATATGAAAGTGCTATATTCATTGTCTTTAGTATTGCAAAGGGCCTTGCTTAGGGGTTTTTTTTTTTTTTGTAATTACCTCCCAGTGTCATCAGTGATACTTCTATTTGCAAAGGCCTCTGTGCATATAATTCCTTCCTTGTATTTATGCACTGACAACATAAAAGAATGGCACAATATATACAGAAAAGCAAATAGACAGTGATAATGTACAAATAACATACTTTGGAGTGGCATTAGGAAATATGAGTGTTGTAAAACTGAGGTTTCAAATCAAGGTTCCTTGTATTATGAGAAAAAATGCTGTTTTCCCAAACAAGGTCATTATAGATAATAACAGACTATTTCATGATAGATATGCTCTTATGAAAGACGTACTTCAAATGACAAATAAAATTTTAGACAAGCAGAAAAAATACTTTAAGGATTATGCATGCAGGTTGGAGGGCTGGGTTGCTGTTGGACATATAGAGTTTGTATGCTTGCATTCTGGCAGGATTTGGGAAACAGGATCTGGCCTCATGTCTAAACTATGATGTTGCCAGATATTCCAGGCTGACAGCGTGTGTTAACATTTTCAATATTATGTGCAGAAAATTCCATTTATCAAAAATGTTCAGATTTATCATTAAACAGATATATAAGAACTTTGGGTGAAAAAGTTGTACTCCTTTTCCCAACTTTGCCTTTTGCTGCAATGTTAAAAAGCTTGTGTTGCAAAGCTCTTTGTATCATAATGACCATTGTGAGAAGATAAGGAATCTGAAATAGAGGAAATTGATCCAATAGCTAGCAAGTTGTCAGTTTTCTAGCCCTGATAGGTTGAATACAAAAAAATCATAATTTTAGCTACAGCAGTAGCTTGTTACATGAGGAATCTATGTTAAAAAAATTATACTTTCTTAATTTCTATACAGCATGTTTATCTGTCTGTGTGTTATAATCTCCTTATTCTACACTCTAATAAATGCGGTCACTTCCTACTTTTTGCTTTTTCACTCTTAGGTAGCACTCACAGGGACTGAAAAGGCTGTCCTCAAGAGGTGTAGCCACAGCAAGAGGATAGTGAGAGATTAAACTTATTAGTGAGGAAGAGGGGAACTACAGTAGTCTGTAGTTCCCCTCTGTTTGTTGTGAGCATATGATTTAAGATATCTTTAAGACACAAGAAATTCTTAACAGATATACTCGTACCAGATAACACAATGAATGTGAAAAACAAGACCACATTTCAGTACCGGGGTAATGTCAGGATTTTCAGATAACTATATACTCCTCAGAAGGAGCTGTCTCTCAGGCAGGCAGAGCTCAGAGTTACATGTGCATTACTCCACATTTGTAATCACATATGCAAATCCTTACAGTAAGATTGGTTGATGAGGAGTAATTTACATAACTCCAGTATGATTATTTCTCAGTAGCTCTATCACACATAAATCCCTTAGTTCTGACAGTTATTTGTCACTATTACCTAATCAGAGTATAAATATTTGTAATAACTGTGATTATGGAAATCTCTGGCTTTATAATCATTGGGATACAGGCAGTAATTTGTTCCAGTTTTTATCTTTATTGGTTAGGGAAGTGAGCTCATCACACTGCTGGGCTGCACCTTGCTGTGATGGAAGCTTGGCTTTGGGAACTCTGAAAGAGAGAGCAAGGTTTTGTCAAGAGAGTCATCACCTTTCAGAAGCATTTTACCAAAAGCATTTTGCCACAGGCATTCTGCTTAGCAGGAGATTTGTCTAGGGAGGCAATCCCTGGAAGCATTTCCCTTGCAGGGACTTGTAGAACTTTTCCCCTGAGGCTTTTTCCCAAGCAGAAAGAGTTATTTATGTCATAATTCAGGTGTTTTAACAACTTACTATTTTTGTATATTTTAATATCTATTTTTATATATGTCAGTTTAAAACAGACTTGCTATAGTCTTAAACTGATGGATGTAATACGTGTCACAAACAGGTTTCTCCAGCTACCTTTCCAGTAATGATATACTAGCTACAAAAATGGCCACTTCAGCTTCCCACTTTCATTTAGAGCAAATTTACTGCTACCTTCTCCTACTCCAGACAATATATACAGAGCCAGACTTGTTCTACCCTCAATTCACACTTACAGCACTCCTTTCTGCTGATGGGAGTCACACATACAGTCCAAGCAGGAAGATACCATACTACATTTAGTTCTTTTAGGCAACAGAAAAAAATTAAATTCATGGTATCATTTTGGGCTTCTGATTTTTCTTAAAAATGATCTGGGTGAAATGTTCTTTGCATTTTGCAGTTTCTAGAAACTCGTCTGTCACCTTTTTGTGAATATGAAACATCTTTGCTGTGTTTTTACCATTTGATGCTTTGCAGAAGTGTGTATACATGTGATGACAATTGTTAAGCAAAGCTTGCAAGTGGAATGTGCACCTGCTATATTTCCTTGCTGACTGCCTTTACAGAGCCTTGATCCACTGATTCCTACAGACTCCCTCTTTACTTATACCATACAAATGAAGAATTAAGAATGCTTTCAGAGCAGGAAATAGGCAGTTTCTTTTATGGCTTCTGGATCACCTGAAATAGCTCAGAGGGGCAAATCTTTCCTGTGTGGAAATATGTGAAGTCCAGGAGAGGACCCATATGCTTAGAATCAGGTAACTCCTACAAGTGCCTACTCTTTCCAGGACTGGACTCCTTAGAGTTTTTTGATTCCAGTCCTTCAAGCAGTTAACTGTAGATAATGCTTTAATTTGGGAGACAAAATACAGTCAAAAGTAAGGTAATTGTCTTTTCAGTGTGCTGTATGGGAGTTATGTTTTAGACAGCTGCATCTTTTCATTGCTGCACAGTATTTACCACTTTCCCAAGATGCTCTTGCCCTATTTTTCAAAGTTTCTCTTGAAGTACTACTGATTTTCTTTGGCCTTTAATATTATGCATTATAAATATGATTTGCTTAGAAGTTTGTAATGCCTTTTTATCAGTGGTTGGTATGACTTGTGCAGCTGTTCTGCAATTACATACTATGGAGCTGAGCAGAAACTTTAAGACATGAAGCATTTTTACGGAAGTTTGGTAATTGAAAAAACCTGGCTTAAAAGTGAAACCTCAAATACTGGAAAATGGAAATAGACTTGTCTCTGAAAATGTTATGATGATTTTGAATGTCACTGCATTTGAAGGAATATCCACAAGGAGAGTGCTAGGCTCAGCACCGATTTAAATCATGTTCTCTCCAGTAGAGAGAATTAGCTTTAAATGTCATCTGTTTAATTGTTTGTTATGCCTAATTAAAAATGGTAATTTATTTGATTTATTTGTAGCATAGTTAGTATGTTGCTTTATTAAAAAAATAGAAGTTTGATTTCTAATTACAAAGACTGAGGATTTAGTCAAGTTTATATTTTGAAATATTTTCTTTTGGAAAAAACAGAGATAATTTTATTAATATGGAGTTCTATAATTCTTGAAAAATGGATAATGTGCAAAGGGAACGTTATATCTTAATGTGATTATTCTTGCTTTCTAGATGGTAAGGATGGTAACAAGTAAATGCCCTTTCTTACCTGCAGAAATATATAGGAGTCAGACCCCTGATTTATTTTCACAGTGGCTTAGCCAAAGAGCTTTTGTAGTGGTCTAGGGCACACAGCACAGGGGAGGGCTCATGCTGAGGAGGCTAGAGCTGAAGTGGTACTTGTCCTGGAATGGCAGCTGTATATGATGACACTGAAAAGCAAAATAAATCTGATACTATGTATGCTGGAGGAAGAGGTAAATACTAATGAAAATTAATAAATTTTTTCAAGAGATTTTTAATGTAGAAGTATTTAAGAAAAATAAATTGATTATCTAAAATGGACATTATTTTACAAAGACCAGCTTCAAAATGATGAGGAAAGGTCAGAAATACCGATACGGTTTTTCATCCCTTTGCTGCAGTGAAATTGACCTTTTTAGCTAGTTGGTGGAATGTTTTTTTTTTTTTTTTGTTTTTTTTTTGGTTTTTTTTAATACATAAAGAGCATATTGCTAAAATATCTTGAGTTTTCTGTATGGTGGGGACTCATTCTCAGTAAGACACTGCTTCTGCATATGAAAAAGAATGAAGATGTGGATGTCATCTTTGACATTCCTGATGGTTTTAAGGGCTAGTGTTGCCCCTCACTAATGTGAGAACACCATGTACCTCTGGGAACTGGGCTGTAGCAGAGAGAGGTGCATATGTGCTTAAAGTTATTTTGCTGCCCATGTTACAGTATCAAAATCAGGATGCATGGAGATGAGGAATTTCACTATGGCTGCTGCAGAGACAGTTGCCATTCTTACTAACAAGAGCTGGACCTCACTTTTTGCTCTGGTCAATTTCTACACTATGTGCATGTATGCATATTTTAAGTAATCATGGATGTTTATTTCTTCGTTCAATGCAAGTTTCCCTTTTTGTGCTGTCACAGCATGCTATTCTTGCCCTTACAGTTGGAAGCCTCTCTATTTACTATGAAATCTTCAATTTTTGTTTGATTTTTAAGCTTCAGCAATGTTTTGTAAATATCCTTTGCAATTCTCATTATTTCCTACATGAAATTTGATATACTTTCTTTTCACAGGAAATCTTAGAGAAAGTAACCCCAAAATCTGACTGTGCAGCTGCAGTTCCTAAGGTAGCAACAACATCTGTATACGTTTAGGTTCTTGCATGTTTTCAGTGACTTGTGTTATATCTACTTTCCTCTGTCAGGACATATCAAAGGACTAAAATTAGGTCAGATGATGCCTACTTCCATTTAACTTCTATATTTAAATGAGAATCAAGGCAAATATTTGCTGCTTCTTTCGTACACAGAAATATATCTGAATATTATTGAGGCTGTGACTTTAATCTAATCTCTGCAGTCACTGGAGACAAATAAGTAAGAGGTTGATTAGTCCATTTAGATGTGGATTGCACAACAGAGGTTCTTGTCTCTCTTCGTGAACTACAGAGAGCACTTATCTCAAAGCTCAGTCCAGTAGGTAGGATAACCCAGGCTCCTGCTCAAAGCAAGGTCAGCTATGAGATCAGACCACTTGCTCATGTCTTTATCTGGCTGGGTCTTGAAAACCCTTTAGATTGAGAGTTTTTCAGTGGTACAACACAATTGGTCACTGATTGTCTTCTTATGGTGTAGAAGTTTCTCCTTATGCAAGTTTGAACCTTTATATTTCACCAATAACAGGATAACAGCTTTGTCTGCTGTCTTTCACACTGCCACCTCATGGCTGGGCAGTCTGGCATACTGTATCTTCTGATGCTAAAGGACTGGTGTTTACTTCCTCTTGACTCATCACTGCTTCAAGCTGAATAATCCCAGCTCCCTTAACCTCTCCTCACAGGATAAGGTCTTCAGCTCCCAGACATTTTGGCAGCCTTTTGCTGAACTTGGTTTATCCGTTTCTGTCTTGTATCTGGGGACCCAACACTTGGCACAGTACTGCAGTGTGCATCATCATTCAGAGAGTGATAATCCCTTCTGTGTCCTGCTCCTGTTACTACAGCCCAGGATATTTCTCGTCCTCTTTGCTGCCAGGGTGCTGCTGTCTCATGCTGCTGTCTTCAGGGGTCTTTTCTGCAGAGCCTCTCCCCACGCATCAGTTTCCAGCCTGTATCGTTGCAAGGACCATTTCCTACCTAAATGCAGGGGATCTGCTTTCCCCCTAATTAAGCTTCATAAAGATCCTTTTGGCCTGTTCCTCAAACCTGTATATATCCTTTTATATGACAGCCCTGTCCTGCAGTGCATCCCCTGTTTCCCCCAGTTTGGTGTGAAAGCGCACTCCATTGTCTCAGACAGCTGCAGATCACTGGTGAACACGTTAAGCATGATGAGTTCCAGAACAGACTCCTGTGGTAGTCAGCTTTTTAACCAGCCTCCAGATGGGACTATGGCCCCTTAGTTTTGACCCTTCCCAGATAATTTGATGGGATTTTTTACCTGTCCATTTGTTCACCAGTGCATTGTAACTTGGACGCAAGAATAGTGTGTGAGACAGACTCAAAAACTAAAGCCAACCTAAATGGCATCTCCTGCTCTATCCTTGACTACAGACCCAACCACTATACTCTAGAGAGATAGCAGGGTGGTCTGGCATGATTTGGTTTTAAACTCCTGTTCCTGGACCCTCCATCCTCCTCCTCTGTATTGCCTTTTAATCTCTCTACGCTGTAAGTTCCCTCTGCAGTCATGCAGACTTTCTGATGCATTTGATGATCTTCCTGAATAATCTTGAGGACTGCTCTTGCACTTGTAGGAGGCTGTCTGACGGACCTGCCAACTTCCCTGAACTCCTTTACTTTTCAGACCTGTCATAAGATCACACCTGACAGTTTCCTGAGTAAGTTAAAGTCTGCTGACCTGAAGTCAGGACTCTGTACTCTGTTGTTTTACACTAGATAGCAAGTACAGTACAGCAGAGTTCTGCAGTTATTTGTTACATTCAGCATTAAATCTCTTTATCTTATTTCTTGTCCTGATGTTTTTTCTTTCCTCATTTTAGCTATTGGATCATGTAATGATTTTATTTTTATAAGGAAATAAGTTTTCTGTTCAGTGGAATAAACTGATGTATTAGACTCTCAAATCACCTCTTGATCTTCAGTTGTTGAATTCACTCTTATCTCAGCTGCAAGGCACTATCATTAAGAAGCAGCTGTACTAACAGGTGACTCATACAAGCAGGTGCAAATTATCTCAGATATAGGATTCTTTCCCTCAAGCAGACATAATGAAGTATTATAGCAGGGATGGTTTTAGAGAGCTGCTGTGGCTGTAGCCATTTGGGGGGGGAAAGGTTACATTTCGGTTTTATTATTGTTTGAGTTAATGGTAAAAATCAAAAAACTCAGGGATTCAGTAAGTTTGGGTTCCATAGAACATCTGTTGACTAGTCAAAGCAGGTATTGCAGGCTCTACCTTCCAACTGTTCTTTAGATTTAATATTTGCAGTCAATAAAAAGGAGAATATATTTTTTCACATTCTGAGAGAGAGTTCAGTATTTAACCTGCTACTTTTTGCATTCTAAACAGATAAAACAAATTATTCTGTTCTGACTGTACATCAAGAATTTATTTATTACTGGTAAGTTTGAACATGCTAGTTTTTATGATTTCATTTCTACAGCAGGTATGATCTGAAGTAATATAAGATGTGGAAATTGATGTAGTGTGCAAAGAATCTCAAATGCTTCCTATTTCTCTACAGTATGTGGGTGTGGATATAGAAATTTTTTAAAAAAGAGATGTGTGAGAAGATAAAATTTCTGATAATTTATTTTATTTTTAACTGCTGCTTTCAAGTGAGGTTCCACATCTGTGAAAAGCTTCCTTGACCTTAATAAACACTTAAATATGGAAATTAATAGCTTGAGATTTGAGCATCTAATTCTTTGTAGAGTATTTTGTTTTGTATCTTCAACAACTACAGTAAGGAGAGGTTAATGCTTACATCATATGAGAGTCTGATTCTTACTTAACTTTCTGGAAGTTTATTCTGTAGAGCTATGCTGTATCACAGTCCATGATGAAGTGATAGCATGAGGACCAGCCACTAATTCCCATGCAGAATGGCTTCTGCTTTTTTTATTGTGTGACTCAAATGCATCTAAACTGAAACAGGTCTGAAGAGGGCTTTTCTGTTTGTTTCTTTTCTTTCAGGAAAAGATGTGAAAATAACACTAATAATAGCAATGATTTGAGGTTTGAAGTGAGCAATCCTCTTGCAGGAGCGAGCAAATAAAAATCACCATGGGGGACTATGTGCTGATCCTACCTGTGGTTCTCCAGTCCTTGGCTAGCAGGGTAGAGCACAGGGGGCCAGAGCCTGGGTTTCTGCAGCTGGCTGCCTGTCTGAGAATTTGGTTTTGCTCTGCAGTTGGCTGCAGACCAGAGACTCTGAAGACTCCAGCCCTGGGGCTTGTGTCCACCAGGCTGTGCAGAGGGTCAGGTCTGAAGGTGCCCTTTGCTTTGACACCAGGGTGGTAGAGGGGGTCTGCAACTATGGGCTTCCCCCACAGGCATGAAAAGTATCTCTGCTTTTGTGCATGCAGATTTTGCACAAAACTCTCCTCTGTGCATGCAGAAGTTCACTTGAAACAATTCATTCTTTGTCAGAGTCTGATTGTTGTGACACCTGTGTATATAAAGCTAAAATTCTTCTCTCTCAAAGTGAAATTTTGTTAATTATTGGCTCAGCTGTCTCAGCTGAGTGGAAAGGATATCTGCTATAAAATGTAAAAAGTGGAAAAGGAAAAACTCTCAGAGATAAGAAACTGATTGATGTACAAACATATAGAAAATAACTTGTTCTGCTTGTACAGGGATTTCTATCAGAAATTCTCTTATTCTAATAGCGAGTGAAATTGCCATTCTTTAGAAATCTGACACAGAAGATTTGCAGGTTCATTTTGAAACTGCATAATGCAACTCTATCCCTTAATAGCTTTCATAGCTCTGAAGAGTTATATTTGGACTATCAAGCCCAGATAGAAAAAGTAGGACCTCACAGAAACCTCTTACCTTGCCTAAAGGGGCACTTGGGCATCTCATCTGTGATCTGTAAAGATGCTCTTCAATCTGTGAAACTTCTGCTGTGTGATTTTGGCCAGTGAAGTTGTCATTTTCTGTGGCTGAATCTCCCCATGGGGGCTGTCACCTTGTCAGTCAACTTATTTCCTACATATCTGGCAAATATTTTATTCAATGTTAAACATACCACGAGAAATCAAGGCCAGATCCTGGCACCTACACCAGCTCAGATATACAATGGAAGCTCTGCAGTCCTGCACTTCCAGCTTTATGTAACTAATCCATGCAGGGCTGAGCTGCCATGGGAGTGTGAGAGGGTCCTTCCTATCTCAGTCTAAATGCATGCTAAAGGTGACATAAGAGTCATGTTTCACTCTTTGGCTTTTGCTAAAACACTGTTTGTATTGGTTTCTAACCTAGAGAAAAGGGACTTGATGATCTCCCATTAGCCCTACACAGAAGAAATGCATCTCAAGTGAAGATGTGTAAAAATGTGGGTTTAGTGGCATCTAACATTTCTTAAGAAAAACTAAATAGGATTGTTAAAATTGTCTTCATCTCCAGACTATTTTAAAGAAAAGATATCTGAATCCCTCTGATGTATTGAAGATGACTTAGGGCTACAAAAGAAATATGATCTTGGACACATCTCTTGCTTGGTATTTTGATTGGCTAGCTCAGTAAATATCATATGAATCCTATTCCAAGGTAATGAACTTCTGCTATATAGGCAACCCACATGTTGATAGAACCCACAAATTCTGTTTCAATAAACCTCAGTGCTTTGTAACCTTTGTGATTAAAAAGTAAGTTCTACAAACTGTGAAAAAGAAGACAGACTATAAACATCAAAAACAAATGCTTCAAAGTAGCGTGGGTTGTTTTTTTTTTCTTTTTTCCTGCTTTGAAAGAGATGTAGATGACATTGATATTCCATGGGAAAAAAAAAAGAAAAAGTGTTGATATCTTTCAGTTGGCAATTTTAAACCAATTTTTCCAGTGCCTGGAACTGGATAGGTGACACTGATATGCAGAAATATATTTGTGAAGCAATTTCAGTAAGTAGATAGAAATGGAATTCTATCAGGCTTAGCAGAGGCTGGCATTCCCACACCACTTGTTGTCAGGAGCATCCACTCAGGCTTTTGATGTCTCCAATGTTTATTCAATGCACTTGACACTTTTAAATCTAGTTTAGTGTAATTTTGCTTTTGATGGGGTCTTTTAACATATGCAGCAACAGACTGAGGGAGGACAATTTCAAAATAAAAGATGTTCACTCAACAAAAGCTGCTGTAGTATTCAGAAGTGGTACAGTGGCACTCTAGTCCCTAATACAAATCATTTGTGCACAGTGTACAAGGGATTTCCAAAAACTACACCGATGCACTGCATACAGTAGCTGCAGATTGAAGCACTGTTGTAAAAGCAAGGGGTTATCTTCAGAAGATCTGTACTAAAGCTGGGTTTAAATAGTGGTGATTGCATCAGTCATAGCAAAAATCTTTAACAGCTCATGAGTATTAAGGTTCCTAATATTTGGGCAGAACAGAACCAATTTGTTTCTTATTCTGCTAAAGAAAGACAAAGTTGTGTGAAATACATTGTGGGCTGACATGGGTATTTAAACTGTTTTAGGTGGGGAAGAAAAAAGTTGTTTTGCAGCCCCAGGGCCAAGGTTTACTTGGCTGCCAGCTGAAGCACTGCGTGGCCATGCTGAATGGCAAAGGTGAGCTCAGCCCTGCAGGTGGGCAGACAGGCAGGAGAGCCACTTCTTGGGGCACTGGAAAGTGGTTATCAGCAGGCTCTGCCTCTGACTACTGACACGCTTTCAGAAATGTGAGTTGTTACTGGGATTGCTGAAATGGGAAAAAAATTGGAGTGGGTGAGCTTTCAAATTTATTGAAAGCTCCTCAGGCCCTCTTCTTTCATCATCCTGCTGAGCTGCTGAAGTAGGATGTTGATGGTGTGGCCAGACTTACAGGATCAAGCTAACTGAGGAGGAGTTTTAAGAACCTTCAAAAGGACATATATCATTCTGTATTTGGACTTAGAGATATTGGAGAGCCATAGCTAGGGAGGAAATCTCCATTGCACTAGCCAGGGAGGCTAAGGCTAACACATTCAAACAAGGCTGTATGGTGGTGATAACAGTAAACTGATTTGTAGTTGAATTGCAATGAATAAAGATAGGGAAAAGGAGAATTTGCAGAAATTGTGAAATGCTCATGCAATATAGGCTGTTTTCCTACATCAAATACTGCTTTTGCTGACTTTGTGGACATAGTCCCAATGCAGTTGAAGAGCAAAAAATGTCTATTGTGGGAAAGGAAGCCTTACTCGGTGGATGAGAGTGAGGAGTGACCCTGTCCAGCTGTATTTTACAGAAGGTGAGTTTCCCTTTGCCCTTTCCACTGAGAATCTCTGAACATGAGTTGCCAGAGGAGAGAAGCAGAGCTCAAGCTGACTATTCTAAATCACTCTTTAGGAACCAACTACTGTCTGCTTTTCCTTCTGTTCAGTCAAGTTGTAGAGGAAGAGAGTGAGAAGAGGTAGGGAAAACAGGTGTGAAGGAAAAGGGATATCTGGGAAGATGGTGCTTATGTAGAGGAAAGAAAGAGGGCATCCTGAAGGGAGCAGGGGGGAACTAGATGCTCTTCAAATGTCTGAGGAAAAAAAAAAAAAAAGAGATATGAGAAAAAAGAAAATGTCAGATATATGTAGCTCTATATAGAAATCGGTATAGAAATCAATAAGAAATAGTGCTATAAAAATTTCCTCCATATTCTAATTATCTCCTTTAAATAGAGAATATATTGCTGTACAAGTAAGAAAATGCTGAAAGGTTTCTGTTTCTTCAAGTAATCTTATTTCTCTTAGGCGGTGCGTTTCTTAAACCTCATCTTGTTCATTTTGAGTCAGTAAAAATATCAGCTTAGAAATAAAATTGGGGTAGCCTCCTCAGTGGGGAAGTATAAACCACTTATTACTCTAAAAGGAAAGAAAAAGGGCCCAACATATGGAATATGTGTGTGCATATGTATATTATACATTACATGAAGTTACAATAGTTTCTTCTGAATTCCTGACTTTTATGACAATCATTACTTTCTGAAAACTTTAGTCATGGCTGCTGATAGGGTCAAAACATTTCGTGGATAAGTTTGGACTTCAAAGGTGTCTCTTATACCTCTTACCATGGGCACAGCTTCCTTCTGTTGTGATCTGTTTGTGTGTGTTGGGTATGATTTGTAAGTCTGTACCTATCCTATCAGAATGGCAGAATTTATGAAATACAGGTGAAAGCTGATTGTTTTCCTGAACTTTGTGCTGTTTGTTCTGCTCTGCCTCTTTGGCTGTGGAGCAGTCTCCAGAGAGCCATGTCCAACATCAAGACCCCAAAGTCTGTCTGCAGAGTACCTTGGTGAAATTGGTGGGTATTAAGTCAGTGTATTTACTTGGACATGCAGATTGCAATATAGCTTTTTGGTGGGAGTAGAGGACAAGGGATGTTTTTGAACTTTGTACAATGTCCTTCTGAGCCCAAATTACAAGTCTCCTTTTTTCTAGTTTTAAGTTGGATACCTGTTCTTTTGAACAATCCCCAGATAGTGGATAATGGGTTACATTTGCTTTTCTGTGTTGCAAGGCTGGGATTTTCAAAATGGACAAGTAAGATCGGCCCCTTGACAGCCAGGTTGTACTTTGGAAGAGTTAGGACACTGACACTGTTAGGTACAAGGAAAGAGAACACTAGGTCATTCCTTCTATCTGAATAATTTTTATCACATAATTAAAGTAATCAGTAGTTTTGCTTTGTTTCCCTCCCCTTCCACCTCATTCTCCTTCATAAATGTTTTCTTTTTTTCTTCAACTTTTCTGCTAGTAGCAACAGGACCTAGTATTTCCCTGTGGTAATACAGAAATACTGAACTTTTTGGAAATCTCTTGTTACTGGCTAATGTTTTATAACTTTTAAGGTTAAAAGCTCAAGGTAAATTTGTTTCTCAGCCAAGTCTGATTGTTTTAAGAATAAAAGAAAATTCATTTGGAC
Source organism: Regulus satrapa (assembly GCA_013396955.1). Classification (NCBI taxonomy): domain Eukaryota; kingdom Metazoa; phylum Chordata; class Aves; order Passeriformes; family Regulidae; genus Regulus; species Regulus satrapa. The sequence continues at coordinate 673,153 of VWZN01007015.1, forward strand.
ACAAACACAACAGGGATACTTTTAATTTTCCATCTTCTAAGTCTGTAGTATATGGGTTTAAGATGATGCTTTATAATCCCATATGAACTGTGTGTGCTGCAAAAGGAATCCATAGCTATGATGACTCATAGGGATTTTCTTAATGCATTCTGACATGCGGTGTCCAAGTACTTAGCATGGGACGAGAGGTTATGGGAAAGCTGGGCTTTCAGAGCCATGGCTGAAGTGTAGGCAGTGTACAGTAGAACATGTGAAAGCACCCACTAAAGCACTGCATGTATCTGTCTGTGGCCAGCTGAGCCCTGTTTACATATCTTTGCATTGTCCACAATGGTGGAGAGAGCTGTCAAGAATACAAAATGGACTTTTCCTCCTCATTATATTTTTTGGTTGCTTGTATCTCATGGTGTTAAGGTAGCAGCATGGGTAGCAGGAGGGTAGCACTACTGCTTAGGCAGTGGTGTAAGCTGGAGTGGCCTTGCAGCAGTAGAAAGTGAACGCAAAGATCAGAGTTGCTCCTTTAGCACACCATCCCATCTTGCATCCTGCCAAGAGCACTCTCCCCTTCGCAGAAACATTAAGGTTGGAAAAGTGACCTCTGAGGTCATTGAGTCCAACCTTTGATCAGCACCCTGTCAACCAAGAGCACAGCACTGAGTGCCACCCTGGTGTGTCTTGGATGCCCCAGGGATGATGACTCCATCCCCCATCACCTCCCTGGGCAGTCTGTTCTGTTGCTTTTCCCTTTCTTCCTGTATCTCATACTTCTTTCTGTGGTGATGGTCTCCATGATCAGAAAAATTTCCCTGGATGAGTGCATGTTCCCATGGGTAAGTCTCTGAAATTGCTTGCTGTGCTCTCTGTGGTACAAATTATCAAATAAATGTAAAGGGAACCTGATTTAGGCTGAGGGATACTCTGACCCACTAGGTAAAATTTAACTTGCTAGGTAAATTCATTACTACTGAATAATAATTGGCTTTCCTAGTTCAGACTAAAAGGAATGCACGTTTTTGTATATTTTTCTCTAACTCATCAAAAGAGATTAGAGTTCCAGACACTGACGTGACAAGCTCTAATGAGGAAAGTAGAGCTAGAGAAACTGAAATATCGGAGTTCACACTGTGCTCAGCAGAGTCTGACACAAGTCTAATATATTGATACATGTAATTAAGTGTGGGTTTCCTTGACAAGTAGAAAGGGAATTTTAATAGTTTAAGAAGTCCCTAAAGCTATCTGACCATCCTTGGCTTTCTGTTTGATCTGATGATTGGACAACAGAAGGTTCTGTAAAGGAAGAGCTCCCAGCAAGTCCCAAGCTCAAGGTCCCCTCCATCCCCCCTCCTTGTGATTTGATCTCAGTATGAATATTTCTCATTTGATCTGCTGCTTCCTCAGTTTATCATTCAGTGCCTGGGCTTAAAATATTTAGAAAGAGTCTGCCTAAAGATGGTGGATAATTTGATGTGCAACTGCTTAACCTTGTTGATTCTCAGAGGGGAAAATCACAGGATTTAAGATGATGTGGAAATACTGATATAGAACTCCCATACAGAGAAAATGCAATTGTTTAACATTTATCAATAGACTCCCTTGCACAGAACATTGATGACAATTCAAGCTGTCCTTAGATGGATTCCCATCCTTCTGGAGCTGCACAGCCTTCTTGGTGCTTGCACAGTGTGACAAGATGTACTTCAGTTGTAAAAATGTTACTAATGCATAAATATTCTGTTAATGTTTTGCCCTAAAGTGCACCCCATATTTTCTCTAGTGGTGAATATATTTTGTAGATGCTGCATCTGTTGTGGGATTTGAGATTGGGATATCATATTATTATTGTTTTCTGTAGTATCCCCTGTATATAATTAAAAGTAATGACTTCTAATAAGTCCCTGACCTTCTTCAACCCACTAGGAATGAACTTAATCAAATTCAAACACTTTTTATTACGTACTTTATATTATACACGTTCTTCCTTTGTCACATCCTGTTCTACCAGGGCAGAATGGCAGGTCATAAACTGAAATACACTTGCTGTAGGATGTCTTGTTAGACTTTGTGAAAGATGCTTTCTGGCAGGTGATGATGCAATGGAGCTTTAAGAGTTTTTCAGCCCATTATCTGACACTGTACAATTACATGTATTAACTATAAAAATTACTTTTACTAAGGTAATTCAGTTTATCCAGACTACTGTAGTTGCTATTTCATTTGATCACCAGCAATATCCTCAGAAATAAATATGATAGAAAATTACTGTGTTTGTAGTGGATAGGAAAGAAGAGAAAATCAGTAATGAAAGAGGGTTTGCATTTTTTATTTTACCCCCATTTTATCTGCTACTGGGGTAGTGATTGCATGTCTCTGCAATTTTTCACATACCAAACCAGCTTATGATGGTTGCAGAAACAATTGTGTTGGCAACAAATGGAGCTGCATTGATCCTCTCATATATGTGCTTTAATGAAAATATCAGTGCTGATCATTGAAGTTATATTCTTTTCAGGAATATATCTTCAGAAGGTAACTGGCAGCAGAAGTAAACCCAGTGAAAAAAAAATTAAAACAAAACAAAAAAAAAAAAGTAAAATAACCTGCCCATTCCAGCTCAGAAGCATTTAGGTATGTGTAGGAGAATGCTGGCCCTGTTTGGTGCAATAGAGCTACCTTTACTGCATGATCAGAAGGCTAAATATAATTATTTATTCAGATCTTAATGCAAGAGCAGAGAAGCAGCAAGCATACAGGCAAGCAAACCAGACCAGCAATCCAGGCAACAATGTCCATCTGTCCAAAACATCCAGAGTATATTGATAAGGCAGAATCTTGTACTAAGCATAGATTGGCTAACCTCTGTAAACACCAGGATGTTATGGACAATTCTCCCAGCATTCTCAAAACAATCTCAGGGCCAAGTGTTTGGCCTGTTGTAGGCAACAGGTATGACTGAACCCTTTTCTTTCTGTATTTGGGGCAAAAAATAGCTATGCTGCATTTTATCACAAAACCAGATATCCTTGCACAAAACCTGTACACATATAAGTGGAACTTCTAAAATATTTCAAGCGACCTCTCCATTACCTCCTCATCATCAGGTGTATGAATTGCAAGAGACCTTGACAGGAACTTCTATGATATTTACTGCAAATAGAATGACTTGGAATAATTCAAATGCATTTAAAAGAATTCCGCCTATGAAGTGAAATCAGCTAATGACAGCTTTCTGTTTATATTTTTCTTCTTTCTGTTTCCAACGCTTTTAAAATTCTACTAAAGCTTTTTGAACTAAATACATTTTAAATTGTATTCATCTGGGTGAAAATCATACTTCTGTTTTCTTGCTTTTGCTCGAATTAATATGAACATTTTTTTGGGGGGTGAGAGGGTAGAAATCAATGCTAATTCCTAAACAACATACATTGCTTAACACATGATAGTTGTCATTGAGGGCCCTTACCATCCAGGGAGAATGTATTAATCAAAATAAATATTGATTAGAATTGCCCGAATTTATAAATAGAAATGGATACATGAATTTATCTACTGGGAGAATATATTGTCGTAGATCACTCCTCCTCACAGTAAAATCCATGGAACGAGGCTGATTCAAAGAACTTCATATGTTGAAACTTTTCCGTAGCATCAGCCCTAGCAGAGTTGATTTGTAGCTGGTGAAGTTGTCAAGGCGTCACCCTGCACAGCTGCTCTGAGCATCATGGGGGCCATCTCACATCTCCAAAGGCATTACTGACTCCTAATGTGTTAGGTCTTCACTGGGAGATTTAACAGGGGTGACCTCTCCAGTGTTTGTCATAGAGGGAAGGATGAAGACATCATGGAGGAAGTTGAACATTAGGCATCTTAGTAATCATGTGTAGCCAAAGTGAGTGGGATTATGAGATTCAGTGGAAGACATGCGGCTGTTTATGCTATTGTTCTACACAGTGTGTAGAACAGTTGAATTAATCTCCCAGGCTCCCTTTATAGTCAGTGGAGAGAAATGTTCCAGGGTGCATTTTACCTTCTCCTATAGTTAGTTAGCAATAAAAGACATTTTCAGTATTGTTTGGTATACAGTAGGATGTTATTAAGCTTTATCAAACCCTTTTGAATCTTGTGTGTCTTTCCTGAATGACTTCGGCATTACTGTGTTGCAGGCTGGTGTTTTTCAGAAGCAAAAGCAAACTAAGATGGTGTTCTGGCTCAGGGCAATTTAAAAATGTCACTAATAGCCTAAATATGGTGACCGCGGCTCTCCTCCTGCAACTGCTCAATATATGAGGATTCATTTCACTGCTGTGAATTTTCTGTGCTCACAAAGAACTCTTTCATGCTGTACAGAAGAGGGAATAAAAATTTTGAAGAGACAGGGCCATTAATGATTAATGATAGACATTTAAAATTCAAAAAATCATCAAGTTGAAAACATGTTTCCACAATTAAATTTTATTCGAGTACTTTAACTCCTTTGCAAGCTGTATTAGTTGGTGGTAAAATTCCAGCTGATATTGAGTAGTCATTAACTTAAAGTTTTTATTGACTTCAATTAGTTAGTGGCAATTATTACTATTTTTAATGTGCTCTTGCTAAAATACCTCAAAAAGAAAAATAAAAAGATGGCTCAATGATAAGAGAATGGAAAAGAGAAATAAAATGCTAGTTGATGTGTTAAAGTTAGTAGTGAGATAGGACTGAGTGGGTAGTGAAACTGAAGATGTGAGTGTTCTAAGCCCATTACTCTGGGTGACTGTACAGTATAGTTACTGCTGTAAGTAAGTGTAACTCATAATGTCTAATTTTAAAAATTGATAGTTATTCCTTTCTCAAGTCTTTTTCCTTATGAGCTTTGCTCATTTCACTGTCTGCGCTTTTGTTCCCAAATCATGCTTTCAGCTCAAAGACTGTATAAAGGAAGATGGCATATGAAATGGCCAGCTGATGCTTTACATTGTCAAATGTAGCATGCAAATGGATTTGAAAGCTCAGTAAAAGGGTTCTACTGAACTTTTGCCTTAAACTTGGAGAGTAATTCAAGAGAAAGCCTGCTAAAATCTGCTTGCTTTGGTCAAGACACTCTCCTGGAAGGGCACAACTAGGTCATGCTGTTTCCTCTGTCATCCTCAATGCAACTCCTCTGTGTTTTAGGGTTTGGACCCCAGCATTGGACCTCCCCAGACAGATCCGGAGGAATGTTCCTCTATGAATAGTTCTGGATTCAGGGGTACTCGGTGGTTTTTGTTTTCATTGTATGAGGAGCAGGCAGTGGTTTACCACTTGGCTGAAATAAATGGAAAGTTACATTAGCTGCCTTTGACACTCCTGAAGTTGTCCACACTTCCTCCATAAGGGAGTACAAGCCTGTTTTGTAGTAACGCTTGGTGCTTGTCTTGTACTGATGTAATTTCTCCTTTGAAGAGCTGCCATGGTCATGCTTGTGGATGGTCACTTCTGAAAGTACCTTCTCCCTCTTCTCTAATCCTCTGGGAGGGGGAGATCTTTAGAGACACATTTTAAATCAGCTATTTGATGTATACAGATAGATGCATGAAAAACACACTCTTCTGGACTGCTGATTTTGCCTTGAATGTGTCTTCAAGGATTTCTGTTCTGCTTAGTTATCAGCAATTTTTTTTTTCTTTTTTTTTTTTGAGTATGTGTGTATGGTTGGGTTTAGTTTTGGAGTTTTTTTTGTTTGTTTTGCTCCAAATCTTAAATTTTTTAGGCCTGCCTAATACTTTTCTGATGGCAGTAGCTGAGCAATAGAATGAAATGAATTTATCACTGAATTAGATTAAAGGGCTGAGGGATCATGAGTAGTTTCAGCAGTAGTTCAGTAAGTATCAGGGTTAAGACCAGTACAGAACTAAAACTGGTTATTGTTTTAAGCCATCACACTAAGATTCTTTGGTTTTCAACATTTAATGAATAGCTTAAGGTTAAAAAAGAATAAAAATAAGGTTTCTATTAATTAATCTATATAGTAATTTCAAAGACTTCAAGTCTGTCACTCACTAGAAGTTGAGTGTATCAGCAGTTAATAGGTTAATGGGAAACAGTGGCCAAACCATAGGGCAGGAAAGAACAGAAAAATCATATCAATGAACAGTCAAACATGAATGCTTTTACCAACTGTCAGTGGATGTGACAGATGTTGTGCAAGAACCAATTTGAATGTGGTTATATAATTTTTTTCTTTGGTCCCTAAAGAGAAGGAAATACACTATTAACTGATATATAACACTTAAATACAATGTAAATGTTGCAGGTATTGTATTTAATTTTGAAAAATTAGATTGAGAAATCTAGAATGAGAAATAAAACTCCTTCTCTACAGGTTTCTCTCAAAATGCAAATTTATGTCTCAAGAGACCAGTGGAACTTAAAGTAGAAATACAGTCTGTATTTAGGGAGTTTTAAAAACACACATTACTGAATTGATAGAGCATAACAGTTCCCTTGCTTAGGCAGCATTATGCTCCATCTTGTAAAACGTACTTGGGGAAATGTAAAATGCTTTATTAAACCTACAGTCCATAACTAGAGTTGTTATATTTTAATGTATATATTTTTCATTCATGGATTGTTGAACCACTAAACCCAAAGAATTTGACCTCATGTGAAAAAATTTCATTGCGTCTCATTCTGAGTCTTTTCACTTTGTGTGTAACTGGAGCATAAACCAAATTTTCAAATTCGAAAGCTGTTTTTCAGAGCTCCCATATATAAAATTCTACATTTAAAATCAGGCAAGGAAGGAAGTTATCTACTTCGCATAAACTGCTTTAAAAAAAAAATGTCCATGAAACATTTCTAGGTGGGAGTTCTGCAAATTCGGGGAGAAAATCCTCGAACATAGTGTTGTTTATAACCGTGAGGGATCTATATGAAAAGAAATGAGGGAAATGATTGTATATTTCATTGCAAGGATTAGTTTTTTCCTCCAAACTTAAGGTTGGTTTGCTATTTAGAGAGCATCTTTCTCCCTACTTTCACATGGCATATTGTTCTTTCCTGCTAGTGAAAAGCTGGCAGATGTTATAAAACAATGGTGATTTAAGTTTACTAGTGTGCCCAGTGATTTCAGAGTGTTTGTATTGTATTTGCCTTCTGTTTTCTTCCACTGTTATTAGAAATAACTCTAGGGAAGAAGTTGAACTGCAAAGAGCTGAAAACTAGGAAAGGAACATATCTTTGCATTTTCCAGGGCTCCAAAAAAGTGATATTTGCAGAACATAAAATATCTTTATTGATCTGAAATATCTCATTGCTGTGGTTGAACCAACAATTCTCCTACAAACACACATCTTGGATTTGTTATCCATCTCATGCCTGAAGAAAATGAACTGGGAGAATTAACAGATATGTCTGTGGTCTAGACTTCAGGATTTTTACTGCCAAAGTATCAGTCTAAAATATTTCTTACTGGTGTTGATTATGTTGACATTATAGATGAAATAACTTTCAGCAAAGGATCAGTGACATAATATTTGTGAAATGGAACATCAAGGAGCAAAATTAGTAAAATCACAAAGGTTGTCTTTATTGTTTTTACATCTGTAAAACAAAAAGACTGTTTTAGAGAGTAAGGGAACAAGTTTAGAAAATCAATATGTGCTCTAAATATGCATAATTGTATTATTACAGGCCAAAAATATTTTGTCTGTAAAGAGGTAAAGATGTTTCAGGTACTTCCTGAAAGAAAGGGAATTTATGTGAGGCAATTTTTGTAAGAAGAATTTATCTTTAGTTTTACTTGGTATTTTTTATTTGTTAGCAATATTGATTTCCATTAAATAAAAGCTCTAACTTCTGTGATCCTCCCCCTTCTTTTCTTTTCTGTTCTTTTCGGTTTTTATTATCACAACATTTCAGATTTTTATGTAAGGTATTACCATGTGTAGAGAATTTGTTAAAGAAGAATACAGCCAAGATACATAAGAGTTTATTTTGTTAGTTTCTGACTGAGCAATGGTTGTGCAAACCCTTAGGCAATTAACTGTTTATTCAGGCTGTACAAATATATCTGCACTGTCTATAATGACCGGACTCTTAAATTTGCCCCAAATTCCTTTTTTAGTTTGTACTGATGAGGAAGCATGAACAGGACATAACAGTTGCACTGAAACCTCCTACTGGAACATCTAATATGACAGAGGGTATTTACCCAAGCACCTGTTGCCTGCCATTTCTCAATTTGACTCTCAACAAAATCGACTTAGGAACTCCATTCAAATTGCTTTCTTGATTGCTTTATTTCACATTCTATAACATGAATTAAGCACCTCTTATTAATATAGATCACAATGCAATGCAATATTCAGAGTATCTCTTATTTCCAGCTAATGTCTGTTTAATCAGTTTTACCGTTTTAGATAAGAAAATAATTATCCTTTTAAGTTAGCATAAATGTTAATTAAATTTTCTTGCACCAGAAATTTTCTTCAAAATAAGTGAGTATTGGTAGCAATGTCTCTTCTGGACAGTATGAACCAACAGAAAAGCACCCTTGTTGTGTTTTTTTTTTTTTTTTTTTTTTT
>VWZN01007015.1:688686-724529 GCA_013396955.1 Regulus satrapa
CTTCACTCAATTAGTTAAGACACTTTTAAAATCTCCTATAAGAAGCTCACAAGCTGTAGTACTATAAGTACTCTGTAGTAGGAATCCTAATAGTCTCTGTAGTAGGACTTTTTTCTTCCTTTTGCTTCATGTGAACACCAGATGTTTGCATTGGTTGTGAACACAAATTCAAAGAAAAATAAAGATGTCCAGGAACGTTTATTTCATCAGTGCTTTTAGTGCTGTGATTTGTTTTTAACCATTTCAAACCTCTTAACTTAGTCAAGATATCTAATTCAATTTTAAAAAATGTATAAATACAAACAAAATGATAAATGTGATGATGCTAAGTTTAGCAAACAGTCTTACTATAAAATTAGATTCAACAAAGATATTTTTGTTGTTATATACTGTATGATGCCCATAATGAATATAATTTTTCATGAAGAAAACTGGTTTTGCAAATGAGGAGCACTTTCTTCTTTGCAGACTGGAAAGTCTTAGTGTCTATAAACTGGAGTCAGTAGTTTTAGAGAAACCATTTCAAATAAGATGTAAGGTGTGCTTTTTAATATTAGATGTGAAAAGACATCTTGAAATTATTAAGGGATAGTGGTATATTTATTTGAGGTTTAAGTCATTATTAAAATCTTTCTAAAAGGAAAGGCCAAATTTAGAAGTCATTGCTTAAACTGTAGTCTGTACTATGCTTGAGACATCTATAATTATAAAGGATCTTTTCTGGCCATATAAACTGTTCCTAAAATTTCTGAAATAAAAAGGAAGATAAATATATAGGTTTTAGCATGCCATCCAATCATTGTGATGACAAGAATAAAATTTCTCAAATGTTACCCTTCTGTGTATTGCTGTGTATTACAATTGAGGCTGTAGCATCTCATAGACTTTGTGGCTTTTTTCTTTTGCTAGAAGGACTCCCAGAGCAAACAATTCGCACATTATTAAAAATCTTATGTGAAAGCAAAGTTAGGAAATGTCTGAATTAAAATGTAGTCATTCTAGTTGTTTATGACCGCCTTTCACACAGTCCCAGAAACAGGAAGGGGATTTAAACTCAGTTAATACCAGTGGATTTTCTTGTGTGAAGGAAAAGTATTTGTAAAGTGTATACTAGAAGGGTGATTACCAAGGACGCCCAATGGGATCTGTGGTCTGAATAAAGCTACCCATGCTTTGTTTTTGTACTATGATTTTTTTTTTGTGGTGAGAGACAGAGAAGAATTATCAGAAAACATTGACAGCTTATCTTCCGTGGTCGTTGTACTTAATTGTTTAAAATTAAATAAAAAAAAAAATCTCTTAATAATAAGTCCCAGAAGCTTTACAGATTTTGCCATAAGTGAGATTTTTCTCTCTTTTATCAAGAAACTGCTTTTTTTTCCCCTCTGCCCTTTATTTTTTTAATGTAAACTTTTGTTATTGTAACTTCTGCAGAAAGCTTTTCACACAAGATTCATCCAAGCACCTTCTGTATTGCTGTGGTGTGAATAAATCAGGGATCAAACAAGGAAACGATGGCATAGCCTTGCTCTGTGTGAGTCAACTTTGCCATGGTTTTGCTTTCCCATTCCAAAATACACAGGCTTTTGTAAGGAAAGCCTGTGTTTAAGGGCACCATCTGGGTAAAATTGACAGGAAGGACCACGGTGACAAGGACTTGGGCTGTATTTACATGATTCTTTTGTTAACATGTCAAAGGGTTTACAGCATTTGAATTACAGGCTTGGTTATGCTTCTGTAAGGAAGAAGTGTTTCTGATGTCACAGAATATTCTGAGTAGGAAGGGACCCACAGGGATCATCAAATCCATTTCTTAAGTGAATGGCCCATGCAGGGATTGAACCTTCACAACCTTGGTGTTATCAGCATCATGCTCTCACCAGCTGAGCACATCTCAGGGGCTTCTGTGGTCTAGGATCAGTCTCATTCAGGTTAAGAAGGTACACCTGATAAAGAAAAAAAAATTGTTGAGGCTCTTGAGGTTCTTGAGAAAATTTCTTTTGTCTCTCTGTATGTCTTTTTGTCTTCAAATGGTTTCTGTTAGTTTTAAATATTTAACATTTTTTAGAAGGCTTTGCTTTCTACCCGGAAAACTGTAAGTTTTAAAGATTGTGTGAGCAATGCTTCATGATTGATATTAGCAATATACTCTTAGTATCAGCTCTTTTGTGATCTGTGACTGCAGTGAAAACAATGAAGCACTGGAACTGTCAGACTGAGCCAGACACTGCGAGTCAATATCTTGTCTCCGGTGGTGGCCTCAATACATGGAGCAGAAAGGCACCAAAATCTGACTTAGTCACTGGCAGAAATACTTGTCCAGAGTGTTCGGTAACCCCAGGTATTTAGTGGTTGATAGTTAGATTTCCTGAAGCATGAAAATGTGTATCCTTTATAATTTCTTTCTGTTACCATTTTAACCTCACTTGTTAAATATTCTCTTGTTTGGCTGCTATAAGTGGTATGCAGGAGAATCCAGTTAACTCCTTCTTACTTTGGGTTATAAGATATGAAGTAATTGCAGTTTAATGGTTTTTGTTGTCACTTTCTGTATCCTTTATTTAATTTGTATCTCTGTTAGCTGTGTAGCCATGACTGAACACTCCAAGTAAAGCTTTACTGTTGATTTATGTAGTGTCATTGTAATCTCATTTTTATTCTCAGCCCCAATCTTTATGCATCCTGACAAATGGTGAGCTTTTTCTGTTGGCTGCTGGATATCAAGAAAATTATTTCCAAAAGCAATCTGTTCTGACTCTTGAAGTTTATTAACAAATGGCAACAACTGATTTAGAACCCAATGATGTGTGTGAACAATTCCAGGTATTTCTGCCAGCCTGTTCTCCACTGTATTTGTCAATAGTCAATATTTTTCTATGACATTCTTGTTTATTTGTCTTTGTGAATACTTTGTCTCTGCTCTTGTTCATTGCAAATAATTTTATACTGTTTTCAAAATTTCCAATCTTTCTGTTCAATACTCTCTCTCTCCTTTTGAAGTGAATTGTGTTATACAAATCAAACCCTAATAGGCATTTCTAGAGCCCATGCTTATTAGCCTTTTCCAGTGCTGAGTTTTGGCTGGTTCTTTCTATTCCTTCTACTCATTGTTTTTGATCCTTGGGAGTCCTTTCCCTTTCCCTACTCCCCCATTTCTAACTGTTCATCCAAAAGTCTTCTAAAACCATATTATGAATGTTAATATTCTTTATGCAAAGAATATGGTAATAGCTACTATTGCATGCTATCTAAGTACTAAGAGCAGAATGCAGAGAGATTTGAATTTATCTTATAAACATATCTTGTATGACTGTATGTCTCTCCTGAATGTATTTATTCTTCAAGGTGCTTTAAATGATGTAAAATCATGTTTGCTACTGAGCCCATGGTGCTTGTAGTTTGAGGGTGAAGGTTAGTAACTTTGCTAAGTTGAATTTTTGTCATCATCCAGCCACACATGAAGCCACTGACTCAGTCACGTAGGCCATGCTCTTTCAAATGTTAAATTAGCCCTAACTGAAACTTGGAATTTCTCTTTCTTCAGAACTCTTGACAACTGATGGTTTATGAATTGAGACAGAGGAAAACTGCATTATGACTTTTGTACAAACTTCTGTATTACAGCTGGAGCGTATTTTGTTCAGATTTCAGTAAAGTGTTTATTTTTGAAAGCTATAAAATGAAACAGAAAATGAATATTTCATCTGATGGCTTTGAAATTATGCTAAATCCAGCCAAAAATGGCTTCTGATAATAAAAAGAAAAAAAATGAACTCATTCTCAGTGTAACTGAGACTGTGTTTTCAGGATTTTTCAAGAATTTTGTCTGAGTGGTAATATGTATCAGAAAAAAACCATAAACATTGATGCCACCCAATAATTATCTTTTCTTCCTTCCATAGGCTAAATGTTGTTAATAAATGGTGCATGTGCATTATGTATAGTCTACTTTATGGATATCTGGGGAACTGTTAAAGCAGACAGTGTTTTAACTTTTTTTTTTTTTTTCCTCTGAAGAGAAAGCAAAGTGAGAAAGCAGCTATTAATCATTCTGTGTTTATGCAATCTATTTTTGACTTTATGCCCATTGTTATTTACTATACTGTGATATATCTACCTCAATGGTAGGTAGATGATAGTAGGAGATGCCCACTATCTTTATTCCTTTATATGATGGTAAATTCCAACATGTTCTGGGCTTTACCAGTAGGACTTTGACTTCTCCTTTTACTTCTTTATTACTTTCCCTACTTCTACTGTTTGTGTTGTCACTGGCTGCTCTTTTTAATATGCCATGCTAATATAAGATTCTTGAGCTTTGCCCTTCTGAATGATGTAGAAGGGTTGACTGAGTTGAATGCTACAATGCTGACAGTATTCTTGCAAGATAAAATGCAAAGAATGTCTGATTGTAAATGTCAAAGAGATACTCTTGTCTTCATTTTACTTATTTTCTTTCTGTTGTTGAAGGGCAGGGACCCATATTGTGCCTTGTGTCACAGTAAGCACGTATTTGCTATTAAACATGCAGGGGGGTGGCTTAGCAGTAACAGCTCTCTCTTGGGTGTTCAGACTGTGTTAACCCTTCAGATACAAGTAATTTCCTCAATTGTATTGACTAATAAACTTTGCTCAGAGTTCCAGAGAATTCTGCTCAAAGAATAATATTTCAAAGAATTGCTCTTATTTATTTCAGAAAAAAAACCAACAAACCAGGCATATGTGTATGCCTCACTAATATTTGGAAAGAATCCTGCATTGATTTTTTTCTGATATAAATGCATGATTTTTATGCAAATTGCAAGCTGTGATACCAACACTTTAAACTGGGATGGCAGAAATATGTGTATTGTGAAAACTCACAGCTTATGAAAAAAGATAATGTTTTTTTCCCTTGGCAGAAAACAAAGTGTTTCTTAGGCCCTCTCAAAGACAGAGGTTTGTATGATGAAAACAGAGTTGTTTATTCCTCTGCTTTCTTAAATACATAATGATTAGAGACTTTTCATCACTTTCTAGAAGAAACTGAAAGAGTTTTAAATTGTTTAAAATGCTAACATTCTGACAAAAAATGCCAGTCTGTCTTTAATATTCTTCATAAAAGCAGGATATTTTGACTAGGCAATTAATCAAGAAAATTACTTCTAAAACAATACCCTTGAGTAGCACAGGTGTCATGCCGATAAATCCCTGTGTTGCTGTGTCTGTACACATCCCAAAATTTTCCTGCCACGTCCATGCAGAGCATACTCTGCAGTAGCATACAGGAATGCAGATTGCCCTTCACATGCCTTCATAAGTCATTTCTCCTTGGGATGCTGGCTGAAGTGCTGTGACTGGGCTGTCATAGCGAGAGAAGCAGAATTTCAACCCCCTTGCAAACACAAGAACAAGGGGGGCTGTAGGTATCAAAACTGAGTCCATTGAAATGCATGCACCTGTGTAATTTGTAGATGTTAGGGGAGGGGGTGGGGAGCTAAGAAAACCAAAAATGTCTCAACACCTTGATGATTCCTACAAACATTTATGCTGGAAATATTTAACTGTCATTATGGTATCTATGAGAATTGTATGATGTAATTAATCCTGAGGTTGTTAATGCTCTCTAAGGTAAGATCAGCCACACCTGTTTGCAGGAGTACCAAGCAAAGATCTGTTTTCTTTTAAAAATTGGAACAAAAAGTCAGAACTAAATTTGTGGTAAAGTTGTTTATGTATATTTTTATTTTCCTTTTAACCTATTTTCCTTTATTTTGAGAGAGGGTGGGCGAGTGTCTATTTATTTTCTGCACAAATCCCTTCCTTTTACACAGCATGCAAATCCTGGAACATCTTAGGCCCCAAAACAATGAGAGAGAATAGTATTCGGATACCATAGGGTATTTGGATACCACTAGCATATAAGCAACCTTCATTTTATAAAGGTTTAAGTTGAAATTTTGTATGAGTGCCATGAAACCCTGCTTTCACAGAAGAATGGGAGGCTCTGTAACTCAGCAGAGCCTGCCCAGGTCTTTGGTGACTTTGCAGGGTTCCCATGGATAAGGGGAGTGAAGCACAAACTGAGCCCCTTTTTGCTTTTTGTGCTGTGCCTGATGAAGGCAGTATGTCTGCATGCACTCTGCCATGTGCATTGTCATACATTCTGCTGGCATATTGGATTTGCTGTGCATTGCAATATCTACTAGGGCCAATATATTGAGTTATATGATTGTAAGTGTTTTACCTAATATGGTAATACACATAACAAAGGGCAGGTAATCATGCTGCTCAATTTATAAGAATTGTCAAACCTCATAATTAATTCCATTATATTGTGGTATTTTATGGATTAAATAATTTCAGAGCTTATTTGGGAGGTAGAAATACTAATAATATTTGATTAGTTAATGTTTTTGATTTTATTTTTGCAGAATCATTAGCCTTGTAAACTATAATGCCCTTTTCACAGAAGTGAAATGTTGGAGCCAATCTGAAGAAATTCTTTCTGTTGCTAAAATCCAGGCAAAATGTTTTATTTTTTCTTTTTTTTCCCCCTCCAGTTAAGTGCAAAGAATTTGGTTTAATAATTAAAAAGTAACCTACAAAAATGTTATTTTTGTAATAATTTTTTACAAACTTAGTGGTGAATTTTTCATTTCTTTAATGTGCATTTTGTTGTTAAATCCCTTAAGTGTTTTGATATTTTAATTAATTGGATGTACATGAGTTGGCAGTGATGATTGAGTACAGAGACTTATAAAGCCATGGAGCTTTGAAGATGCTTTTCTTCCTATATGGACCTTGGTAGAACCTAAACTCTACATCAGCTGGGGAGAGGAGGATTTCGTGTGATGGCAAATGTTCAATTGAGATGTACATTGACTTTTCAAAGAGAGAGCAATGGCAATGGCCAGTTTTTCACAATAATGTCTATGAAACGGTAAGTTTCAATGACTGAGGTCAGTTTAACTGGGGGTGTCGTATCTTTCTTTGCCTTTCTGTGATAGTTTCAAAGGAGAGGTGCCTCTTAAAGAGAACATTTGGATGTGTTCAGGAAAGGTGTTAATGATGGAAGAGCATCAGTTCGCGTATGTACACTTGCCACAGGCACTGAAAGCTTTTGACAAACCCCTCTGGGCTACCTGCAGGTGCCTCTTAGAAGGAATGGTGAAAGGCATTCAAGGACCTCTGTGCTGGCTAGAGAGTAATTTTCTATTTCCTTCTAAATAGCTCTTTCTGCTCATTTGTTATTTCAGTTGTTATATAGGCATAGAATACCTTGTATAAGAAAAAGTTTTTTACAGCTTAAATGGTAGAGTACACAGTGTTCAAATAGTTCTTTCCCCTAGTCTAATTGCATAGTTTACACAGAAGAAAAAAGGGCAAATGAAAAGTGAAAGAAGGGAAAGAAGAAACCTAAAGAGAAAAAAAGGTTAGTGGATATCTGTGTTACCTGTTATCAGCTTTGAGTTTACATTATGTTCAGTCTAATAAAGTACTGAACAAAATACAGGGTTTTTTTAAATGCGTTTTTTGTAAGTGGTATTCTAGGCAGTGTAATATATTGCCAAGGGGGCAAGTAAACCCCCAAATGTTGTCGCGCGGCAGTTGCCGGTGAAAAAGACGGGACAAATTGCTTGGATGCAATAAGCTGATTTTATTGATACAGAACGCAGTATTTATACCTTTTTTGCAGTTACTAAAAATAGATACTTATGTAAGCAGCGATCACGAAAACGACCATATCTATGTTTCTTCATAATATTGCAGAACTAGAAGCTAGCACTGACCAGCACAGGTACGTTCCAGGAGTGCTTCTTACTCATGCTAACTACTTTGTGGTAGGCCTCACAGCCTGCCACGGTTTGTGGCTTAGCATAGTTGCTGCTTCCACTTCTGTCCTGAGTTGAGCAGTGCTCGCAGTTCTGCTCTCTAGCTGTATCCCCACACCTGAATTCTGTCTAGTTTGGTTTAACTTATCAGAGGAAGGGAAAGAAAACAAATCAAGATTCAAGAGTGGGCCTGAACATTTTACTAAAAGGACTATTAAATATATTTTCTTGAGACAGAATGGAATTGGACTCAGAAACCCTGATGATCCTTTTGCACTCTATCTTGGTTTTAGGATTTGCTCAGGTTCAGGGTTAGGAGAACCCTGTTAGCAGAACAGTTGTTCAGGCTCAAAGCTTGAAAGTTAAGTTTGGGTTCCCTCTGCCCCTTCAAATCATCCTTTCTTGCTCAAGCAATTTATCTTAGGAAGGTATTTTGATTGATGACTCAGTTATTTTATTCAATTTTAAATGGATTTATTAAAATGAAACACAAGTCTTGAGTAAATGTTTCTTTTGATGGTGCACAAAATCCATATGCTCTACCTCACTCTGTCTTAAATAACAGAAATTAAATACGTCCACAAGTATTTTTTTTCACTTCAATTTTGAGATGATTTTCCAATCCAATTGAAAATGTGCACCTTTTATCTTGGAGGGTGAGTTTTCTACTAAATCATGGTTTCATTTAGAAGAGATTACTGTTGAAGCACTTTTAGCTTTATGAATTATTTGGCATATCAGATGTGACTGGTTTCTTGAATTCTGGTTAATTAATTAAAAAAACCCAAATCATAAAACAATAAAAGGTTAATGCAATACCAAACATTCACCTGTGCAACTGAGCTTGAATCTTAGCTCCTTTGCTATCTCCAAAGGAGAGGTATCCCAGTGTTATGAGATCTTCATGATTTACCACTTAGCAGACTGTGCCATGTGCAGTTGAGAGCATGGTGTTTCTTCTGCTTGCCCAACATTATTAAGACTTTGCTTCTGTAATCAGTGAATTTCCCACCATTCTAATTTATTCCTTTCCATACATGTGGATAAATAGATTTTAGACAATTAAAAAATTGAAATAAGATTGACACTACTAAAATATAGCATGATGAGACACCAAGATTAGCTTCAGCCCTTCTCCAATTAATTTGCTCCATTGGCATTTTATTCTTACTGAAATAATTGTTCAGTGCTAACCAGATAAAAAATAAAGCAATCATTCTAGCACAGAGGCAGTGTAAGGGGATGGGAGGGCAAGAACCTGTAATTTTTGTATTAAAGTAATCCTAATACCACTAAGTCCGTAGGAATAGGATAAGGGATATAACAGCTAAAATGGTGTGTATTCATCTTATCTTTTACATTCAATATAAATTCATTATAAAATTTAACTTTGGGTTTAATCTTTTTATTATTAACTCATATTATGCATCAAGAGGAACAAAATTATTGAAGTAAAACAACTTTTGAAAGACTGAAATGAACCTGGTATTTGTCCATTTCAGACTTATGAAAAAAAAGGAAGTAAAGATATCTGTCTATCTTGTGGACTTGCGCTACTTTAATACGTTAAACTAGTTGCCAGAAAATATAGTTTTGATTTAGTTTTAAAGGCGACATCCTGTGCTGTGTTTTCCAGTAATTGAGTGATTCCTCTTTTTCAGCTTTTGTTATTGATTTTGTTGAGTTGCAGAGCTTTAGGGTATATAAATATACATATTTGTGGTGGCAATGGGGAGTGGAAGGAGTGGTCCTTGTAAAAAAGGAAAGACAGTGATCAAAGTCCCAAAGCTGATTGCAGAGTTCTAGGTGAAATGAAAGCATTACAGATGCTATATGCTACCACAGGATCTTTGGGGGGTGGGAAGCTTTAACTTCTCATAACTTGGTCATGACAACAAAGAAGATTAAGAAAGGGCGGGAAAGAGAAAACAAGAGATGCAGTTGCTTGATGATAAAGAGGAATTAAGGATGAGTAACAGATAATTAATTTTCTAGCATGACATTAGTTCAGAGCTTCAGATGGCCTTCCAGCTGTCATTTTCTCCAACTTAACTCTTAAATATCCAAATAAATTTCTTGAAAATGAAAGTGAAAGTTCCTGCTTGAGGCTTCTGGTTGCAAGCATGTCATGTCCTAAACACTAAAAAAATACTCAGAGAAGTCTAAAACAGTGGCTGTGATCAGGAGTTTGATTTACATCATTTGGTGCTGTGATCATCTGTGGGGTTACTCTAGTGCCAGCGGATGCTGGTTTTTGGAGATGTGTGAATGAACTTCCCAGGCTGACTGCACCCAGAGCCTACCTGACCAGGAGAGTGCCTTTACTTGTAGGTTTGCATATATGCACAGTCACAGAAGGTGCAAAACCTATAAATTAGGAAAATGTCAGGATCTTAGTTCAACTGGTGCCTTTTAATTTGGAATCTCTAAGACTGAGAATAGCAGGTGTGCACACCCACAATCTCATATGTACAAACTGAAAAAAATGGCTGTAAATTCAGAACCTTCTTTGGCAGAAAATAAAATACCAGAATATTAACCTACAAACTTATTTATTTTCTCATAGCCTTAAAAATAGTTGCTGTTTCAAAAGGATTTCCACTATGAACCAAGTATCACATCTGTATTCAGCCTTTTGGTAATTTGGCAGCTCTTAGTTTCATCAAACAGGAGTTTTCCAGGATTAGCTGTGGCAAAGGAGTTACCCAAAGTGTGGAAGATCGTCCAATTACAGTTTAAAGAAACTTAAAACAAAGACAGTTAACTAAAGTTAGCAGTCTCTGAGAGCACCAGGAAAAGAGAATGAAAAAATGTGATGGGGTTGTGTGAGATCAAGAGCTTCTCTTACATCCATGATTAAAACAAAGGGAATTGCACCTCTTGCATATTTTTGCAGTAAAAGTAATCGAGGTCCCTGGTGTAAGGAACCTACTTTCCTTCCTTTCTTTTTTCTTTTACCTCTTTTCCCCCATTTCTCTCTCAGTTTTGCTATGAAAACAGACTCCATACCTCTGTGAAAAACTGTCATTTGATTCAGATGGAGTTGTTGTAGATTTGTACATGTTAACAAAAAAGGGATGCATGGTCTGCTGCAGAACGAGGGAGGTTCAATAGGATAATGAAATCTTCCTCTGCATTTTTCTATTGACTCCTAAACTCTTTAGAGAGTCAATTTAAGTCCCCATTTGGGTCCAGAAACTTAAAATTTCAGTCAGACAATGCCTAACTTGATCAGCCCATTAGCAGGATTGTATTTCATCCCATGTGCATTCTGTGACAGTAGAAGAACTATTATAGGAAGGAAATCAGGGAATTTTGAGCAATCCCTTATTTAATATTATGAAATGTGGATGCCGTTTCATTTACGGGATGTGGTAGCAAATACCTGAATTTTTCTTGTAAATGTGGCCAGCAAAATTTAATGATTATTAAAGTAATTTTGTAGAATTCACAAAATGTAAGAGCCTTAATGCATCTGATTGGGGTTTAATAAAAAGTCCAGAAATCTCAGGTCTCTCAGGTCTGTGGCAAAGGCATTTTGCAGAAAAAAAGCTCTAAGGTTTATATATATATAGATATATGCAGAAACTGATTCACCAGCATTTCCTAGACCGTGAAGTGTAGTTGGGCCATTTTATTTAAGAGCCATTTGATCAATCCATGCTCTCCGAATTTATTTGTTTTTTTTGTAGGAGACTGAGCATATAAAAGGCTTTGGGATTTTCTAAGCTGAAAACATGTCTGGTTCTAATATTAATGAACAAAGAGTTTCAATGAGCAGGGGCATAATGTAGTCTTGTTAACTATGGCTAACTATGTTATAGTTGAATTGCATGAGAACTTTGATTGAAGTTTTATCTATTGTTGGAGCATTTGAAGTGAATTTGTCCTGTGTGGATACTATGGTATCTACCAAAATCTGAGATTAGCCTTTTCCCAGGGGCAATCACCTAACTGAATCTTGTCTTTAATCAACCTTGTGCTTTCACAAAAGATGAATGTACTTAATAAGCTTTTGAACCTCTACCTCTCTGTCAAATTTGGCAAAACTGTAAAAAAGCTGGTAGACCTCTAGCAATATGCCAGAGAAAGGGTACACTAATCCACCCAAGACACCATAGCCTTACTGTTTAGGTTTTGTTTCTTTAGGAAATGAACAAAGAAGAAGATATCTGGAATGTGCAAAGCATGCTGATAAAGTGGTCAGAACTCAGTCTGGGGTTTTAAATGTATAGCCTCTTAGTTACCTCTGAAATTAGGCTTCTTGCAGTAAATACTGGGGCTTTTCCCCCTCTTAGTAATTATTAGAAATAAAAAGAAGAAAAATGCTTATTTCCAAAATTATCTCCCTCCTTGCTCTTGCCCTTCTGCCCAAGGTAAAAATAAAGATATCAAGTAGAGGCTTTTATTTTTGATGATTTACACATTGTTTATAAGACACCATCACTGCCTACAACTTTCATGCATGGCAATATTTACCTCCATATAGAATTTGTAACATTCTGAAGTCATTGTGGCATTCTGCAGAGCTCATAGTGACTTTTGGTACTGTGTGTGGTAAATATCAAGATTTTAATCACACCAAGGCAAAGGCTTCTTATTGCTTTTTTGGAGAAAGCATATAATGAGCATCTCCCCAGGATGTTACGTGATGAAGGGATTTATCAATGTAGTTCACCTGCTGCTGCCCTAAGAGTAGAGTGGTTAGTGTGTGGCTTTAGGCCACTCACTAAAAAACAGACCCTGAGAAAACGAAGGAGAAATGTGTTTCTGTGATAGTGTCTCTCCTACATACGCAGCAATTTAATACCACAACAGTTAAATAAATTTTCAGTGCCATAATGTGGTTTTGCCTAGGTGCTGCCTAGCCTTTGCGGAATGTAAATAAAGAGGCCATTGTCAAAGACTGCAGATGGTAACAAATAGTAAAGGAATTTAACTCTCTGCACTATTTTCAGCTGTTTAAAGTCTGTTTTCTTCAACTGTGAAGAGAAATTAGTTCTTATGCAAACCCAACTCAGTCGCTGATCACAAAGGTGTAGACAGTGCAAGACCTGCCTGAGGAACTGGCTGATTTCGTCTAGGGCACGTAAAAGGTCTCAGTGGTGTGCTAAGCACAAACCTCCACATCAGTTCATCCACTGCAGTTATCAATGCCCAAGATGCATTCCTTGTGGGAGTGTGCTTGACGTGGATTTGCAGCAGGTTCTCTCCTTTGGCACCACATATTAGCAGAGAAAATATACTCTTTACAGCACCCTTCTCTGACTTTTCCTTAATTCTCCAGCACTAGGGAGTGTAATGGTTTTCTTCTGGACTGATCTTGTCTTATGCAAATATTTATTGAGGGGCTAAAGTGTTTAACCCTCTTCTCCTTCACATTTGGCCAGGATGTGCTGTCCAGTGTTCCTGTGATAGCAGCTCATACATGTAGCCTCAGCTCCTCCAAAGAAAGACTCTGGGTGATGAGCTGATGAGTGGACCACCAGTGTGTTATGTTGTACTTGGTCCTTGCTGTGACACAACATAGTGAGAAAGACCTGGGTCTTCTTCCTCTCAAGGATGTTTCTCTCCCTGCATATATCTTCCAGTTATGTGAATAGAGAGCTGCAGGTTAGCTCTGGATGTAAAAAAAACCTCCCAGACTTAAACCTCAGCACAAAGATGCCCTAGGATGCAAATTTGCTGGTCTGCTCTTGAAAAAAATTTCCCTGTAAGATCTTGAGCCCTGTTCAGTGGGTTTTACATAATAATTCCAGAAGCAAAATTGCTCTGTAAGCATTTTATATTCTGTTGCATTGTGTGAATTGCTGTAATGCTTGGCTGTTATTTCTTCAGCTTCCTGATTTTTTTTTCTTTTTTGGAAGTGTTTGGAGAAGGGCCTTAAACTTTTGGTTGTTATTGAATGAAGGCCCAAAGTGATGTTCAGTGAATCTGTTGTCAGACAGTTTGCTGTCACTGGGAATAGGCTTGAGGATCCATCCAATTCCATCTAATATGTTGCTGTGCACACGAGTGTAGTGTCCTCTGAATGACAGAGATATATAGCAAAGCTGTACTTTTCTAGCAAGCAGAGATTTTCCAGGTTTGTTAGGATTTCTCAAGAGAATTAGTCTGTTATAGGTGACTAAAGTAATACTTACGTTGATCATATTTTCAAGTTAGCGTTTTATGAGATTTTTCATAACATTTAAGTGATAGTATTACTCCTTTTCCAGAGCTCCTAATTGCATTATACAATGCAATTGTATAATGCAGTACAGCAATACAAACTTTTTTTTTTGCAATACAAACTTTTTTTCTGTGCATCTGACTGCATAGAAAAAAAGTATGCTGAAATCTGGAAATGGTTGAAATGGATGCTTGAATTAGTTCCATAGCAAAATCTTTTGTTCTAGAAAGAAAAGAACACCTTTAATTCTTTGCACAGTAGGAGAAGATGAAGAGCTGGTTTGGATTTACATCCATTATAATTCTGCCCCAGTGACTTCAGCACATTGTGTTGCATTAGGCACTCGTGTTCAATCATGGAAATGATGCTTTAGAAGAAGCTCTTTTTAATAAAATGCATAGAAGTTATCAAGTAAATAGGCTGACAATCACTGTAAGGTGACAGATGGAGGGAGAATAAACAATTCAGAAGTAACATTATGGTTTTCTGTGGGTTACAATTGGAATCTGGGTCATAGACAGACTGTCTATATGTATATGTCCATACATTTTTGGATAGGCTTTGCAAGTCCTTGCTGTTGACTTCATTAGGATCCCAAGGCATGACAGCACTGAAAAAATTGGCTAGACAACTTGGATATGGCTGTCTCAGTTTTTGTAGATCAGCAAGTATATCCTGCTTTTCAGATGCCAGTAGGAAACAGAGCTGCAGTATTAGAGTAGGTACTGCTTAGTTTAATAAAGAATAGTTTTTGAAGCTCAGCTGTCTGGGTGATTTGTTTCAGACTAATTGTTCTGGCAGCGTAACGAACAAGAGACACAATGCACTCTTGTGCTGCTCCAAACTAGAAACAAGCATCTCTAATAGTCACTTTCTAGTAAGCAATGCATGATCAAAAGGGCCTTCTGAGCCTTATTGAAATGAGAGGGCAAAATTGGTGTCTAAAAGCCTTTCTCAGCTTGTCACAATGGGATCCAAGCATGGCATTGAGTTAAAAGGCACATCCTGTAACTGTCTCTTAAAGGCAGCATGGCAAATGTTAATAATGATATCCCCTGACTTGATAACTGAAGAAGAGCAGGGGTGTGCCATTCATTTTCCTTCCTGCAGAAGCACATAATATGTGCAGAATCACCTATTGCTTTCTTGGGGATCATGACCTCTTGATGACAGCAAGAATGACCTAACTCAACACTAGAGTTTAGGATATCTGACAGAATGAAATGGGCCATTCTGAAAACATTTTCCCCCAAAGCTTGTTGAAAATAATCTGTTCCATCTGTGTGTTGAAACTCTGATGCTCTGATATTTTCAGTAAGAACAACTCATTTTCAATCTGCATATCAAGAAATATTCATGGAAAATAATTGGATACACCAGTTTTGAAACATGAGTCTAAGAATTGCACACTAATTGTGTCAGTATTCAAGCATAAAAAGAGATAAAATTCAATGAATAAATGATTCATCATTAATTACTGCCACTTCATGGACACTCAGAGTATGATAGGTATGTACAAACTTTTGCCAAAAAGTCATCTTATAAAAAAGAATGTGTTCCTGATGATTGCATGAATATTAGGTGTAAGCCTCATAAGCAATGCAGTAGTAACATTTATTTTTGTAAGAAGCTTGTTATTAGCCCTTTTTCAATCTAAGCCTCACAGTTATTCTCTGAAGTCAGTGATCTCTTTTGTCTCACCCAACTTAATTTTGTTTCTTCTAATGTGCCCACCTGTTCATTCAAATTCCCTCTTGAGACATTTCTGCAATTCTGTGAGGAATTCATACCTTCAGAACCAAGGCAGTGGGGCTGCATGCACTATCCTTTCTGTGGATGTGGGACAAGAAATGGGTTTTGCAGAATTATGGGATACTAGCATTGTGTGTCCAACATTACAAAACAATTAATACTGTTCTCTTTTTAAAATTACATTATTGGAACATTATGTGTTTCTGTAGAGATTAATTTATTTACCATTATATAATTAATTGAAAGATTTCTGCCATTAATGAAGCTTCTGCTCTTGAAATCTCTGCATTTATGTAAAGTGGTCTCAAGGCCCTTTCCTGATAGCGTGTACAAGGTTACAGAGCAGAAATGTTGCAAATTCAAATATTTCCCTGCCTTTAATGGTACTGTCATTTGAAAAAAAAAAAAAGAAAAAGAACAACTACATGCACTTCAAATGTGTACCACTCTGTAGCATTAAATTTTGTTGTTAGTGATTACAACAGACAGTGCATGCAGTGATGCCGTGTGTAGCAGCTGTCACACAGTATCATTGGGAACAAATTTTCCTTTGACTGTGGAACATGAACTGCAGCTGAAGAAAATGTGGAGCTGAGTATCTGGAAAAATACAAACTGGGATGTATTTGGACAGTCTTTTCTGGCAGTCAAAGGAATTGTGCACCTGTTGGTATCTTCTAATTCAAACTGAAATTGCTTTCTGGATATACTACATACAGATGATTTACAGCTTTATAATCTGTTATGGCAGTCCCTGGAACAATTCAGTAAAGAAGTAGAACTGATTAGGTTATGGACTATGATGAAAAAAGTTGCATTTTCTAAATTTTAAATCCTAGTCTTTCAGTTTAATTATGCAATTATGATATAAAGAGCAAATAGAGACCATGTATTAAATCTGTGCTGAGACAGCTAAACTGAACCATAAAAAGACTATGGAAGAAGATGTCATGGTTAAAGAACTTCAAGTCTTCATGGGAGGGAATTTTAAGAGATACTAGAGACTGTTGGACTGTATAAAGCTGAGGTCATATCTGCTACTACAGAAATCAGCCAAGGTGCCCATCTGTCAGGCCCGCTGGGAAGACCATAGAGCACAGTAATAACCCAAAGGCTTATCTGAGCTGCAGCTCAGTTTGTTGGTCACTGAGCCAAACTCCACTACTAAATGTGAAGAGTATCTTTTTAACAGAGGAATCAGTATGTAGAGCATATTCATGTTTTCTCTTCTTCTGAATAACTGGAAGGTCCCTTTCATCCATTGCATGCACAACTGAGTAATGTTATAAGGGTAATATGTAACTTTGTACATTTTTTTCTGAATTCAGAAAGTCTTAGATCTTTTGGTGATTATTGGCCTGTATCAGGGTAATAAATATAGACCTTACCACAAAGCCCTCTTCTTTTGTTTTTATTTTAAATTTTCCTTAAATTCTATATTATAAAAGCCCTGGCTGGTGTGAGGATATTTAGACTCTGGAAGCAATCCATGTGGACCTATTGAATAGGACTGTGAGAAGACACTTGACCATCTTGCCTTTGCATCTCTATCTCTTCTATTGGTTTACAAAAATATGAGGCTTCCAGCCCTTTTGTCTACTGAGAATATTGACATTCTCAGAGGAAAAAGCAGTAAGCCCCCTGTGTGTAAGAAATAGCGGTGGTTTTGATATTTGTGGTTGTATAAGGCTTTTAGAAACAGCAACTAATCACAAATAAGTTGTGTCTGTTGCGGTTACTTCATGTTTTCCCAGGTTGCAAAGCAAAGCCAGGGTTTCACACTGTACTTTAAATATGGTGAAATTTTGATAATACTGAATAGGTCATCTTTCTTTGAGGTAAGTCTGTAAATGAAAACAAAGCACTATTACTGAAAATGGGAACTTGGAAGTGAAAGCCCTAAAATTTGCAAGAAAACACCTTAAATTCTCTGAAGAGTGGACCATACATGTGTATGACTACGGTATGTCAGCTGTTGATAGGGTAACTCTTCTTTTGAAGATAGTCTCTCCAAAATCAAATTTCTGTAAAATGCAAATTAAAATGTCTGCAGGTGAAGAGGCACAGTATGCCTCTGAAGTCTGAAGACTTCACTAAATACGAAATTTTCATACAGTAGTTTTTATGAAAGCCTAAAATTACTTCTGTCATTTGTTAATTTCATTAGTCCTTTTTTTAAATTTCTTGATTTCTTAAAATATATTTTAGAAGCAAGCCCTGTGATATATGTTCATTTTATATTTTATTTTTTATTATTACTAAGATTATTTTAAAAAAGAGGGCTATTAAAGCAGACAGATGAACAAAGAACAAAGGCTACAAAGATTCTGTCTGACAGAAAAGTATAGCCTGAAACCCAAGGGATTTGTTATTTCAGTTTTACTTGTAGTATTTTACAGGAAGCTACGAAGATATGAATTACTGAAGAACATGAAAAGTTAGTTATAAATGGTTTCAACAAGCAAAAAAATTTGAGGCTGTCTAAGCATAAGATTACCTGTCTTGTTCAAGTGGAAGTTTTACCATTTGGAGTGCCTTCTGTTACTCCTGATCTTTAAAGTGACACACGAAAATTAAGCACAGACAGTGCTTTTAAGTTCCCTGAAGCTAAACCTACTGATAATCTGTTTTAAGAATATCTTCTTTTCAAAAATGGATCTTTAAATACTTTCTGAAGTATTGTGATTTATTATATATTCCACGATCAAATGTAGGGCTGCCTCCCTTCTGGAAAGTTTTAGTCTTTTTAAGTGGTAGAAATTTGCCTGTGAGAGAGCCGATTTTTACAGTTCCAGAATGCAGATACTTCAGAAGTGGAACCTGCCATGTTTTAGTAACTACAACACCTAAAGCAATGATTTAGGAGGAAAAGATATCATGTACTCTCAGGATGGGAAAACAATTCCCGAAGCAATGGGAGAGGTTCTACAGTAAAATTTGTCCAAACTACTTGTTAAATAGGTAACCTCATAGCACATATTTAAGTATATATCAGAAGAATAAAATAAAAGCTATCTGTTGAAAGAGACAGTGTTATTTTTGAGGTTGACAGAGATTTTCAATAAAAACAAAATAACAAGACGAAGCTTTTGTTTTTAAAGGTCTAAGGTAAAAGAGCCCTCTGACCTTTTAGGTACATGACTACTGCAATTAATACAATTTACGTGACAGAGAACTGGCAGCGGAGCAATAGAGCTATTAGAAGTGGAGAAAGAAGGACAAAATGCTTCTGTCTTCCTTAATATTTGCATATTTTGTTAATTTTGTTACTTCAGCGTAATTGTATTAATAGTAGCAAAAAATTGCAAAAACTCTGAAGAACTTGCAGCAGTGAAATGAGAAATGAGTTGCTCTGGGTATGGAGAATGTCTGTATCAGATAAAGGCATTTTTTACATTGCAAAAAGAGGGAAAGATGCCTTAAATAATATGAATAGTAAACAGGTCTGTTTCTCAAGGGACATATTTTGTCTGTTCCAATGGTGTATACCATACCCATGGTGGTTTTCCTGATGTTTAGATAGTACTTGAAAGTAGCAGGAACAGCAGTAGCCTAAGCTGACTGCAGAGGAAGGTCTGTCTGTATTTATATCCCTTTTGGCTATACTCGCGTCACAGACATATTAACAGAAAGGTCTTCTGCACATCTTTCTGGAGCAGACCTGATATCTGGAAGTGCCAGAACTTGTGTTGCCAGTAGATAAAAGTCCTTGTTGTGTGATAGAGAAACCCACTATTCTCAGCCAACTGGCCGTTCACTTCACTGCTGGTAAGAGGCTGCTGTGGATGCAGTGAACAGTGAAAACTGCTATTTTCATTTGACAGACTGTGTATTTATTCCCATGGGCTGTCTTGTTCTGTTATTCTCACTGCCTGTCCTTCCTCTTGCTCTTTGCCTTCTCTCATTGTCCTTCTTCTCTACTCTTTAGTTTCCTCCTTCTTACTTTTCTTTTTCCTCCTAACTGGCATACCAAAGGCTGTTGACATGCCACTAGCTCTTTTGTATGATGTATAAATACTCCATGTTTTTGTTTTGATCTTTTCTTTTGGCTCAGGGGTTGACAAGGCAGATAGTTTGTCCAAAGTATACAATAAGATGGTACAACCTTGTAGATGTTACCAAAATGCAAATAATTGCTTGAATAATAATTCCTCTATTTCTTATCTAAAGGTCAGAAAGCTGTGATCATTGTGAATGCACAATACATCCATCTGGGTACTGATACTGTCAGTATACAATGTACTCTACCTGCCAAAATTAAATAAGAGCTATAATAGAAAACATGAAAACAGGGTGACAGTGACAAAATTATAGTGGTAGCCCTGTTTTTTTGTCTCATTGGTGTTCCTATCCGGAGAATGTAGGGTGTTGTTATTTAACCCCACCTGCAGTTAAGCCCTACGCAGCTCCTTGCGCTCCCCCGCCCTGCAGCAGGATGGGGGAGAGAAGTGGAAGAATAAAAGGGAAAAGACTCGTGGGTTGCGATAAAGACAGTTTAATAGGTAAAGCAAAAGCTGTGCACACAAGCAGAGCAAAACATTGAATTAATTCACCACTTCTTAGGAGGGGTAGGTGTTCAGCCATACCCAGGAAAGCAGGGCACCATCATATGCAACTGTGAGTCAGAAAGGTAAATGTTATCAGCCCAAGCATCTTTCATTTTCTTCTTCACCCAGCTCTCAATGCCAGGAATGACTCCATATGGTAGAGAATATCTTTTGGGTAAATTGGGGTCAGCTTCCTGTCTGTGTTTCCTCCCATGCCCTTATGCCATCTCCAGGCTACCCACCAGTGAGGTGGGCTGAGAAGCAGAAAAGGTCTTGACTCTGTGTAAGCACTGCCCAGGAACAACAAAAGCATCCCTGTGGAATCAATACTGTTCTCAGCACAAGTTCAAAACACAGTCTCCTACTATGGAAAAAAACCCTATATCCTAGCCAGAGCCAGAACATAGGGTATGAAATGAAGCTGCTTATATATATATATATGTAGTGAGGGAAACTTTATGTCAAGCATTTTTAGGTTTAAGTCTATGTAGCATGTGCAGTAGAACAGGTAGGCAGCAAGGGAAGTGTTGACCTGTCCTAATTTAGGGTTTCAAACACTGTGTATTTGTGATGGTGCTTGTTATCACGACCTACCTCACATTCAGCTTAGAAAGATGAAGGCAGCTTCAGAAACCAGTTTCTTTGACTCTTAGAAAGATGATGCAGCATCAGAAACCAGTTTCTTTGACTCAGCTCAAGTATTTGAAAGAGGATGAGATTAGCAGCACTCTGGTAAGGGCTGGTTTCTGCCCAATGATAATAAACATAGCCTAAATGGCTACTTTGTATTCTATTATCTAACTTTTAGACGCTGAAATTTCAGTGATGCTGCTGTCATTTGTGATTACCTGATTTATATATATTTTTTTTGGAGAAGAGACAAAATATCCAGACCTAAGGCTAGTGGAACATTTTGACAGTTTGTTTTTGCTCCCTATACGGTCTCATTCCACTCATACTGCTTCACAGCACAATGAAAATAAGGGCAATGAGGTCTACATGGAACAATCACATGAGTGCCTCTTGGCACTAACAGATGTTCAGTGGTGACTCTGATTTTGATTTGCTTAGGATGCACTCTCCTGCTTTGTACAGCTGTCTGCCCAGCCCTACTGCTGTATAGCAGAGTACCCATACTAAAGGTAATAGAAGGGGCTGTGTTTTTGGGTTCTCAGTAACCTCTGGGGTACAATGACACCTTACCAATAAATTTCTGATAAATGTGCATTGTATTTCTATTTTATCTCTGTAGTGGTATAACCATAGCACAAACACATTATGTGGCAGAATAGAATGCTGGTCTAGTGCAGTGATCTCTAAAGTGGGGTTTGTATACCACAGAGTGTGTGCAAGCCAACCTGGGGGAGAAGAATAATATTTTTTTTTAGTATTAATAAAATTTAAAAGTAAACTCCAATCACTAAAGTTATATTTTCTTTTAACTTACCCTTTTAAAATTTTGATGGATATTTTTTAATAATAATACAATATTATTAATAATAATGGATTATATATATATATTCATATATATACAAACAGCACAAAATACATGTACAGTAGTACGTGTATATAATCTATAAATATATATTGGGGTGTTTGCTTGAAAATTTTTTACTAATAAAGGTGCATAATCAAAAAGTTTGGAGACTAGTGGTGTAGAGGGTATGAAAATATTTAAAATTTGACAGCAAGCTGTGCTAGAGGATGTCTGTCAGAGCTCTTCATGGTGTTTTTGATGGTTTCATGAAACTCAAGACTTCGGTTCTGTGGATCTCTTTAGATGCAGAAATTGTCTCCTGTTTATTCAAGGTAAACACTACCTTGAGCAATGTATTCTCAAGGTGATAGACCTGTCACAACTTAGTGGAAAATGCAGTATGGCCTCTAATGGATTCTAGAGAGAGCAGAAGGTAGGCACATCAAAGCAGGAGATTTGAAATATATTTAAAGTGTGAATCATGAAGAAACAGACCTTGCTAAAGAGTCTTGCTATGAGGTTTTAAAAGTAGCAGCACAGTCATCGTATTGGCAGGGTTGCCCATGGGACAGACAGAAGCAATTGGGGGGCTACCTTTGCCTCTGTTGTTTCAGACAGCAGGCTTGCATCAAAATGATGCCAGTGGTTTTTCTCTTCTTCTTTGTGGATTTAAGCTGAGGATATAACCTGGTATTTCACCTTGTTATCACATTATGGATTATCATAAATTGTTTGTGTTTCAAATTTGGGAAGTAGGCTCATGCTGGGATCAAATAGGCTAGTAAAGGATGATAGGAAGTGGTGTGTGTGGTTCTTATCAAGTATCAGAAGTTGTTAAGAAAGATCAGTGAAGCATCTTGGAGAAAGGATAAGGAGGGTATGCTTCTATACAGTGGTGCTGCAAAGTGTGGTAAGTTGTCATGGAGCTATTTGTGAGTTTGTCTGTGTAGGAGGAGTTGTCCTGTTTAGCCAGCAGCAGAGCCTATCACTCCCAGTTTCCTACCAGGAAAACTGTCGACCATGTTGCATAACTTTCCAATCTCCTAGTGTAGGAGGAGACTGAACTTGTAACAAAGGACAATATACCTTCATACTTGTTTTTTTCAGTGTAATCGTAACATTTTTAGAGCAGTTTGGGATCTTTGAATGGGGTTTGAAGGACTGATTTTCAGTTCTGAGAACATGAATTTTCAAATGAAGGCTTTAATAGTGATAGAACTTAACATATCTGAAAATCCTCAGAGATCTGAAATTTTCAGAGTTCCTTTATGTGTCAGTCATTAGTTTTGTTTATTCCTTTAGAGTTTATTTTTTTGAAGAATAGTTATAAAAGGATTGCTTTGTTTCATATAGAACAGTGTCTGCATTTTATCAGTAATCTGCTGTTTAAAGCCACAGGATATGTTGATAAGATTCAGGAGTCATTTTCTTGGAATGATGGACATTACGCTTGGGTTTTACTTGGAAACTGAAGACACCTGAGAGTGTTTTTACACCTGACAGTAACCTAAGGAGCTCAGGTTCCTTAGGTTATTTCTTCAAATTCCCCAGCTCTGTCTTCAGATCTGTCCATATTTCTTAATTGTGCTTCTCAAGATTTGAATGATGAAATTCCACCTTGGGAGAGTTGCGAGTATTCCAGCAAGAGTCTCCATTTTTGTAATTTCATCATTTATGAGATGTCACTTTAGATAAATGCACATTAACAAATTTAGAGGGGGCATGCATTTAATGCATCACTTATAATACTACAGCGTCAGCCTGGATGTGTGCTTCTCTCCTAATGTGATGCAATTTGTCTCTAGAACATGTATGTGAATATCTGTTACAGAGAGTGGAAAAATTTTTTTTACAGTAATGTATATATTTATCTGATAGTAATTTGTCTATGTTGCAGTTCCATAGATAACCAAATGACCTGTACAGTCCAAGCCTGAACTTTCTGTATGAAACTGGTTTTTCACACTACTCTAAGTCCTTTGGTTTTAGTGTCATGATGGTTTGGTTTGCATTCTAATTTTTTTCCTGGCAGTTCTCTTCTTGAAGTGAGAAACACTCATTCTCCTTCTGCTTCTGTTCTGGGGAGCACTGATAGCATCTGTGTGAGAATCTGTAGACAGATAGTACAAAAAAATGGGCATCAAAGACTCTGAAGTTAAAAAGAATCTTAAAAATGCATAAAATACACATTGAAAAAAGGGCTAACAATTTTGATTGCTGTTCTGAGTTCTGATGGAGGGTATTTAGGACATACACTTGGTTGAAGTGTCTGTGGCTTCTATTTGCAAGTGTGCTCAGGGATCTCATATTTTATATTAGCACATTTAACCTAGGTATGAAATGTACTGTGTATAAAGAAGTGATGGAAGATACGATTAATGTAATCTGGGAAGCAGGGTGCATCATAACTTGCCAGTGGTCTTCCCTCAGTCTGTTCTGAGCCTCTTCCAAGTAATCCAAACCCAAGAAAGATCTTTATGATATGTTTTTATGACCTTTATGTGTAATCAAACTTCTGGTTTTCTTGTGCTGCTCCATAAAAATGAAGTCCCATTTTTCTTCTATCTTAATTATATGAGCTAGTTTTAGTTTTTTCACTCCTTATATCTCACAAAGGTTTCAATAAAAGTTAGGTTCCTCACATATTGATCACTGTATTGATGAACAGAGAATGTCCCTGTCCAAAGACTTCGTAGTATCTGGAAACAGGATGTGAATATTAAAAACTGTGGCTGGATAAATTATGATAATCAACATTGAGAAATATAATCACTGTCACTGCATTTCAGTTCTTTCATTTCAGTTAAATATAGCTAGATAATACTTTATAGTGAGATTTGCTCATTTTCATTTGATAATCAACAGATGATTTCACAGGGGTTGTAGCAAAAGTATATATTGAGAAGGTCCTCCATAGGGAAGAGGGAGAAAGTAGTCTGTTTTCTCATCTTACAGAGAAGTAAAAATTAAAATAAAACTTGACTGTAGCATTTCTTTTTAGAGGGGGCTTTTTAAAATGAACAGCAACATTTGGATGTCTTGCTGAAGTTGAGAAATTGAAAAATATTAAATTCCCTTTTTTCAGAAGGTACAGACTATCACTGTCTTATTTTGAACCTGCCCAGCAAAAATGCTGCGATTTTCTGCACTCATTACTGAAGCCTCAGGATGACCTCAATCACAACAAGGATCTTGCAGGGGAAATCTGTCAGGAAACACCAGTTCAGATTTATTTTTATGCTCAATATAATACAAAAATTGATATGTGGTTTTCTGTAGAAAATTTCAAAACTTTAATACTGAAAAATAATTTCACCAAGTTCAGGTAGGAAATCACAAGTAAATAAAGCAGAAGGAATTATCTTGTTTGTTCAAGTTGCAGAGATGTTAGAAAGGGAAAGCTTGAAATCAAAATTGCTTTGCCAAAGAGATTTGTCAAGGTAATTCGTTTGATAATAATATCACCACATCAAGAAACAACTTTAAAAACCACAATCTCTTTCTTATAGTAGGTTGATTTTGGATCTTTTTTTTCTTATTGTATAAGAATGCATGTCTCCAAAAATACAACATTTAAACAGTCCAAAAGTAAATAAATACTCATAATTTGTTGCAAAATGCAACAAATTAAAAAGCTAATATGCTGTCTACTTCATGCTGTTAAATAGAATTCTGTATAGCTTCTGAATTTCTGAGCAGGAGGGTTCCAAAGATGAAGGGACTGTCTGGCCTCAGCAGTTGGTCTCCTAATTCCCTGCTGTCACTTCAGAAACCTGTGGGTTTGTGGTGTGGCTTTCTCAGCTTCTGGCTTACTCGAGGCTGTGCCTGCCTGACGCGGTGAGCGGGGCCAAAATGGCAACTCGGTGTGGGTGAACTCTGCTCTTCGCTCTTCGCCTCAGCTCCTCCGGGCGTGGAAACACTGGAGCAGTCCCACTGGCTTTTTGCAATCCAAAAAGGTCACACTGGTGGCAGGTGACTTTCTTCTCTATGCCTTGGAATCGTGACTTTTTTTCTTCACTAAAACAATCATCTTTATTTTACCAGGAGAGAATAGTAATTATGCATACACATACACTGTGGACTTTTTCATGCAAAACCACTGAAGAAGTTTCACAGAACTGTACTGGCAGGATCCTAGAGAAGATTTGAAGAAGGGGCAGGAAACAGGATTGATTATATCTGGGGAAAAAATAATCCCAAACAACAGGAAGAAGATTGATGGAAATCAATAACGTTTACGAGCAGAGCTATAAACAATAATAGATGTAAGTTTGTTGTGAAATATGGCAGGAAAAAGTCAAAGCTGTTTAGATTTAGAGGTATCTCAGCTGGAACAGGAGGTGACAGTGCTCCTTTCTGAGGGCTGCTAACACTACTATTAGAAAAAATGTTACAGTTCTGGGTACTCTGGAAGTAAAAAGACCCTAAGAAATTCAGGAAAGGGATGTGGATGGTGACCCATGTCTTTAGGAACCCAACACTATCACCTTGGAAAGGAACACCCAAGACTGACATTTGTTTTTGCTTAATGGAATTGGAAAATTTGGACTATATTTGTGGTGATTGTGGTGGCTGCTGGTGTTGTTTCCCCATGCCCCAAAACTACATTTATAGACAGTGAAAAAAAAAAAAAGTTGATATGACAAAATCTCTATTTTTATCAAAATATAATTTTTTCCTTCATTTGTTGCTTCTTTATACTTTAATTTTGTTCAAGTCATGCATATTATTACTACATTAACAGTAGTTACTGTAGTAATAAACAGAAATTGCATTGAGAAATTGTATTTTTATTTGTTACTTTACCATTTTTTATTCTGTGCAATGATTTCCTCTTATCAGAAAAAGGGCAGAATTCAGTGCTTGAAAGAAAGGTACTTAGTGAAATTTAGGTATTTTTGGGTAAGTAATTTTGCCTCCAGCTGTGGCTACCAAAATACATGGGTTGCCTGTTGCTCCTGTGGCACCCATGCAAGGGCAGAGACAGTACCTCAGGTGCTGCTGTACCCACAGGAGAGGAGGCATTTTTAGCCCTTGAAACAGCTCTGGATGTCCATTTTTCTTGACTGAATTCTGTGTAAAGAATGTAATAAAATAATTTCAGTTTCTTCTTTTTTTTTTTTTCTTTTTTTCTTAATTTCTGTTCTTAGAGAAGATGGTAAAAATAACTCTCTCCAAAGAGTAGAATTTGTCTCTATTGCTGATAGAAATATAACAAAATGATATAAAGATATAGAAAGTAAGAAAGGGTTAGAATGCAACATAGAATCTGAGAAGGTTTTTTAGGATGTGCAAGAGTTGAAAAGGATTTTTTGATGACTGTTAGGACAACTTTAGAGATTGCCTACCTTCCTAGAGTATCAACCTGCATGTTAGCTGCTCCACTATCACGTGGAAGAAATACTGGAATCAACTGACTGTTTTATGTTTCACTTGATATTTCTATGATAAGCTTAGAGCATGCCAGCCAAATAAGATGGATTTAATACTGCTTTAAGGTGACCATGGGAGCCATAAGGAGGTCTGAAGTAGGGATTGTCCCACTGCTGAGCATACACATGCTCAGGAGGGATGTAATTTTAGAAATTGAAGGCATTTTGATCTGTCTGTACACTTACAGGACAGGTGTAAGAGTCCAAGGAAACTGGTTTTCTTGCTTGTTCTTGAGGTATTTGTACTTGAGATATTAACTGCCTAAAATCTCAGTATTTCAAATTAGGATGATGTAGGATAGTCTGGATCTTGCTCAGAGTGAGAGATGAGGCTACACATCCCATCTACAGTTGCCCTAGTTTTTCACCTGTGAAAAATCTGAAGTATTGTTGACTGCTTCTTTGACAAGCATTTCTGGGCAACTGGAAGTGGCCACCCTATTGCTATATTTATAATACTCCAACATATTAGAAGGGAAGAGATTGTAGCAGTGTTAGGAGGAACTTGGTGATCAAGGAAGGAATTAAAGGATTTTATGTGCACAGAGACAATATGAAACCTTTTTCCTTTTCCTCCCAGTCCATCTACCATGTAAAATTGTCAATTTAAGAACATAGATTTTATGGAAAACCCTTCAAAAAAAGCAGGATAGAATCGAAAAAAGAAAATATTCTGAGAAATGAATGAATTACTGAGAAGCAAATTATTATCTTTCTCTCTCTTGATGTAACTTATATCCATTTGAATTCTCTATGTGAGTGTACCCTCAAATGTTTGGTCCTCTTTCTTAAAGGGAATTAAGGTTGATCCTAATATTTTGGGTTTTTTGGTGCCTGCAGGAAAGGTAGTAAATGAATATTAGCAACATATAAACTTGTTTTCTTGAAAATCTTGAGGCAAATGATTGTAATTGAAGTTATTTAGACTAAATAGCACTGAAATGTGTGCTTTGGATAAAAGGAGTCATATCTGGTAAATATCTTTAACAGAAAAATATTTCTCTAGCCAACAAATCTTTCCATGGATGAGGATTGGGGAAGAGGAATAAACTAGGATGAAAATAGAAATGTCTTTACCAATTTTGCTATGTGAAATGCTATTAATGCAAGGAAGAAATATTCACATTGATTTAAAAAACAAAAAAAGCATCAAGATGTATAATCAGTTGTGACAAGGTGCCCAACTGAACTGTAAAAATGCAAAGGGTATTGCAAGAAAATGGAATGTTACTTTATTTTAAAACTTATCATGCATATGACAGCAATTGGAAAAGTGGTTGTTTTGTTAAGTTTATATGTTTTGTAATGTGCAACATGATCTGTTTATATAATCAGGCTACAATTGTCGTGCTTTAATCCCAGCCAAGAGCTATGCACCAATGAGCTGCTCACGCCTTTCCTCCCAGTGGGATGTGGAACAAAATCGGGAGGGTAAGAATGAGAAAACACACGGGTTGAGATAAAGACAGTTTAATAGGTAAAGCACACACGAGCTATACAAAAGAAAGAATTTATTCACCATTTCACATGGGCAGGCAGCTCTTCAGCCATTTCTAGGAAAGCAGGGCCCTATCACATGCAACCGTTACTTGGAAAGGCATAATTCCAAATGTCCCCCTCACTTCCTTCTTCCCCCAGCTTTATCTGAGCTGAGCATGATGCCATATGGTCTGAAATATCCCTGAATTCAGGTGGGGTCAGCTGTGCTGGCTTTCTCCCCTCCCAACTTCTTGTGTACCCCCAGCCTCCCTACTGGTGGGGTGAGGCCAGAAAAGGCCTTGCCGCTGTAAGCTCTGTTCAGCAATAACAAAAACGTCTTTGCTTATCAGTGTTTTAATCACAAATCCAAAACAGAGCTCCATACCAGCTACTGTGAAACTCATTAACTCTATCCCAGCCAAATCCAGCACAGAAATACCTAAAATGAATATGATTTTGCTTACAATTTTTCACAATCTGTTCATATAATTTTATGTAACTACACCAGACTTAAGATCTGCAATGCAGCATACAATTATTTAAGGTGCTGGTAAGATCACTCAGCATCATCAACTCCCACTGACATCTTCTCAGCTTCAGGAAGCTTCTCAGCTTCAGGAAAAACTGTAAAATGCTATATTGTCACCAGTCAGAATCACTGTGATGAGCAAGGCTAGGAAGATGTTGAGCAATGTAGTTTTTTTTGAAGTTTTAACCTTACTTTATATCTTCTTTCAATAAAACCAAATAAAGTGTATTTCCTTAATAAATTCTCCATTTCTATGTCTTTCCTTTTTTTTTTTTTTTTTTTTTTTTGGTGGTGAAACAAATGCTCTTGGATGGAAGGCATGTTTGTAGAACCTGTCAAAATCCATGTCTTCCTTCATGTGCCTATGTAGTAGCTCTTAGTTCAAACTCTTAGCTTGAACAGCATTTAAGCATCACTAGGTTCCACAAAGTGAGTAGACTTGGATTTAAGAGTTAAAATAGGAATCTGGAATTAGGAGAACTTTTCAGGCAACCCCTCTTCCTAAATCTAATTCAACGGTTTTCCCTTGATGAAATGGCCAAAGGTGTTTCCTGCAGTGCTCACATTGTTTTGTTAATAATCTGATATACAAAAGGTAATAATCTGGTGAATAAAATGTTTATAGCAGATAACGTCAGACCCCCCCTCCCCAGTGTGATTGTGTAAGCTTAATTGTTAAATTCTGGAGAATTTGTGTCTGTGTTTGTGCACATAAGCCCATGCACATAGCACAGGCATTTCCAGATATTTTGAGTGTGGGGATATTGCAAGAACATTTTTCAAAAATACTAATCAGGACTTGAACTTGGAATTTTAATTCCAATATGATGAATTAAAAGACTTTTTCAAGTTGGAAAAAGTACCAAGAAGATCTGTCTTATTAATAAATTGTGCAAAATTGAGTAAGGGTCTGGCAAGACAGTTTAGTGTTCTGGCTGTTTTTATGCCTGATGTTGCCTTTTGCCCCTCACTGTGAGTCTCTTTCAGACAAACCCTAACTCCTTTCTCATCTAGCTCTGCAGAAACAGGAGTGCAGACAATGCCACAGAACTGTGATACTACTCTGTGGATGTCTTGTCATGTGAAATAGACTGCACGTGGAGAATGAAGAAAGGAGAATCCTGTGGTCTAACTTTCATCATCTTACTTAGTCAAGGTGCAAGGCTCATCTTTTCAGGTAGCCTGTGAAGTTTGTAAAAAATCTGGTGTCTTCTGGAAGGTTTTCTGTCCTCAGTATGGAGAGTTTAGCCTCATAGATATAAGCCTTACACTGGTATGTAAACTCAGACATTATGGAAAGGGTGCAGTGTATAACTGAAAGAGCTATAACCTACTTAATTAATTCTGTGAATAAGCTATTGAAAACTTGTTATAAAGGCCTTATGCATGATCTGGACAAAAGCAGAGATGTATTTCCCATGTATAAATATAAAATATCAGCATTGAGGTGGGCAGGACTTGTTGGATGGGGAGCTGTTCATGTCTATAGGTAATGCAAAGGATAAGAAAATGGTAAAATAAAGTAAATTATAGAACACTCAGAACGAGTTATACCAATGAACAATAGTGATCAAACATAAAAGATTTATGCACCTAAGCTACATAGTTTTGAGACATTTAAATGCAGGGTAATACAAGAAGAAAAATATCCATAAGAAGCTTTGACTAGCTGGGTTAAAGGCAACATTAAGTATATAAATTAAGTATTACAATAGCAAAGAGATATTTCCTCTATATGTTCTACTGACACTAATATTGAAATAGGGTATTCAGTTTTGAGTCCTGCAGTTAAAATAGAAGATTCAGAGAAAGAAAATGTTTAAGAGCTGGGAAGTATATCTTATGATGGGAAACATAAGGAGTTCACTGAAGAGAAGGTCAAAAGGTGATTTAAACTAGTCTGCATGATTCTTTTCAGGAAATGAAGATATCCTTTGTAAAACAAAAAACTTTGCATTATTTAACAGATAAAACAGTGCTACAGAAATTCAGGAAGGCTTTTCTTAATCAGTGTTATTATCTAAGATATGAAAAATAAGATATTTCCACTGCTGAACAATATTAGCCATATCTGGAATTTTTTTTACTGAATATTGTAGACTGCTATTAGTGTGGTAACTGTTGTGCAAAAATATGATTTTTGCATCAGGGAATTCAGAAGCTAAGCAAAAAAAGAAAAGAAAATAGAATTCACCATTTCAACCTCAAGTTATGAGTTTAAATTGGAAACTTTCAGGTGATGTAGATTATAGTGTGCAGTAGATAATAGCAGGTGTTAATAATAAGTTCTGGATTTTCTTTAAAATAAAAGAATTGCATCTCGGAATAGGAACTGAATGAAAAAGGTCATATAAACCTTTTCATTTTACAAAACATTGAAAACCGACTGCTGGAAGAGGAGAGAGATCAGACATGAAAGACTTTCTGATCAAGTAGGTTCTCTAACTGCCACCCACTCTCCAGTTACCAGTAAGAGGCCAGAATGCTGTTGCCATCCAGAATTTCCTCAAGTACCCTGTCAAATAGGGGCATAACATGAGGAACTTCCATACAAAATATCAATCTGACTTGACAAGAAGTTTGTAGCATCATTTCTTTCTATTGACATAATTTCTTTCCAGGGATATTTGAATCAAGAAGTGGTGCTTTAATATGCTGCCAGGTATTAACTGTCCAGGCATGAAGTATTGTATTAGATCACATATTGTGGCATCAGAATCTGTCCTGGACATATTTAAATTCAAGAGAAAAACCCTCAGGAGGTGGGAAAGGAGACAGCTGGGCACTAGAGAAGTGGGAAGAATTAGTATACTGGGAAGATGCTGTAAGGTAGGTTCTCATTGCTTTAATGCCTGTCTCATGGGAACAATTTCTTGTGTCATTACTATCTATATGTATGTTAGGGAAGGAGAATTGATTCATTGTATATAGCCCATGGAGTTCCTGTCCTAGCTCCTCAAATGGGCGTCTGCAGTGATTTGCAGACCATGTTTACATGTACAGGTTTGGACAGTTGTTCCAGTTCCATCTGTGCTCTCAGCCATCTGAATGCAGGCCGGCAGCATGTGTTATCATAGTGCTAATCCTAAAATAATAACCAGGTAACATGGTTCTGTAAGTCTGTACTAAAGCTGGCCTATATCCAGCCAGCTCCGACCTCAAGTCAACAAGTAACTGCATCTGCTTCTGTGGATAAACTTGTACAATCACACAGGGTTTTGTGCATTCCCAGGATGTTCATATCTCTTGCTTTCTTTCCATCTGTTGTTGAATTTGGGGGGAAGAGGAAGGGCAGGGAAAAAAAACTAAAGCAAAGCAAAGTCATTCACTGATGATTTTGTGCTGACAGTAATTCAGGTATTCCTAAACTTTTAATTTTGTCTGTTATACTTGATGTTAAGTATGGTGCCTTTTATTTCAACTGCAGCTCTTTATCATTCTTTCTTTTAGTGGAGGAGAAGGAGAGATCAATAAGCTCCTGGTTATCTTAGATTGTCAATGAGTAGCAAATTTGTAGCTCAAAATATTTCAATAGATGTTCTTGGAGGTGGAACGTAAATATGTGCACATAAAGGCTGTAGATTTTGTTTATTTTTCTTTTAAAAACTGCCTGTTGGTAGGGTTTCTTCAACTGAGGCTGATAGAATTGGTGGTGAATAAAGAGGCAA
The DNA here is from genome assembly GCA_013396955.1 of Regulus satrapa. Lineage (NCBI taxonomy): Eukaryota > Metazoa > Chordata > Aves > Passeriformes > Regulidae > Regulus > Regulus satrapa. The sequence goes on from VWZN01007015.1 coordinate 721,556, forward strand.
TTTAATCCAGGCATATAACACATCTGCTTGCTTTTTTCTTCTCTAATGTGTGGATAAAGAGTAAATTTTTTCTCTAGCCAGTTTTAAACTCTGACCTCTTGTGAGAAATTATGGCTTTTGGCATTAAAAAAAAGCCAAAAGGTTTCTTCTGATCATCTGCTGTCACAACTAGGCCCTGTTGATGACCCTAAAATGGTTCTCAAGATAGGAAAAGAGGGTTTTTAAAAGAGGTATAAGAGAAAAACAGGCAACCAAATAACTGTACATTATGTGAGCTGGCTTACAATCTTCTCTACATACCCATCCATGAAGGTAAAAAGGGTCATCTCAGGAAGCAGCAAGGTAGAAGGAAAACCATCCGAGTATTAACTGTTTGACCTCCTGTTCCAAAAAGAAAGACTGGGCTAGAGCATGGGAAACTGAATAGTCTTTGACTTAGGGTCAGCACTCCTTAGAAACAACTAAAACATCAGTGTGCCCTCAATATTTATTGCTATATTAAAACAAAAATGCAGCCTTGTGCCAGCTACTAGGAAGAAGTTGACTCTCATGGCCAAAACCAGGCCAATACATATTTCATGTGTTTTCTGTCACAGCATGAGAAAATCTGAAAGCTCTTTTCACAGAAAACAGAAGTACTGCAAGACTTAGGTTAACACACTAACTCATGCTAAGATAGCCCAATTAAGGGAAGTTACTATCCCCATTATGAAAGTCATTGCCAATGAATGTTGCTGGACCTAAATGTGTTCACTGGGAGACATCCTGATTAAGTAGATCTCCTGAGTGTATATCCTAATTTAATAGAGCATCTAATAATAGATATTGCAACAGGTCACCGGCTGGGTGACAAGATATTTCTCCTGAGCAAGAATCTTGAAATCAGGTTTATTCATTTATTATGAACCACTGAGAACAGGAAAAAAAATCATACTATATAATGAATTCTGAATTTCTCAGGAAATATTACAATTTCTTTATTGGATTCAATGCATTCATAGAACTTCATAAAGAAAATAGAAAGAAACTTATAAATTAGTGATTAATTCTGTAATAGATCAGTAATAGCAATTTCAGCCAAAAAAGATTGACACAAATTGGTGGGTCAGCAATAAGAGACATGATTGTCAATAGGTGAGTGAAAAATACTGATTTTACTGACACTACATGTTGGGAAATTTTAAATAGATGACACATCTCAGGTAGTAAAATACTGATTCAATATATTTATAGAATTTCAAGGTAAAATTTCATTGAAGAAAGTTCAGAGCAAGATATAAGGAAATCTCTCTGTGTTTTGCAACTTTCACTGGATGTCACAACTGTCTCTTATCGCTGGCTCCTGAGTCCTGAGGGAGACAAGGGTCTAGATACTACCGAAAGGCTGAGTGCTGCCAGGAGCAGCATCAGCCCCACCAGGCTGGGGAGAGGTTTCTGGGAGTCCAGTGGGGATTTGTCCCTTCCTGTGCTCCTGAGCAAACTGAAGTCAAACCCAACATCAAAGACTGCTGGTGGGAGAGTTGTTCAAAAACAACTGTGATACCTGATAGCTTTGAGTTTTCTCTCTGTAAAGAGTTAATTATAATAGATGAAATTCTTATAATCCTTGATTGCTTGGCAGATGTAAATTCTTTTTTATAGCCCTTTAATACAGAGAAATTCTTGATAGATCCACCCAAGGCTCTGCCGCATGCGGAACAGCAGATGTCTCTTCACATTTCCAGAGCTCACACTTAGAACAGTTGTCTAGAAAACAAGCAAGTGGAAACAGGAGGAAAGAGGGAAGATAGAAATTGTAAAAGCTTTAAAAAGATGGAGTGGTAATGGAAAAAATTTGAAAAAAAAAATCAAAAATTGAAATACAGATGTATTTTGAAGTAAAACACCTCTAAAATTGTAACAATTGAACAATGAACAATTGACCAAAAAAACCAACCCAAAAAACCCTCCCAACATTAATCATACTACTGCAAGTATTAGGAATTAGTAAAAAATGAAGAACTCCTAAGTAAAGTGCATGTTTGCAAATGAAAACAGCTAGAGCGGCTTGCCATAGTTTGTTTAACTTGAGAAACCGGCACAGTTCCCTTCTCCCTGGCTACACCTTGTGGGGTTTTTTTNAAAAAAACCAACCCAAAAAACCCTCCCAACATTAATCATACTACTGCAAGTATTAGGAATTAGTAAAAAATGAAGAACTCCTAAGTAAAGTGCATGTTTGCAAATGAAAACAGCTAGAGCGGCTTGCCATAGTTTGTTTAACTTGAGAAACCGGCACAGTTCCCTTCTCCCTGGCTACACCTTGTGGGGTTTTTTTGGTTTGTTTGGGCTTTTTGTGGGTTTTTTGTTGTTGTTGTTGTTTTGTTTTGTTTTTTTTTTTTTAAATTTCTGATTCCAGAGGTTTCTATTCTTCTTCAAGATACTTGTGCTTTGGGTATTTTCTGCTTGTCCATAAAACTCTACAATTGTTTAGGTCTATCTTTACCACAGTACTATTTTTAAGTTTAAAGATCATAACTAGCTACCTAAAAATTTCTTCTTGTTGTAAAAAAGTATTTTTAATGCATTCAGGAGCAAAGTTCAAAGTGTTCCTTGTGTCATTCTTATCCATTAGCTGAACTATACACCTTTAGCTTTTTTATGAACTAATTTTTTCATGCCATTGACATTTCTTCTTTCCTAGGTGTCTGGAATATCACCTCTTGTATTGTTGTTCTACTAAAGCTGTTGTGTTTTAGTTATTTCTTACAGTTTACTCTTTTACAGGCTAAGATGAAGTAAGCTGTTTCTGATGTCCAAGGAGTTCCTCTTTTAGCTGACATAAAAAGGGAATAAATATCCTTATTGTCCTGATAGGCCTATGCATCACATACTACACATGGTGGGGAAAAAAAAAAAGGCGAAGTTTGCATTGTTGATTCAGGTTTGATCCTCTGCTGAGAAATATGATCAGCATGACAATGAATAAAAAAAA